>JAJJWX010000666.1:0-328222 GCA_023529315.1 Papaver bracteatum
AATGACCATATTGCCCTTATTGGAAATAAGTGCCATAAATATTATGGATACAGTGAAAATGACCATACTACCCTTATCAGAAATAAGTAAAGTAAATGTTACAGACTGTGAAAATGACCATATTGCCCTTATTGGAAATAAGTGCCATAAATATTATGGAGACAGTGAAAATGACCATACTACCCTTATCAGAAATAAGTAAAGTAAATGTTATCGATTGCGAAAATGACCATATTACCTTTATAGGAAAAAAAAGTGCAATAAATATGATGACCATATTACCTTTATAGGTGAAAATGACCATACTACCCTTATCGGAAATAAGTAAAGTAAATGTTACAGACTTTGAAAATGACCATATTGCCCTTATTGGAAATAAGTGCCATAAATATTATGGAGATTGTGAAAATGACCATACTACCCTTATCAGAAATAAGTAAAGTAAATGTTATCGATTGCGAAAATGACCATATTACCTTTATAGGAAAAAAAAGTGCAATAAATATGATGCCGACAGTGAAAATGACCATACTACCCTTATCGGAAATAAGTAAAGTAAATATTACAGACTTTGAAAATGACCATATTGCCCTTATTGGAAATAAGTGCAATAAATATGATGCAGACAGTGAAAATGACCATACTACCCTTATCGGAAATAAGTAAAGTAAATGTTACAGACTTTGAAAATGACCATATTACCCTTATTGGAAATAAGTGCAATAAATATTATGCATATTGTGAAAATGACCATACTATCCTTATCAGAAATAAGTAAAGTAAATGTTATCGATTGCGAAAATGACCATATTACCTTTATAGGAAAAAAAAGTGCAATAAATATGATGCAGACAGTGAAAATGACCATACTACCCTTATCGGAAATAAGTAAAGTAAATGTTACAGACTTTGAAAATGACCATATTGCCCTTATTGGAAATAAGTGCCATAAATATTATGGAGACAGTGGAAATGACCATATTACCCTTGTTGTTAATAAGTGTAACAAATATGATGCATATTGTGAAAATGACCATACTACCCTTATCGGAAATAAGTAAAATAAATGTTATGGAGACAGTGAAAATGACCATATTACCCTTATTGGAAATAAAAAAGTAAAATATTGAAAATGACCATACTACCCTTATCGGAAATAATGAAAGTAAATGTTTACCTTTGAAAATGACCATATTACCCTTATTGGAAAAAGTGCAATAAATATGATGGAGACAGTGAAAATGACCATACTACCCTTATCGGAAATAAGTAAAGTAAATGTTATCGATTGTGAAAATGACCATATTGCCCTTATTGGAAATAAGTGCCATAAATATTATGGAGACAGTGAAAATGACCATACTACCCTTATCGGAAATAAGTAAAGTAAATGTTACGATTGTGAAAATGACCATATTTCCCCTATTGGAAATAAGTGCAATAAATATTATGGAGATTGTTAATAAGTGCAATAAATATGATGGAGACAGTGAAAATGACCATACTACCCTTATCGGAAATAAGTAAAGTAAATGTTATCGATTGCGAAAATGACCATATTACCTTTATAGGAAAAAAAGTGCAATAAATATGATGCACACAGTGAAAATGACCATACTACCCTTATCGGAAATAAGTAAAGTAAATGTTACAGACTTTGAAAATGACCATATTGCCCTTATTGGAAATAAGTGCCATAAATATTATGGAGACAGTGAAAATGACCATACTACCCTTATCGGAAATAAGTAAAGTAAATGTTATCGATTGCAAAAATGACCATATTACCTTTATAGGAAAAAAAAAGTGCAATAAATATGATGCGAGACAGTGAAAATGACCATACTACCCTTATCGGAAATAAGTAAAGTAAATGTTACAGACTTTGAAAATGACCATATTGCCCTTATTGGAAATAAGTGCCATAAATATTATGGAGACAGTGAAAATGACCATACTACCCTTATCGGAAATAAGTAAAGTAAATGTTACCGATTGTGAAAATGACCATATTACCCTTATTGGAAATAAGTGCAATAAATATTATGCATATTGTGAAAATGACCATACTACCCTTATCAGAAATAAGTAAAGTAAATGTTATCGATTGCGAAAATGACCATATTACCTTTATAGGAAAAAAAAAGTGCAATAAATATAATATGGAGACAGTGAAAATGACCATACTACCCTTATCGGAAATAAGTAAAGTAAATGTTACAGACTGTGAAAATGACCATATTGCCCTTATTGGAAATAAGTGCCATAAATATTATGGAGACAGTGAAAATGACCATACTACCCTTATCGGAAATAAGTAAAGTAAATGTTACAGACTGTGAAAATGACCATATTACCCTTATTGGAAATAAATAAAAGTGCATTGAAAATGAATAAATGGAAATAAGTAAATGATATTGTGAAAATGACCCATGGAAATAACAATAAATATCGGAAATGAAAATGAAAGTAAATAAGTAAAGTAAATGTTACAGACTGTGAAAATGACCATATTACCCTTATTGGAAATAAGTGCCATAAATATTATGGAGACAGTGAAAATGACCATACTACCCTTATCAGAAATAAGTAAAGTAAATGTTATCGATTGCGAAAATGACCATATTACCTTTATAGGGAAAAAAAAAGTGCAATAAATATGATGTAGATAGTGAAAATGACCATACTACCCTTATCGGAAATAAGTAAAGTAAATGTTACAAACTTTGAAAATGACCATATTGCCCTTATTGGAAATAAGTGCCATAAATATTACAGAGACAGTGAAAATGACCATACTACCCTTATCAGAAATAAGTAAAGTAAATGTTATCGATTGCGAAAATGACCATATTACCTTTATAGGAAAAAAAAAAGTGCAATAAATATTATGCAGACAGTGAAAATGACCATACTACCTTTATCGAAAATTAGTAAAGTAAATGTTTTGATTTTGAAAATGACCATATTACCCTTATTGGAAATAAGTGCCATAAATATTATGGAGACAGTGAAAATGACCATACTACCCTTATCAGAAATAAGTAAAGTAAATGTTATCGATTGCGAAAATGACCATATTACCTTTATAGGAAAAAAAAAAGTGCAATAAATATGATGGAGATGAAGTGAAAATGACCATACTACCCTTATCGGAAATAAGTAAAGTAAATGTTACAGACTTTGAAAATGACCATATTGCCCTTATTGGAAATAAGTGCCATAAATATTATGGAGACAGTGAAAATGACCATATTACCTTTATAGGAAAAAAAGTGCAATAAATATGATGCAGACAGTGAAAATGACCATACTACCCTTATCGGAAATAAGTAAAGTAAATGTTACAGGCTTTGAAAATGACCATATTGCCCTTATTGGAAATAAGTGCCATAAATATTATGGAGACAGTGAAAATGACCATACTACCCTTATCGGAAATAAGTAAAGTAAATGTTACAGACCGTGAAAATGACCATATTACCCTTATTGGAAATAAGTGCAATAAATATTATGGAGACTGTGAAAATGACCATACTACCCTTATCAGAAATAAGTAAAGTAAATGTTAT
Source organism: Papaver bracteatum (assembly GCA_023529315.1). Lineage (NCBI taxonomy): Eukaryota > Viridiplantae > Streptophyta > Magnoliopsida > Ranunculales > Papaveraceae > Papaver > Papaver bracteatum. The sequence goes on from JAJJWX010000666.1 coordinate 3,573, forward strand.
CGATTGCGAAAATGACCATATTACCTTTATAGGAAAAAAAAAAAGTGCAATAAATATGATGCAGACAGTGAAAATGACCATACTACCCTTATCGGAAATAAGTAAAGTAAATGTTACCGACTTTGAAAATGACCATATTACCCTTATTGGAAATAAGTGCCATAAATATTATGGAGACAGTGAAAATGACCATACTACCCTTATCGGAAATAAGTAAAGTAAATGTTATCGATTGTGAAAATGACCATATTACCCTTGTTGTTAATAAGTGTAACAAATATGATGCATATTGTGAAAATGACCATACTACCCTTACCAGAAATAAGTAAAGTAAATGTTACAGACTGTGAAAATGACCATATTACCCTTTTGGAAATAAGTGCAATAAATATTATGTGAAAATGACCATACTACCCTTATCGGAAATAAGTAAAGTAAATGTTATCGATTTGAAAATGACCATATTACCTTTATTGGAAATAAGTGCAACAAATATGATGCATATTGTGAAAATGACCATACTACCCTTACCAGAAATAAGTAAAGTAAATGTTACCGATTGCGAAAATGACCATATTGCCCCTATTGGAAATAAGTGCCATAAATATTATGGAGACAGTGAAAATGACCATACTACCCTTATCGGAAATAAGTAAAGTAAATGTTATCGATTGTGAAAATGACCATATTACCCTTATTGGAAATAAGTGCAATAAATATTATGGAGATTGTGAAAATGACCATACTACCCTTATCGGAAATAAGTAAAGTAAATGTTATCGATTGCGAAAATGACCATATTACCTTTATAGGAAAAAAAAAGTGCAATAAATATGATGGAGACAGTGAAAATGACCATACTACCCTTATCGGAAATAAGTAAAGTAAATGTTACAGGCTGTGAAAATGACCATATTGCCCTTATTGGAAATAAGTGCCATAAATATTATGGAGACAGTGAAAATGACCATACTACCCTTATCAGAAATAAGTAAAGTAAATGTTATCGATTGCGAAAATGACCATATTACCTTTATAGAAAAAAAAAAAGTGCAATAAATATGATGGAGACAGTGAAAATGACCATACTACCCTTATCGGAAATAAGTAAAGTAAATGTTACCGACTTTGAAAATGACCATATTGCCTTTATTGGAAATAAGTGCCATAAATATTATGAAGACAGTGAAAATGACCATACTACCCTTATCGGAAATAAGTAAAGTAAATGTTACATGTTGTGAAAATGACCATATTGCCCTTATTGGAAATAAGTGCAATAAATATTATGGAGACTGTGAAAATGACCATACTACCCTTATCAGAAATAAGTAAAGTAAATGTTACAGACCGTGAAAATGACCATATTACCTTTATAGGAAAAAAAAAAGTACAGTAAATATGATGCAGACAGTGAAAATGACCATACTACCCTTATCGGAAATAACTAAATGTTACCGACTTTAAAAATGACCATATTGCCCTTATTGGAAATAAGTGCCATAAATATTATGGAGACAATGAAAATGACCATACTACCCTTATCGGAAATAAGTAAAGTAAATGTTACAGACTGTGAAAATGACCATATTACCTTTATAGGAAAAAGAAAGTGCAATAAATATGATGGAGACAGTGAAAATGACCATACTACCCTTTTCAGAAATAAGTAAAGTAAATGTTATAGACTTTGAAAATGACCATATTACCTTTATATGAAAAGAAAAAAAGTGCCATAAATATTATGGAGACAGTGAAAATGACCATACTACCCTTATCAGAAATAAGTAAAGTAAATGTTATCGATTGCGAAAATGACCATATTACCTTTATTGGAAAAAAAAAAAGTGCAATAAATATTATGGAGACAGTGAAAATGACCATACTACCCTTATCGGAAATAAGTAAAGTAAATGTTGCAGACCGTGAAAATGACCATATTACCCTTATTGGAAATAAGTGCCATAAATATTATGGAGACAGTGAAAATGACCATACTACCCTTATCAGAAATAAGTAAAGTAAATGTTATCGATTGCGAAAATGACCATATTACCTTTATAGGAAAAAAAAAAGTGCAATAAATATGATGGAGACAGTGAAAATGACCATACTACCCTTATCGGAAATAAGTAAAGTAAATGTTACAGACTGTGAAAATGACCATATTGCCCTTATTGGAAATAAGTGCCATAAATATTATGGAGGCAGTGAAAATGACCATACTACCCTTATCAGAAATAAGTAAAGTAAATGTTATCGATTGCGAAAATGACCATATTACCTTTATAGGAAAAAAAGTGCAATAAATATGATGGAGACAGTGAAAATGACCATACTACCCTTATCGGAAATAAGTAAAGTAAATGTTACAGACTTTGAAAATGACCATATTGCCCTTATTGGAAATAAGTGCCATAAATATTATGGAGACAGTGAAAATGACCATACTACCCTTATCGGAAATAAGTAAAGTAAATGTTATCGATTGCGATAATGACCATATCACCTTTATAGGAAAAATAAAGTGCAATAAATATGATGTAGACAGTGAAAATGACCATACTACCCTTATCGGAAATAAGTAAAGTAAATGTTATCGATTGCGAAAATGACCATATTGCCCTTATTGGAAATAAGTGCCATAAATATTATGGAGACAGTGAAAATGACCATACTACCCTTATCGGAAATAAGTAAAGTAAATGTTATCGATTGCGAAAATGACCATATTACCTTTATAGGAAAAAAAAAGTGCAATAAATATGATGGAGACAGTGAAAATGACCATACTACCCTTATCGGAAATAAGTAAAGTAAATGTTATCGATTGCGAAAATGACCATATTACCCTTATCAGAAATAAGTAAAGTAAATATTATCGAATAAAGTGAAAATGACCATACTACCCTTATCGGAAATAAGTAAAGTAAATGTTACAGACTGTGAAAATGACCATATTACCCTTATTGGAAATAAGTGCCATAAATATTATGGAGACAGTGAAAATGACCATACTACCCTTATCGGAAATAAGTAAAGTAAATGTTATCGATTGCGAAAATGACCATATTACCTTTATAGGAAAAAAAAAAAGTGCAATAAATATGATGGAGACAGTGAAAATGACCATACTACCCTTATCGGAAATAAGTAAAGTAAATGTTACAGACTTTGAAAATGACCATATTGCCCTTATTGGAAATAAGTGCCATAAATATTATGGAGACAGTGAAAATGACCATACTACCCTTATCAGAAATAAGTAAAGTAAATGTTACAGACTGTGAAAATGACCATACTACCCTTATCAGAAATAAGTAAAGTAAATGTTATCGATTGCGAAAATGACCATATTACCTTTATAGGAAAAAAAAAGTGCAATAAATATGATGGAGACAGTGAAAATGACCATACTACCCTTATCGGAAATAAGTAAAGTAAATGTTATAGACTTTGAAAATGACCATATTGCCCTTATTGGAAATAAGTGCCATAAATATTATGGAGAAATGAAAATGACCATACTATAAATAGTAAAGTAAATGTTATCGATTGCAAAAATGACCATATTACCTTTATCGGGAAAAAAGGTGCAATAAATATGATGCAGACAGTGAAAATGACCATACTACCCTTATCGGAAATAAGTAAAGTAAATGTTATCGATTGCGAAAATGACCATATTACCCTTATTGGAAATAAGTGCCATAAATATTATGGAGATTGTGAAAATGACCATACTACCCTTATCACAAATAAGTAAAGTAAATGTTATCGATTGCGAAAATGACCATATTACCTTTATATGAAAAAAAAAGTGCAATAAATATGATGGAGACAGTGAAAATGACCATACTACCCTTATCGGAAATAAGTAAAGTAAATGTTACAGACTTTGAAAATGACCATATTGCCCTTATTGGAAATAAGTGCCATAAATATTATGGAGACAGTGAAAATGACCATACTACCCTTATCGGAAATAAGTAAAGTAAATGTTATCGGTTGCGAAAATGACCATATTACCTTTATAGGAAAAAATAAGTGCAATAAATATGATGCAGACAGTGAAAATGACCATACTACCCTTATCGGAAATAAGTAAAGTAAATGTTATCGATTGCGAAAATGACCATATTACCTTTATAGGAAAAAAAAAGTGCAATAAATATGGTGCAGACAGTGAAAATGACCATACTACCCTTATCGGAAATAAGTAAAGTAAATGTTACAGGCTGTGAAAATGACCATATTGCCCTTATTGGAAATAAGTGCCATAAATATTATGGAGACAGTGAAAATGACCATACTACCCTTATCAGAAATAAGTAAAGTAAATGTTATCGATTGCGAAAATGACCATATTACCTTTATAAGAAAAAAAAAAGTGCAATAAATATGATGCAGACAGTGAAAATGACCATACTACCCTTATCGGAAATAAGTAAAGTAAATGTTACAGACTTTGAAAATGACCATATTGCCCTTATTGGAAATAAGTGCCATAAATATTATGGAGAGAGTGAAAATGACCATACTACCCTTATCGGAAATAAGTAAAGTAAATGTTACAGACTGTGAAAATGACCATATTACCTTTATAGGAAAAAAAATGCAATAAATATGATGCATATTGTGAAAATGACCATACTACCCTTATCGGAAATAAGTAAAGTAAATGTTATCGATTGCGAAAATGACCATATTACCTTTATAGAAAAAAAAAGTGCAATAAATATGATGGAGACAGTGAAAATGACCATACTACCCTTATCGAAAAATAAATAAAAAGTGAAAAGTAAATGTTATTGGAAATAAGTAAAGTAAATGTTATGGCTTTGAAAATGACCATATTACCCTTATTGGAAATAAGTGCCATAAATATTATGGAGACAGTGAAAATGACCATACTACCCTTATCGGAAATAAGTAAAGTAAATGTTACCGATTGCGAAAATGACCATATTACCTTTATAGGAAAAAAAAAGTGCAATAAATATGATGCAGTCAGTGAAAATGACCATACTACCCTTATCGGAAATAAGTAAAGTAAATGTTACCGACTTTGAAAATGACCATATTACCCTTATTGGAAATAAGTGCAATAAATATTATGGAGACAGTGAAAATGACCATACTACCCTTATCGGAAATAAGTAAAGTAAATGTTATCGATTTTGAAAATGACCATATTACCCTTATTGGAAATAAGTGCAGTACATATTATGGAGATTGTGAAAATGACCATACTACCCTTATCAGAAATAAGTAAAGTAAATGTTATCGATTGTGAAAATGACCATATTGCCCTTATTGGAAATAAGTGCAATAAATATTATGGAGACAGTGAAAATGACCATACTACCCTTATCGGAAATAAGTAAAGTAAATGTTACAGACTGTGAAAATGACCATATTACCCTTATCGGAAATAAGTAAAGTAAATGTTACAGACTGTGAAAATGACCATATTACCTTTATCGGAAATAAGTAAAGTAAATGTTATCGATTGCAAAAATGACCATACTACCCTTATCGGAAATAAGTAAAGTAAATGTTACAGACTTTGAAAATGACCATATTGCCCTTATTGGAAATAAGTGCCATAAATATTATGGAGACAGTGAAAATGACCATACTACCCTTATCGGAAATAAGTAAAGTAAATGTTATCGATTGTGAAAATGACCATATTACCTTTATAGGAAAAAAAAAGTGCAATAAATATGATGCAGACAGTGAAAATGACCATACTACCCTTATCGGAAATAAGTAAAGTAAATGTTATCGATTGTGAAAATGACCATATTACCTTTATATGAAAGAAAAAGTGCAATAAATATGATGCAGACAGTGAAAATGACCATACTACCCTTATCGGAAATAAGTAAAGATAATGTTACAAACTGTGAAAATGACCATATTGCCCTTATTGGAAAAATTGCCATAAATATTATGGATATTGTGAAAATGACCATAATATCCTTATCAGAAATAAGTAAAGTAAATGTTATCGATTGCGAAAATGACCATATTACCTTTATAGAAAAAAAAAAGTGCAATAAATATGATGGAGACAGTGAAAATGACCATACTACCCTTATCGGAAATAAGTAAAGTAAATGTTACAGACTTTGAAAATGACCATATTGCCCTTATTGGAAATAAGTGCCATAAATATTATGGAGACAGTGAAAATGACCATACTACCCTTATCGGAAATAAGTAAAGTAAATGTTATCGATTGCGAAAATGACCATATTACCTTTATAGGAAAAAAAAGTGCAATAAATATGATGGAGACAGTGAAAATGACCATACTACCCTTATCGGAAATAAGTAAAGTAAATGTTACAGACTTTGAAAATGACCATATTGCCCTTATTGGAAATAAGTGCCATAAATATTATGGAGACAGTGTGAAAATGACCATACTACCCTTATCGGAAAAAAGTAAAGTAAATGTTATCGACTGTGAAAATGACCATATTACCCTTATTGGAAAAATAAGTGCAATAAAATATGATGAGATTACCCTTGTGAAAATGACCATACTACCCTTATCAGAAATAAGTAAAGTAAATGTTACAGACCGTGAAAATGACCATATTACCTTTATAGGAAAAAAAAGTGCAATAAATATGATGCAGACAGTGAAAATGACCATACTACCCTTATCGGAAATAAGTAAAGTAAATGTTACAGACTCTGAAAATGACCATATTGCCCTTATTGGAAATAAGTGCCATAAATATTATGGAGACAGTGAAAATGACCATACTACCCTTATCGGAAATAAGTAAAGTAAATGTTATCGATTGCGAAAAATGACCATATTACCTTTATAGGAAAAAAAGTGCAATAAATATGATGGAGACAGTGAAAATGACCATACTACCCTTATCGGAAATAAGTAAATGTTACCGACTTTGAAAATGACCATATTGCCCTTATTGGAAATAAGTGCCATAAATATTATGGAGACAGTGAAAATGACCATACTACCCTTATCGGAAATAAGTAAAGTAAATGTTATCGATTTGAAAATGACCATATTACCCTTATTGGAAATAAGTGTAACAAATATGATGGATATTGTGAAAATGACCATACTACCCTTACCAGAAATAAGTAAAGTAAATGTTATCGATTGCGAAAATGACCATATTACCTTTATAGGAAAAAAAGTGCAATAAATAATATGGAGACAGTGAAAATGACCATACTACCTTTATCGGAAATAAGTAAAGTAAATGTTACAGACTGTGAAAATGACCATATTGCCCTTATTGGAAATAAGTGCCATAAATATTATGGAGACAGTGAAAATGACCATACTACCCTTATCGGAAATAAGTAAAGTAAATGTTACAGACTGTGAAAATGACCATATTGCCCTTATTGGAAAATGACCATATTACCCTTGTTGTTAATAAGTGTAACAAATATGATGCATATTGTGAAAATGACCATACTACCCTTACCAGAAATAAGTAAAGTAAATGTTATCGATTGCGAAAATGACCATATTACCTTTATATGAAAGAAAAAGTGCAATAAATATGATGCAGACAGTGAAAATGACCATACTACCCTTATCGGAAATAAAATAAAGTAAATGTTACCGACTTTGAAAATGACCATATTACCCTTATTGGAAATAAGTGCCATAAATATTATGGAAACAGTGAAAATGACCATACTACCCTTATCGAAATAAGTAAAGTAAATAAGTAAAGTAAATGTTGGAAAAAATCGATTGAAAATGAAAATGACCATATTACCTTTATAGGAAAATAAGTGCAATAAATATGATGGAGACAGTGAAAATGACCATACTACCCTTATCGGAAATAAGTAAAGTAAATGTTATCGATTGGGAAAATGACCATATTACCTTTATTGGAAAAAAAAAGTGCAATAAATATGATGTAGATAGTGAAAATGACCATACTACCCTTATCGGAAATAAGTAAAGTAAATGTTATCGATTGACTTTGAAAATGACCATATTACCTTTTATTGGAAAAATAAGTGCCATAAATATTATGGAGACAATGAAAATGACCATACTACCCTTATCAGAAATAAGTAAAGTAAATGTTATCGATTGTGAAAATGACCATATTACCCTTATTGGAAATAAGTGCAATAAATATGATGCATATTGTGAAAATGACCATACTACCCTTATCATAAATAAGTAAAGTAAATGTTATCGATTGCGAAAATGACCATATTACCTTTATAGGAAAAAAAAAGTGCAATAAATATGATGCATATTATGAAAATGACCATACTACCCTTATCGGAAATAAGTAAAGTAAATGTTACAGACTTTGAAAATGACCATATTGCCCTTATTGGAAATAAGTGCCATAAATATTATGGAGACAGTGAAAATGACCATACTACCCTTATCGGAAATAAGTAAAGTAAATGTTATCGATTTCAAAATGACCATATTACCCTTATTGGAAAAAAAAATAAGTGCAATAAAATAAATATTATGAAAATGACCATACTACCCTTATCAGAAATAAGTAAAGTAAATGTTATCGATTGCGAAAATGACCATATTACCATACTACCCTTATCAGAAATAAGTAAAGTAAATGTTATCGATTGCGAAAATGACCATATTATCTTTATAGGAAAAAAAAAAGTGCAATAAATATTATGGAGACAGTGAAAATGACCATACTACCCTTATCGGAAATAAGTAAAGTAAATGTTATCCATTGCGAACATGACCATATTACCCTTATTGGAAATAAGTGCCATAAATATTATGGAGACAGTGAAAATGACCATACTACCCTTATCGGAAATAAGTAAAGTAAATGTTACAAACCGTGAAAATGACCATATTACCCTTATTGGAAATAAGTGCCATATATATTATGGAGACAGTGAAAATGACCATACTACCCTTATCGGAAATAAGTAAAGTAAATGTTTAAGGCTGTGAAAATGACCATATTACCTTTATGAAAATGACCATATTACCTTTATAGGAAAAAAAAAAGTGCAATAAATATTATGGAGACAGTGAAAATGACCATACTACCCTTATCGGAAATAAGTAAAGTAAATGTTATCGATTGCAAAAATGACCATATTACCCTTATAGGAAATAAGTAAAGTAAATGTTATCGATTGCGAAAATGACCATATTACCTTTATAGGAAAAAAAAAGTGCAATAAATATGATGAGGCAGTGAAAATGACCATACTACCCTTATCGGAAATAAGTAAAGTAAATGTTACAGACTTTGAAAATGACCATATTGCCCTTATTGGAAATAAGTGCCATAAATATTATGGAGACAGTGAAAATGACCATACTACCCTTATCGGAAAAAAAAAGTACAATAAATATGATGCAGACAGTGAAAATGACCATACTACCCTTATCAGAAATAAGTAAAGTAAATGACCATATTACCCTTATTGGAAAAATAAGTGCAATAAATATGATGGAGACTGTGAAAATGACCATACTACCCTTATCGGAAATAAGTAAAGTAAATGTTATCGATTTGAAAATGACCATATTACCTTTATTGGAAAAAAGTGCAATAAATATTATATGAGAGAAAGTGAAAATGACCATACTACCCTTATCGGAAATAAGTAAAGTAAATGTTACAACATTTGAAAATGACCATATTACCCTTATTGGAAATAAGTGCCATAAATATTATGGAGACAGTGAAAATGACCATACTACCCTTATCAGAAATAAGTAAAGTAAATGTTATCGATTGCGAAAATGACCATATTACCTTTATATGAAAAAAAAAAAAGTGCAATAAATATGATGCAGACAGTGAAAATGACCATACTACCCTTATCGGAAATAAGTAAAGTAAATGTTACAGACTTTGAAAATGACCATATTGCCCTTATTGGAAATAAGTGCCATAAATATTATGGAGACAGTGAAAATGACCATACTACCCTTATCGGAAATAAGTAAAGTAAATGTTATCGATTGCGAAAATGACCATATTACCTTTATAGGAAAAAAAAAAGTGCAATAAATATGATGCAGACAGTGAAAATGACCATACTACCCTTATCGGAAATAAGTAAAGTAAATGTTACCGACTTTGAAAATGACCATATTGCCCTTATTGGAAATAAGTGCCATAAATATTATGGAGACAGTGAAAATGACCATACTACCCTTATCGGAAATAAGTAAAGTAAATGTTACAGACTGTGAAAATGACCATATTACCCTTGTGGTTAATAAGTGCAAAAAATATGATGGATATTGTGAAAATGACCATACTACCCTTATCAGAAATAAGTAAATAAAGTAAAGTAAATGTTATCGATAAATAAAAAATGACCATATTACCTTTAGGAAAAAAAGTGCAATAAATATGATGCATAAGTGAAAATGACCATATTGCCCTTATTGGAAATAAGTGCCATAAATATTATGGAGACAGTGAAAATGACCATATTGCCCTTATTGGAAATAAGTGCCATAAATATTATGGAGACAGTGAAAATGACCATACTACCCTTATCGGAAATAAGTAAAGTAAATGTTATCGATTGCGAAAATGACCATATTACCTTTATAGGAAAAAAAAAGTGCAATAAATATGATGGAGACAGTGAAAATGACCATACTACCCTTATCGGAAATAAGTAAAGTAAATGTTACCGACTTTGAAAATGACCATATTGCCCTTATTGGAAATAAGTGCCATAAATATTATGGAGACAGTGAAAATGACCATACTACCCTTATCGGAAATAAGTAAAGTAAATGTTATCGATTGTGAAAATGACCATATTACCTTTATAGGAAAAAAAAAGTGCAATAAATATGATGCATATTGTGAAAATGACCATACTACCCTTACCAGAAATAAGTAAAGTAAATGTTATCGATTGCGAAAATGACCATATTACCTTTATAGGAAAAAAAAAAAAAGTGCAATAAATATGATGCAGACAGTGAAAATGACCATACTACCCTTATCGGAAATAAGTAAAGTAAATGTTACAGACTGTGAAAATGACCATATTGCCCTTATTGGAAATAAGTGCCATAAATATTATGGAGACAGTGAAAATGACCATACTACCCTTATCAGAAATAAGTAAAGTAAATGTTATCGATTGCGAATATGACCATATTACCTTTATTGGAAAAAAAAAAAGTGCAATAAATATGATGGATACAGTGAAAATGACCATACTACCCTTATCGGAAATAAGTAAAGTAAATGTTATCGATTGCGAAAATGACCATATTGCCCTTATTGGAAATAAGTGCCATAAATATTATGGAGACAGTGAAAATGACCATACTACCCTTATCGGAAATAAGTAAAGTAAATGTTACAGACTTTGAAAATGACCATATTACCCTTATTGGAAATAAGTGAAAGTAAATATTATGGAGCATAAGTGAAAATGACCATACTACCCTTATCGGAAATAAGTAAAGTAAATGTTATCGATTGCGAAAATGACCATATTACCTTTATAGGAAAAAAAGTGCAATAAATATGATGGAGACAGTGAAAATGACCATACTACCCTTATCGGAAATAAGTAAAGTAAATGTTACCGACTTTGAAAATGACCATATTGCCCTTATTGGAAATAAGTGCCATAAATATTATGGAGACAGTGAAAATGACCATACTACCCTTATCGAAAATAAGTAAAGTAAATGTTATCGATTGCGAAAATGACCATATTACCTTTATATGAAAAAAAGTGCAATAAATATGATGGAGACAGTGAAAATGACCATACTACCCTTATCGGAAATAAGTAAAGTAAATGTTATCGATTGCGAAAATGACCATATTGCCCTTATTGGAAATAAGTGCCATAAATATTATGGAGACAGTGAAAATGACCATACTACCCTTATCGGAAATAAGTAAAGTAAATGTTACCGACTTTGAAAATGACCATATTACCCTTATTGGAAATAAGTGCCATAAATATTATGGAGACAGTGAAAATGACCATACTACCCTTATCGGAAATAAGTAAAGTAAATGTTACCGACTTTGAAAATGACCATATTGCCCTTATTGGAAATAAGTGCCATAAATATTATGGAGACAGTGAAAATGACCATACTACCCTTATCGGAAATAAGTAAAGTAAATGTTATAGACTTTGAAAATGACCATATTACCTTTATAGGAAAAAAAAAAAGTGCAATAAATATGATGCAGACAGTGAAAATGACCATACTACCCTTATCGGAAATAAGTAAAGTAAATGTTACCGACTTTGAAAATGACCATATTGCCCTTATTGGAAATAAGTGCCATAAATATTATGGAGACAGTGAAAATGACCATACTACCCTTATCGGAAATAAGTAAAGTAAATGTTATCGATTTCAAAAATGACCATATTACCTTTATAGGAAAAAAAAAGTGCAATAAATATGATGCAGACAGTGAAAATGACCATACTACCCTTATCATAAATAAGTAAAGTAAATGTTATCGGTTGCGAAAATGACCATATTACCTTTATTGGAAATAAGTGCCATAAATATGATGCAGACAGTGAAAATGACCATACTACCCTTATCGGAAATAAGTAAAGTAAATGTTACAAACTGTGAAAATGACCATATTGCCCTTATTGGAAAAATTGCCATAAATATTATGGATATTGTGAAAATGACCATACTACCCTTATCAGAAATAAGTAAAGTAAATGTTATCGATTGCGAAAATGACCATATTACCTTTATAGGAAAAAAAAGTGCAATAAATATGATGGAGACAGTGAAAATGACCATACTACCCTTATCGAAAATAAGTAAAGTAAATGTTACAGACTTTGAAAATGACCATATTGCCCTTATTGGAAATAAGTGCCATAAATATTATGGAGACAGTGAAAATGACCATACTACCCTTATCAGAAATAAGTAAAGTAAATGTTATCGATTGCGAAAATGACCATATTACCTTTATAGAAAAAAAAAAGTGCAATAAATATGATGCAGACAGTGAAAATGACCATACTACCCTTATCGGAAATAAGTAAAGTAAATGTTATCGATTGCGAAAATGACCATATTGCCCTTATTGGAAATAAGTGCCATAAATATTATGGAGACAGTGAAAATGACCATACTACCCTTATCGGAAATAAGTAAAGTAAATGTTACAGACTGTGAAAATGACCATATTACCCTTATTGGAAATAAGTGCAATAAATATTATGGAGCAATAAATAGATGAAAATGACCATACTACCCTTATCAAAAATAAGTAAAGTAAATGTTATCGATTTCAAAAATGACCATATTACCTTTATAGGAAAAAAAAAGTGCAATAAATATGATGCAGACAGTGAAAATGACCATACTACCCTTATCGGAAATAAGTAAAGTAAATGTTACCGACTTTGAAAATGACCATATTGCCCTTATTGGAAATAAGTGCCATAAATATTATGGAGACAGTGAAAATGACCATACTACCCTTATCGGAAATAAGTAAAGTAAATGTTATCGGTTGCGAAAATGACCATATTACCCTTATAGGAAAAAAAAAAAGTGCAATAAATATGATGGATATTGTGAAAATGACCATACTACCCTTATCGGAAATAAGTAAAGTAAATGTTATCGATTGCGAAAATGACCATATTACCTTTATAGGAAAAAAAAAAAGTGCAATAAATATGATGGAGACAGTGAAAATGACCATACTACCCTTATCGGAAATAAGTAAAGTAAATGTTACAGACTTTGAAAATGACCATATTGCCCTTATTGAAATAAGTGCCATAAATATTATGGATATTGTGAAAATGACCATACTACCCTTATCGGAAATAAGTAAAGTAAATGTTATCGATTGCGAAAATGACCATATTACCTTTATAGGAAAAAAAGTGCAATAAATATGATGCAGACAGTGAAAATGACCATACTACCCTTATCGGAAATAAGTAAAGTAAATGTTACAGATGGTGAAAATGACCATATTGCCCTTATTGGAAATAAGTGCCATAAATATTATGGAGACAGTGAAAATGACCATACTACCCTTATCGGAAATAAGTAAAGTAAATTTTATCGATTGCGAAAATGACCATATTACCTTTATAGGGAAAAAAAGTGCAATAAATATGATGGAGACAGTGAAAATGACCATACTACCCTTATCGGAAATAAGTAAAGTAAATGTTATCGATTTGAAAATGACCATATTACCCTTATTGGAAATAAGTGCCATAAATATTATGGAGACAGTGAAAATGACCATACTACCCTTATCGGAAATAAGTAAAGTAAATGTTATCGATTTTGAAAATGACCGATTATGGAAAAATGACAATAAATATATGGAGATTGTGAAAATTATTGGAAATAAGTAAAGTAAATATTATGGAGACAGTGAAAATGACCATATTACCCTTATCGGAAATAAGTAAGTGCAATAAATATTATCGACTGTGAAAATGACCATATTACCCTTATTGGAAATAAATGAAAATGACCATACTACCCTTATCAGAAATAAGTAAATAAATATTATGGAGACAATGAAAATGACCATACTACCCTTATCGGAAATAAGTAAAGTAAATGTTATGGAGACAGTGAAAATGACCATATTACCCTTGTTGTTAATAAGTGTAACAAATATGATGCATATTGTGAAAATGACCATACTACCCTTACCAGAAATAAGTAAAGTAAATGTTATCGATTGCGAAAATGACCATATTACCTTTATAGGAAAAAAAAAGTGCAATAAATATGATGCAGACAGTGAAAATGACCATACTACCCTTATCGGAAATAAGTAAAGTAAATGTTATCGATTGTGAAAATGACCATATTGCCCTTATTGGAAATAAGTGCCATAAATATTATGGAGACAGTGAAAATGACCATACTACCCTTATCAGAAATAAGTAAAGTAAATGTTATCGATTGCGAAAATGACCATATTACCTTTATAGGAAAAAAAGTGCAATAAATATGATGCAGAAAGTGAAAATGACCATACTACCCTTATCGGAAATAAGTAAAGTAAATGTTACAGACTTTGAAAATGACCATATTGCCCTTATTGGAAATAAGTGCCATAAATATTATGGAGACAGTGAAAATGACCATACTACCCTTATCGGAAATAAGTAAAGTAAATGTTACAGACTGTGAAAATGACCATATTACCCTTATTGGAAATAAGTGCCATAAATATTATGGAGACAGTGAAAATGACCATACTACCCTTATCAGAAATAAGTAAAGTAAATGTTATCGATTGCGAAAATGACCATATTACCTTTATAGGAAAAAAAAAGTGCAATAAATATGATGCGAGACAGTGAAAATGACCATACTACCCTTATCGGAAATAAGTAAAGTAAATGTTACCGACTTTGAAAATGACCATATTGCCCTTATTGGAAATAAGTGCCATAAATATTATGGAGACAGTGAAAATGACCATACTACCCTTATCGGAAATAAGTAAAGTAAATGTTACCGACTTTGAAAATGACCATATTACCCTTATTGGAAATAAGTGCAATAAATATGATGCAGACAGTGAAAATGACCATACTACCCTTATCGGAAATAAGTAAAGTAAATGTTATCGATTGCGAAAAATGACCATATTACCTTTATAGGAAAAAAAAAGTGCAATAAATATTATGGAGACAGTGAAAATGACCATACTACCCTTATCGGAAATAAGTAAAGTAAATGTTACAGACTTTGAAAAATGACCATATTGCCCTTATTGGAAATAAGTGCCATAAATATTATGGAGATTGTGAAAATGACCATACTACCCTTATCAGAAATAAGTAAAGTAAATGTTATCGATTGCGAAAATGACCATATTACCTTTATAGGAAAAAAAAAGTGCAATAAATATGATGCAGACAGTGAAAATGACCATACTACCCTTATCGGAAATAAGTAAAGTAAATGTTACAAACTGTGAAAATGACCATATTACCCTTATTGGAAATAAGTGCCATAAATATTATGGAGACAGTGAAAATGACCATACTACCCTTATAAGAAATAAGTAAAGTAAATGTTATCGATTGCGAAAATGACCATATTACCTTTATAGGAAAAAAAAGTGCAATAAATATGATGCATACAGTGAAAATGACCATACTACCCTTATCGGAAATAAGTAAAGTAAATGTTGTTACCGAAATTGAAAATGACCATATTGCCCTTATTGGAAATAAGTGCCATAAATATTATGGAGACAGTGAAAATGACCATACTACCCTTATCGGAAATAAGTAAAGTAAATGTTAAAAAATATTAAAGTAAAATGATTGTGAAAATGACCATATTACCCTTATAGGAAAAAAAAAAGTGCAACAAATATGATGCATATTGTGAAAATGACCATACTACCCTTATCAGAAATAAGTAAAGTAAATGTTATCGATTGCGAAAATGACCATATTACCTTTATAGGGAAAAAAAGTGCAATAAATATGATGGAGACAGTGAAAATGACCATACTACCCTTATCGGAAATAAGTAAAGTAAATGTTATGGAGACAGTGAAAATGACCATATTGCCCTTATTGGAAATAAGTGCCATAAATATTATGGAGACAGTGAAAATGACCATACTACCTTTATCGGAAATAAGTAAAGTAAATGTTACAGACTGTGAAAATGACCATATTACCTTTATATGAAAAAAAAAGTGCAATAAATATGATGCAGACAGTGAAAATGACCATACTACCCTTATCGGAAATAAGTAAAGTAAATGTTACAGACTTTGAAAATGACCATATTGCCCTTATTGGAAATAAGTGCCATAAATATTATGGAGACAGTGAAAATGACCATACTACCCTTATCGGAAATAAGTAAAGTAAATGTTATCGGTTGCGAAAATGACCATATTACCTTTATAGGAAAAACAAATGCAATAAATATGATGCAGACAGTGAAAATGACCATACTACCCTTATCGGAAATAAGTAAAGTAAATGTTATCGATTGCGAAAATGACCATATTACCTTTATAGGAAAAAAAAAGTGCAATAAATATGATGGAGACAGTGAAAATGACCATACTACCCTTATCGGAAATAAGTAAAGTAAATGTTACCGACTTTGAAAATGACCATATTGCCCTTATTGGAAATAAGTGCCATAAAT
This sequence comes from Papaver bracteatum, assembly GCA_023529315.1. Classification (NCBI taxonomy): domain Eukaryota; kingdom Viridiplantae; phylum Streptophyta; class Magnoliopsida; order Ranunculales; family Papaveraceae; genus Papaver; species Papaver bracteatum. Next base: position 20,761 of record JAJJWX010000666.1, read on the forward strand.
ATTATGGAGACAGTGAAAATGACCATACTACCCTTATCGGAAATAAGTAAAGTAAATGTTACAGGCTTTGAAAATGACCATATTGCCCTTATTGGAAATAAGTGCAATAAATATGATGCAGACAGTGAAAATGACCATACTACCCTTATCAGAAATAAGTAAAGTAAATGTTATCGACTGCGAAAATGACCATATTACCTTTATAGGGAAAAAAGTGCAATAAATATGATGGAGACAGTGAAAATGACCATACTACCCTCGGAAATATAAAGTAAAATAAGTAAAGTAAATGTTACATACTTTGAAAATGACCATATTGCCCTTATTGGAAATAAGTGCCATATATATTATGGAGATAGTGAAAATGACCATACTACCCTTATCGGAAATAAGTAAAGTAAATGTTTAAGGCTTTGAAAATGACCATATTGCCCTTATTGGAAATAAGTGCCATAAATATTATGCATATTGTGAAAATGACCATACTACCCTTATCAGAAATAAGTAAAGTAAATGTTATCGATTGCGAAAATGACCATATTACCTTTATAGGAAAAAAAAAGTGCAATAAATATGAAGGAGACAGTGAAAATGACCATACTACCCTTATCGGAAATAAGTAAAGTAAATGTTACATGTTGTGAAAATGACCATATTGCCCTTATTGGAAATAAGTGCCATAAATATTATGGAGACAGTGAAAATGACCATACTACCCTTATCGGAAATAAGTAAAGTAAATGTTATCGATTGTGAAAATGACCATATTACCTTTATAAGAAAAAAAAAGTGTAACAAATATGATGCATATTGTGAAAATGACCATACTACCCTTACCAGAAATAAGTAAAGTAAATGTTATCGATTTCGAAAAATGACCATATTACCTTTATAGGAAAAAAAAAGTGCAATAAATATGATGGAGACAGTGAAAATGACCATACTACCCTTATCGGAAATAAGTAAAGTAAATGTTACAGACTTTGAAAATGACCATATTGCCCTTATTGGAAATAAGTGCCATAAATATTATGGAGACAGTGAAAATGACCATACTACCCTTATCGGAAATAAGTAAAGTAAATGTTATCGATTGCGAAAATGACCATATTACCTTTATATTAAAAAAAAAGTGCAATAAATATGATGGAGACAGTGAAAATGACCATACTACCCTTATCGGAAATAAGTAAAGTAAATGTTATCGACTTTGAAAATGACCATATTGCCCTTATTGGAAATAAGTGCCATAAATATTATGGAGACAGTGAAAATGACCATACTACCCTTATCGAAATAAGTAAATAAGTAAAGTAAATGTTTATCGATCATGAAAATGACCATATTACCCTTATTGGAAATAAGTGCAATAAATATTATGGAGACAGTGAAAATGACCATACTACCCTTATCGGAAATAAGTAAAGTAAATGTTATCGATTGCAAAAATGACCATATTACCTATATAGGAAAAAAAAAAGTGCAATAAATATGATGCAGACAGTGAAAATGACCATACTACCCTTATCGGAAATAAGTAAAGTAAATGTTATCGATTGCAAAAATGACCATATTACCTTTATAGGAAAAAAAGTGCAATAAATATGATGCAGACAGTGAAAATGACCATACTACCCTTATCGGAAATAAGTAAAGTAAATGTTACCGACTTTGAAAATGACCATATTGCCCTTATTGGAAATAAGTGCCATAAATATTATGGAGACAGTGAAAATGACCATACTACCCTTATCGGAAATAAGTAAAGTAAATGTTATCGATTGCGAAAATGACCATATTACCTTTATAGGAAAAAAAAAGTGCAATAAATATGATGCATATTGTGAAAATGACCATACTACCCTTACCAGAAATAAGTAAAGTAAATGTTATCGATTGCGAAAATGACCATATTACCTTTATCGGAAAAGAAAAAGTGCAATAAATATGATGGAGACAGTGAAAATGACCATACTACCCTTATCGGAAATAAGTAAAGTAAATGTTATCGATTGCTCAAATGACCATATTGCCCTTATTGGAAATAAGTGCCATAAATATTATGGAGACAGTGAAAATGACCATACTACCCTTATCGGAAATAAGTAAAGTAAATGTTATCGATTGCAAAAATGACCATATTACCTTTATAGGAAAAAAAAGTGCAATAAATATGATGCATATTGTGAAAATGACCATACTACCCTTATCGGAAATAAGTAAAGTAAATGTTACAGACTTTGAAAATGACCATATTGCCCTTATTGGAAATAAGTGCCATAAATATTACGGGGACAGTGAAAATGACCATACTACCCTTATCGGAAATAAGTAAAGTAAATGTTACAGACTGTGAAAATGACCATATTGCCCTTATTGGAAATAAGTGCCATAAATATTATGGAGACAGTGAAAATGACCATACTACCCTTATCGGAAATAAGTAAAGTAAATGTTATCGATTGCGAAAATGACCATATTACCTTATTGGAAATAAAATGTAATCACTAAGATTAAGCTAACAACACTCTTCAATCAAGTGATATGTGTTGATGCCGATCTTCCTCAATTAATCAATCCAATCTACCACAAGGATAAACCGATTATTAATTGGATCCTCTTTTTCCCAAACAAGTATTGTGCACACCAAAGATTATAAAAACACCAAGTAAGAAATCTTCAATATCTTCTTTGTCTTCAAATATTCTTAGATCTTCAATAAACACCTGCACACAATCACTTGAATATCTTGTGATCAATCACACATAGAACAGAGTCTGTTAACAATGGATTATCACAAGATCGTCTTTAGATCTAATAACAGTATAAATATCCCTGTTGAAACCTTGAACTAGTTTGAGTGAATCTTATATCAGAAGAGAAGATTCTCAAGCATAAACAAACTAGGTGCAATCCAGATTCATCCACCGTTAGTCAATTAAATCAATACGAAAACTAAAGATAAACCGCAATATCTAGTTTCCCACCAACAGGTCGCGCTAGAGCTTCTCAATCCCAAAGAAGACTTTAAATTGAGCTGCCGTAAGAGATTTCACCTAATTAGATTACTCTCCTCTCCAATAGTCGGCTTCACCAGTAATAAAGACAAAAGAGTAAGTCTAGGTTACGCAGGATTAGTTTACTAGAAATGCAAATTCAAAGTATTTATAGATAAGGAAGTTTGAACACTAAGGAATTTCCAAAATCGAAAATATTCTGAAGATATTTTCTATATTTACCCAAATTCGGTTTTCATAATTCCTATGAATGCACTGTCCAAAAATGTGATCGAAATCTCCTCGGAAAATCTTTAATTAGCAAATGCACATTACTAATTCTTATTTTCCATATATAATTAAAAACCCTTAATTAAAAAGATTCTTAACTTATTTAATTCGATCTTGGGATTTACTTCCTTCTTAGCCGTTAAGGAATATCTTTGAACAAAATAGAATAAGCATTAATGCACCGTGTTCAAAGAGTGTCAACATCTTACTCTTGCAAGTCTTTTCCATGCTTGCTCACTTGAAACCGATTTAATACGCTTCCAAACTAGTTTAGAATTGGTTCATCTGACTTTCAAGAATTATGTGATTGATCAAGTATTACTCAATCACAACTCATGGGTTTACGGTTCTACCAAAATAAGTTTCGGTTCTACCTCCATGTGAGTACTGTGCATAGTTACACTAGTTTACCAAACATACTGCTGACTAGGTACTAGGATCGGCTCCCCGCATATATTTGGTATCTAACTTGTATGCATTGCACATGTCCATATGATCGGTTCTCCCTTCCCAAAAACTTGTTGCACATGTTCATAGGATCGGTTCCCCTTTCTTCCATAAACCTTGCTGCACCTCATACAAGGATCGGTTCCCCTTGTGATGCACTGCACCTCTTACTAGGATCGGTTCCCCTCTTTCCAGTAATAAGTTCAGACATACACAACCCGATCATACCCCAGGCGATTACTTAAGATCGGTTTCACTAATAAAAGTCATACCAATGCATAAGGCAAGCCTTATGTGAATAGTTCTACCAATAACATAAACAAGTTGTGAGCGATTATACTAATCACACATATTGGTCATTCATAAGATATGCAATGAAGAACAACCCTAATAACGCCTGGCGATTTCCTTTTCGGTTCACAACACATATCATGAACTTACTTCCTTAGAACACATTTAAACATTGTTCCATGGGATGAAATCCTCACCTCATACCTATACATAATCATAATAGCATTCATACGATTATGTCGATGTCTTATATACAAAGTTTAATGGTTAAGAAAGAAACTTCATATTGTATTCCTTAATACTATGTCTATATAGAGTGTTCATGCTTCGCAGTTTTATGTTTTCAATATGCACGACTTGAAAGATACGTTAGGGAATGAAACAGTTCAAGACAAATATCACTAACCTCAAGTGGAAGGATTATGTTGTCGTTGTAGCTCCCTTCTTCTTCACTTTTTCAAGTCTTTACAATACTTGTAATGTCTCATCCTAATACTTTCAACCTAACCTATACGAAGTTGACTCTAGTACATTTAAATCAAGCGACTCTTAAATGAGTTTTGCTTCACTAAAATATGACAACCAAACTTGACATACCAACGCTTGGTGGGTTCAACCGAGCAATGCTCTTACAGCTTGTTTTACATTTTGTAGGTACTATGGAGTCATGTGACGAAAAACAATGGAAATCAGAGCTTAATTTATTATTTGGCGAGATCAAGAGTCGATGGACCCGAAGTATACCACAGAAGTCTATAATGCGCTGGAAATAGAGATTACAGGAGCACTGACACCATTGTCTCAAGACAGCCAGTGAAAGACACTTGCAGTTTACTAAAGAATCACCTAATTCTGTTAAAGGACACCATAATAATCCTATATACCTGAACCATGCCAGGACTAGGAGAAACCAATTTCTTTTCTCCATTTCTTCCTCTCGACCAAGACAGCTGCACTAAGTACCCAACGATGGTGAGTCATGTGGGTCTCGTGGTTGTTTTTCGAAGGATAATTAGGGTCTAGTTGAGAAGAACAGGGAGAGTTTGCTGGTTCGGGAGATCTCATATTTGCAAATGGTGACAAGAACTTAAGTGGAAGCCAAGATAAGTTGCTGCCATTATTTATTTTTGTTGAATGAATATTGAACTGTTTTAGAGTCTTGAATGAATGTTGAGATCTCTGGGTTCGTCTCAATTACAGGGAAGGAAGATTTGCGGCTTTCAATATGTGCAATCAGTGCATATCCATCATCAGTCTGCACAACACACAGAAGATGTTTGAGAAAATGCCTCAAAGATCGTTTCTTCACAAATTAGAGATTCATCCGATACTAGTTTACTGCTCTAAGTCTGCCATGGAGTGGCGAGTCTTTGCACAGGTTTATGAGAGGATTAAGAATCCAACAGAGAGAAGGTATACTTGACTCTGACCGGGATTCATATTGCAAGCAGAGTGGCTCGAGTTTGTATGGTAATTGTATCTCAAGACTGCGGACTGAATTGGTTCGATTTGTGATCTTAGTTCAATGGGTTTGACAGATATCAAAATCCAGGTGAAGGACTTAATGAAGCCATGGTTCCTGTGGGAGATTTCCAAGAACTAGGATAAATAATTAAAGCCTGAGATGAACAAGGAAGTTGGGTATGATTTGTGCCTGAAATACAGTCAGATAGAAGTCACTGCTGGTTTGATTTTGGTGAGATTACAATGGGTGTTTGTAGGTATATCGAAGATAGGATATGACTGAATATGAATTGAAAAAAGGGAAGCATACAAACTAATCTGGCATGGTTATCTAGCCATGGCTGGTGGGTCTAGTTTCGCAGTCAAGGAAGGGGTGTTGTGGTCATTCAAGAGCAGTACACGAGAGTTTCTAGACAGGAGCTGTGATTAGATTTAGAAGCTATGAAGACTATGGGACTTTGGATGCAGAGTGTAGTAATGATTTGGATAGAATTTGGGTCTGTTTCTTGCCGACAAGTCAGCCAGGAAAGGAGATTTGAATACGTTGTAGAGTTGTAGGTGGTACTGATAATTACAGGTGCGAGACAATGGGAAGAGTCAATGCGGCTGAAGCAACTGCAGAATAAGTGGAAGCGTCGGTTCCGTTAAGTTGCAGAAGTGCAGGGAAGGCTGATCTGTAAGTGTTGTGACTGAATTGAGACTTGAGGATACTACAGGCAAGAGAAATTGAACACAGGGAGAATGATGAAATCAGAAGGTGATGTCTTGACTTGAGATGATGATGGGAATAAATGGGTTTTGCTCGGATTCAGTTCCGATATTGAGAAACAAACTAATTCAGGGAACTTAAAGTACAAGGAAATCAGTCAAGCTGGTGTTTACTATTGAAGTACAGATGGACTTGAAGGAATTTACTGTGACTGAATGCATTGAGCAGGTACTAGTACAAAGAGACTGTGATGTCGCAGGCGGAATAGGGAGGTTGCAGTGGTATGTGCTGTTGCTGTTGGCTTTGCAGGAGTTGCAAGATAGTGTTGCAGTGGATGTCCTGGTGGTTTCTGTTCAACAAGGAAAGTGCGCTGAGCTGCAATGAGTTAGTTAATGCAATGGCTAGATTGATGTTGATGTTGAGTTACAGAGAAACAATGGGTTGGATGAATTATATCAGATAGTGATGTTGTCCTTGAGCTGAGATGGTTTGCTGGATTGGTTGAAGCAGCAGCTGAGCAACTGATGATGGTGTTGTGTCAATGGTTGTGATGCTCAATTGGAATGATGGCATGAAGCTACAATACTGGTGGTATGTGAATTAGATAGCTGGCAGTTGGAGAAAATAAGTTGAAGATATGTTGTCAGTTCTCTGGAACTGACAAGCAAGAGTGGACTTGGACTTATTTTTGATGGGCTTGACTTACGGGCTACAAAGAGCTGGTTTTTGGCAGATAGTCGTGACCTAAACAAAGAATGGGTGGAGAAAGAAAGAGAGATATAAAAGGAACTGGTTTCTCATCTATCTTATCCCCTACTTTTGTTCTAGGGTTTAGAAACATGATAAGCTTTCTCTTTCTCCTTGTTATGAACTCCATGAGCATGAGTACTTAATTTTATTATTAGTTATGGATTAGTTGGATTTTACAAAGCAAGTTTCTTGTTCAATAAATTAGTTTTGTTTCAATTTTATCGATTATGATTCACTAGAAACATCGACATGTATGATTGAATGTTTGTTTTGTCAAGTTGCAAATTGGTAGAACTCACATACATATCTATTGCTAGATTAGGGTTATTATATGGAAAAGTCATAATTCTTGATTTCAAGTAGCATAAATATGATTATAGTTTGTAGTGATATATTCTTATGATCATATGTGAACCATAACCTTTGTTAAATCGGATTAGTGCGTTTTCCACGTTCGATTGCTTTGATTGGCTTGATTTCATAGAACTTAATGCATCTAGGGAATTAAACTTGATTAGTGCTTTTGCACGTTAGGTTGTTCTCTTAGATAGAATTCATCCTGGCATCTTTTAATGTGTTTGTTGATGTTAAGAGGAAATTAGCGGGATATTCTTGCGATCAAGTTATCCTAGGGCCTTCGATAAAATTTGAGATTAAATATCAATTCTAGTTATTAAGAAAAGAACATGTTAGTGAATGAAAGCGAAATCCTTAACCAATATCTTTACATCTTTGATTTGCGTGCTTTATTTCTTTGTTTTGCTTTTATTTTAGTATATTAAAAATCAGAAAAATCTCCCTTTTGTTTATATAAGAAATCGTAACAAAAGACAACCTAGTCCTCTCTGTGGGAACGGTCCTTTCTTTCCCTTGCTATATTTATATTTTGAGTAGTAAGAAAGTGTAATTATTTTTGACGCATACGACAACGATTATTGAATTATCCATGAGTTTAGAGTAGAAAAAAAACAACAACCTGTGTGACCATCCACATTTCAAATTTGCAAGGAACTGAATTGTACTCCATTATTGATTTTTATTAATCAGATTGATGATTTCGGAAAGGTTAAGATGTAACTACCGTATTTGTGTAATAATGTACAAATGTTTGCTCATTGTGTGTATGTGCTGCCATTATCTCGATTGTTTTAAATTTATGATCATGGAAAGGTTAGACCCTTGGTTTCAGAATTGTATAATTATGGAACCACGTACTTATGCTAGCTAGTTTAATTAATCATACAATTCTCAAACCAACACAAGAAAATTAAACCTGAAAAAAGAAAGAATTTATCTGATATTCCAAAAGAGGAGTAAGTATAGATGTGGACGACCTAAAAAAAAAGATCCTTAATAGATTTTGCAGAGGGATTTTCAGAAAATATAGACTGTGATTTAGCTTTTCCCTATAATATTTTTTTTTTGGCTCGCCTAATTTTGGTGCCGAATAGAGAAAGGGAAGAGTTATTTGCCATGTCTGCATCAATAGGGACCATTTGATATATGACATCCAACAGTCTAACAGATTTTTTAAAAATATTTGTCAATTTTTTTGTCACACGATCCTAACCCTAAAGATTTTTTTTATGTATACTCTGCATATACATAAAAACATTAATTATAGAGAAAATCAACCAATAGCCTTTTTATTTAAATTATGCATCAATAAGTAAACTAAATCAAAAATAAATAATAAAAAGATGACAAATCATTTATAAAGAACAAAATATTGTAGCATTTCTAGATGAGAAACAGATCAATAAAACATAAAATTGTTTGGAAATTACCTTGGTGGGATGAAGACGTTTGGTGCAAAGAATCACAACCACCATCTTCATTCATATGAATTAACCCTTTCAATTGATAAACATGTGCAAAGAATCAAAGTTACATTTGCATGTCTTATCCTTTACCACACATCACAAATCCGATTATAAAATTGTTGCATCGCCCTCTTCAAAAAAATTAGTAGACATAAGATGAAAATCAAGAATGGGTTCAAAATCCATTCAGTCGATTTGCATCACTTGAGAATTTGGATGGTTTCATTTACTTGCCTCGGACCTATGAAGATTTGAGGGAAGTTATTAGTTATGAGAAAGTGAGTAATTTTAAGGGAAAGAAAATAAAGGTGCACGTAAATTTTGGGATAAAATATTGTCAGAGTATTTATTTGTTTTAATAGCTTCCACATAGGAAAAATGCTGACATTTTTTCACTCTGGTTTTTCATATTTAATTTTAGAATGATAGGAATGCGGTGTATTGGTGATGACATACAAATGTACATACCATCTGAATTAATCCCAAAAAATTATTAAGCACGAATAAAAAATTCATTGGATTCAACTAACCTGAGGATACATTAGAGGACACCTATATTGTCACTAGAGACAATAATTAAATTGGATGACTAAATGTCGTATTTTCCTTTTTTGTTAAACACCATTAAAACACAATGTTATAGGTGATTTTGGTTGTGTCCAGGGATCACCATGTGTTTGTGGGTGAAAACTATTTTTGTTGATTTTGGTAATTTCGGGTGTGTGGATGAGAAACGAATCTAAATCCTAAACAATGCACTGCATGGGAGTACTTTTGATTCGAAAGATCAATATGTACAATCCTGGACTAAACCAAGAAATGGCAGTTCTAGGCTTGCTTCAGTCACAAAGTGAAGGAGAAGGGTTGGTCCTAGGGAGGGAAGCGAAGAGAGTGTTGAGACCAGAATGGTTAATTTCGAAGATATGGCTTGTTTTATGACTTGTATCAGAAAGTGGAACTGGCTTGCAGAGTGAAAAGATATCAGTTCTTGGTGATTTCTGAACACTGTGTTGTTTCCGACCAAACAACTTGTTTTTTGTTGGAAATAGGTGAAGCCTATTTATACAAGACATATTGAAACGTACCCTGGTCACGTAGGAAGTGAAAACGATTGAGTGGTGGAAGAATGGAGTAACGTATAACCGTCAGAAACCCATGATTCCATGATGAAGGAAGTGGATCCGTTTACACCCGTTACTTCTTGCCGCTACTAATTGTCCTGCTTCATGACACTTTCTTATAACGGGCGTATTGCACGCCGTACGCTGTAAACCTCTAGACCAATACCCTGATTAGTATTCTCCAGTTTGTGACATGTTTGATGTTTCGAGTGTTTTCGTGGAAAACGTGTAGCAGGTTGCTATATGTGGCAAGTCAAAGTCAAGAGTCTTGTCGTTGGAAAATAGCATGTGATGCTATTAGGTATGTCTTTGCTGGTCACCTAAAACTTGCCACAAGTCCGTCAGTTCGGTGGAGAACTTGGATGGCTGAGATTGTATCTCATGAGGAAGGGTAGCCGTTGATTATGGCTACCTTCTGTTAGCGCCTGGTAATGGCACAATGGGGTTTCTTGGTGTATTCCAGTGGCACTGCGGCATGACCGGTATAGCTCGTGCATTCCAGTGGCACGGTGGTATAAGTGGCTCCTGGCGTATCCATGGCCACGAGATTTAAGCGGCTGGTCACCTAAAACTTGCCACAAGTACGTCAGTTCGGTGGCGAACTTGGATGGCTGAGATTGCATCTCATGAGGAAGGATGTCCATTAGTTATGGATATATCTTGTTGTATAATAAAGTGACACCATGGCATAGCGGCGTATTGCGTAGCCGTGGCAACTGTTGTGGCGTATTGGAGTTAGACCCAAATATGACTTCGGTAACATTGGCCCTTGTTTATGGGTGAAAACTATTTCTGTTGATTTTGGTAATTTGGGATGTGTGGATGAGAAATGAATCTAAACCCTAAACAAATGCACTGCACTGGAGTGCTTTTGATTCGAGAGATCAATCTATACAATTTTGGCCTAAACCAAAAAATGGTCGTTCCATACTTATTTCGGTCTCAAAGTGAAGGAGATGGGGTTGATCTTAGGGAGGGAAGCGAAGAAGGTGTTGAGATTGTGAAGGTGTAGGCTGTTTTATGACTTGTAATAGCAAGGTGAGCAGGCTTACGAATAATTCAAGCAGGATCTGGGTGTTTCGAATATAATTGTATTAACACTTGATTTCTGTGTTGTCTTGGAAATAGGGAGGAGAACCTATTTATACAAGTCATTTGAGCCTTATTCACGTCTCTCGTGGGAAGTGGAGGAAGTGGAGTGATGGACATGTGTGTTAGTGTCACACGATCAATCTTGTCCACTTCTCCTATCATCACTAACCGTCCATGTCTTCCTGACACGTTCTTGTGACAGCGCGTTGCACGCTGCACGCTGTAAACCGTCAGACCAATACCCCAGTATGTATACCCCAGTTTGTGACATGATTGGTGTCTCAAGTGTGTGTATCGTGGAACCCACAGAAGGTAGCATGTAATGCTAGTTAAATAACTGAGTTATTTAGGAAGTCGATACTTGTAAAGTATCGTGTGTATTCTATGCATGTTATGCATCGAATGTACTCGGCATATATGAAGCATCGTTGTTGAGCATTATGCCCTGCCTACTTCGCGTGAGGGTTTGGAGGCTGCGCTAGCAAATTCTCCCTTGGACGACCACATGGTGTGGCAGAGTGGCAGACGATGATCACGGTGATACCTCACGGGTCGCCTAACTCCTATCCTAGGCCACCTGTCCAGGATGGCGAAGTTGGATGGACAAGATGACTTGTGACCCACATCTGCGACCATCGGATTAGGGTTTAGGAGGTACGCGAGTGCACTCCTTCAGCTTGGTAGAATCCAATCCTGGGAGACGTTTCATGGAGGACCGATCAGGCATGCGTGTAGATGACATGCTGATGTCCATGTCCATGCTTCACTGTCCCACGAAGGTTTGATCTAGGCCACTCAAATTTATCGGTGAATTTGAGTGGCCGAGATCGATTTGCGACAGAAATCCTATGCCACAAAGGATTCCTAAAGGGCGCGGTATGCCACCTTCAAGGCACGCGTTTTGAGACGACCAAGCTTGGTCGGTCTCGGCCGATTGGTCCGGCGTGTAGGTGGTAGGATGATATTCATGCCTATACCTGACTGTCCCATGGAAACGTGATCTAAGACACTCAATTTGTCTGGCGAAGTTGAGTGGTCGAGATCAGTTTGTGATTTGGGAAGCGTGACCACGCTAGTTTGGGCGTGCAATTTGGAGAAACCAGGCATGGTATTCCTTGTTCGGTCGGGTGAGGAGATAGATGGTTCCACGGTGATCATGTTGATGCTCACTGGACCTGCTCAGTTGTCTCCTAATCCCTTCATTTGATCAGGAGAAAACGGACGCTCGTGATCAATACAAACCCTAATTAGGGTTTTGGATAGTCATGCGTCATGCTTTGTTTTGTACGCACGAATTGGGACAACTAACCTTGGTTAGTCCTGACCGACTGGTCATGTGTGTATACGGGCCCACGGTGATTGTGTTGACATGCTACGGGCCCTTTGAATCTACATTTACACCCTCCATCTATGCCTACGAAGATGGATGGTTGAGATCGTTTTGCGACACATGTAATGTGCCACAAACCCTAATTTAGGGTTTCTTGTCTATTCTGCTTGGTTTGGACGGTTTGGCAAGCTATGCCACCCATTTTGGGGAGGCCGACCATGCGGGGCCTGCGTTGGGTCGGCAGTGAATATTCCAATACCTGCTTGGGGGTGTTGGATTCGATCTGGAAAATCCAATCATGCTGGTGAAGTTGGATGATCGTGATCGTTTCTAGACTGCTATGGACAGTCTAGACGCTCAATCGGGCTAGTATAACACACCGAGAGTTACATGCTCAATCGGGCTAGTATAACACACCGAGAATTACAGACTATACGGGCATTTCGTGCATGCCTTACTGTTGGTACTTGGATATTCATGTTACTCTGCTGTGAGTAACAATCAGTCATCATGCCACACCAACAATAAGAGTCCTACTAGGAGCATCACATGAAATACAATGCGTTTTATGCATTAATCAATAATGCTAAAATTCACAGAATATTCAGGGGATTGTTGCTACATGCTCCATTCTAGGTGAATTAATAAAGCGAAGACGTATTCATTACTTATCAAATGGCCTTATCCTCTACAAGAAGGCTTGTACAAAATATTGGTTTTACAACTTTAGCCCTGAACTAAAATTCACCATCAACAGCCATGTTGCTAAGTCAATCTTAAGGACTTAGGAGAGTCACTGAACTCAGTTGGCATGGAAACTTTTGGCTACATTTGGGTTTGGCGTATCGCAACCCTATTTAGCACATGCGGCATGATGGTGGCGTGGCTGGAATGGTTAGACATGCTAGTGGAACAAAGTAGCATATGGCGTAGCCATGGCTGCTAGACTTTGGCACATTGGCGTGGACACATTGGCCATGTTGCCACATCAATCCCAATTATCTGGGAAACATTACTTGGCTTGGTTGGCTTAGCAACGTTTCCTAAATTAGGGTTTGGTGTACCAACACCCTAATTAGCGCAAACGGCGTGCGTCATGTGGGAATTTCACATTGATGCTTCGTGTAAATGGTGCCATAGCTACGCCAAAGGAGCGATAGCCAGGCCATCATGTGGAAATAACCACAGGATCAAGATTCTCATGGGTGGCCATGTCATGGCGCCATTATTAGGGTTTCCTGGGTCATGTACGGTTCGTGGCATGTTGCGGGACCCGAAGTGGCATGGTTTGCACCACGACTGTAAATTAGGGTTTTGACCATGTGAGGTCGTGTTTCTGGTTAGGTTAACCGTATTGAAGTCTGTTATGGCGTTGGCCAAGAACAAAAGGTGGGTTGGCACGCTCTTGCACTATCTATGGTAGGTTTCCACGTTCAGAATATTTATGTGGTAAAGTAGCATGTCGGCACGTTGGGTATGCACATTTGGCATTCCAATTGGCGCGTTGGCGCAACTTTGGGAAAGCCAATTTGGTATTTACGTGACTTTGCTTCTCTTTTAATACTGTGGCAGGTTTGAAGCGACCTGATTCGTCGAAGAAAATAGAGCCGGCCAGTATGGGCCCAGCCACAACTCTCATGTGCGTGTGGCGAGTTTAAGGCGACCTAATTGGTCGAGGGAAATAGGGATGGTTTAGTATGGGGTGTGGTCAATGGCAAATGGCACCGGTTTGGTCTAAGGCATGGCAACGCCTTCCTTTGCTGCTGTTCATATTCTACGGATCCTTCATTTCTCGTTTTCTGATTCTGGGCAAGATTTTGCACCTATTAATCCATGGAGGATTAATTACCTAGTTTTCCTAGGCTTAATTTCGACAAGCAAGGTCTGAAATACTACGCAAGGTGCCAAATCCTAACTTTTGCAATTTAGTTAGCGTAATCGATCGAAATATATGTGTTGACACAAAGTTGTTTTAAGTTCATTGCGAGAGAGCAGCATGCTTTCTGATTGAATACCTTGTGCAAAGACCTTATCCTTGATATATGGAAGTACGTGCTACTATGTTGCGAGTGAAAACAAATTATCATGCCATATCAACATTAAGGGTTCACCCTGGGAACATAACACAGAAAGCATTCAAAGAGACTCATATTAAGTGAATATAGGCAAAGTGCCAAAATTTACAGAATACCTGGGATTATTGCTACATGCATCATTCTGGATAAATTTCATATGTATATTGAGTTGCTCAATGAATATGCCAGTGAATAGGTTGAACACTCATCACTTTTACCTGGCTTCGTTTCTTTTGCAGAGTGCCGGTATATTAAATTCAAGGTTTACAATTTTACCACTGAACTAAGATCCACCATCAACATTAAGTCCCCTGCTTAGCTCGTAACAATGACATTGTTGTGGGGTAAGCATAAGATATTGATAAAAGAAGATGGAAACAAAAGGCAAAACATTCAGAAACTGCCACGAAGAGTTCGACTGACCTTGGTAAAAGGAACGAGTGGTCCATGGCCCCTGCGTTGGCGGATTGGAATGCTAGCGCGCTACCGGCTTGGCTACAATGCTGATGGCGTGAAGCATTGTCGCTGGTTCAGCTGATCCGTGAAGGTTGGAACTTGGAGCGTTGGCGCGGTGCTGGTCCGATCGTGGAGATTGGCGCTTGGAGCATTGTGGCGCGACGGGCAAAGTTTCCTTCTTCCACACATGTCCCAAAAGGGAAACCTTCTTCTACCCAAACTCCAAAAATTATATGCATATAAAAGACGTTCCCATCTTTTTATTCTTGTATCGTTGGCTTTGGTTTCGTTTTCGCATCTTCTAGCAGCAAAGGTGTATCGATTGAGAACCCACCAGCAGGAGTGGTAGCAACAGTGCGAGAGCTTGGGTGTAACTCAGGTATGTAGTTCAACATCTCTTTTTTTTCTTTTGAACTTGTTTATTATTCCGTGTCCGCATGAAACCCTAGCCAGCGGTTTCCTGGGACTTGCAAAAATTACCACAGTGCACTAGCAGCACCATAGTAGCATCAAAGAATGACATTAATGATAATAAATCCAGCACCATTAGCGTTTCTAGTAGGGCGGGATAAATCTATGCATAAATGGCCACTGTTTACTCTCCCTTCCGTAAATCTTAGCCTTAGATTTTGGCCACAAACACAATTTCCGCGGCATCACATGTGTTTGTTGGAGAGGGCGTTGGTTCCATTCCTCTTGGCCAGGAGCGCCATGATATGTGGCCAAAGAAAACTTCATGTAGCAAATTTGTTGTCGGCTCTTAATTATTATACCCAATTTTTGACAAAATCTTCATGTATGGTTTTCTCCAAAGTAGTAACTTTTATGTTTTGCTTCGTTGTAGTTACTTCAAAAGTAAAGGTATCATAAGAAATTTTGTTAAGATGTCACCTGAGGGCAGCTCTGCTGTCGCATCAAGAAATGTTAAGCCAAATACGGATGATGAGTTCTTCACAAAGTACGCTATAGTTACGAGGATCCATACCAAGTTCATGGAAACCCTTCTGACTGAATCATAGAATGATGAAGAAGTCTAATCAGTTTACCCAGGGCGTATAATGAGGTTTTGTCTTCAGAAGAAAGAATATCTGGCTTCTCCCATAGATTTCAAAATATGCCATAGTCATTGCGCTCTTATGATAAATGGATGAACTTCATGATAAGCCGAGACCATGTAAGGGCTAATCTAACTGGGGCGCAAGTCATAAATGCTGTCATGGCATCTGCGACACTGCTAATCAGGAAAGATGTTGCAGGTTTGATTATTTTCATCTTTATATGGTGCCCAGAAACTCACACGGCTATATGTAGATGGGGTGAGATTACTATTACTTTGGAAAGCATAGCCGTTCTGTTGAGTCTTCCCATAATAGGGAATCTTGACGTCGTCTTGTATGAGGAAGAAGAAGAAATACATGCTACCTTGGTCACAAAATTAACATGATATGTTCAGAAGTATTATGAGGAAAAATGCTTCTATAACTGGTAGGTGTCTGAATGGTTCCCCGATGAGCTATAGCTGGATCGAGTACTGGATGATACGCTCCATGTCGCTGCATTTTTAGCTCTGTGGTTATCCATGGACGTTTTCGATGATGGCTCTGGTAAGAAGGAGATAAGGCAGAAGCTCATCAAATTCACCATCAAATTGGCAAAAGGTGTTGCTCTTCCCATCGGCAGTTTGTTTCTTGGATATTTGTACACTCATATGGATCACTTATCGGTGGATGTGTAAGTCTCTAATGGGTATATGAAAGTAGACTCGTATGTCCATGTTGCCTTTCTGCAAGCATGGTTGTGGGAGCATTTCAAAAATTACGCTCCTAAGCCGAAAACTTGATTTACTGATACATATGGCGGCTCTAAGATACTTCGTTGGTTGGAGAGGCGTCCAAAACCTGACTCAAAGCATATTAATTTTCTCGACAAAGCGCATGCAGTTGATTTTCATCCTTGGGCTCCAGTTCATACGTGTATAGTTCATCCAAACATTTTTGTTGCTGCCTCGAATATGACGTTGCATTCTTCCGAAGAGAATATGAGCATAGGAGAAACTGTTTTTATGTGGAGCTGCATCTTTGGATATGTGGCATATTTTTTCAGATGATCTTATGAAGTGTTCCTTACAATATTGATAGGGCTGCTCATCATATGGGTTTTGATCAGGGGTTCCATTTCGCCGTCCATTCACGGCTCCAAAAGAACTATTGCCAGCCGTCTTCAATAGCCATATCTTTGCGTCTCATAAGAGCCTCCCCTTTCTGCTCCTAGAGCGAAAACCGGTAACAACCTCCCAGTATAATGTTTTCTGGCAGGAAGAGTTTCTCTCTATTCATAGATTCGTGCAGGATATTGTGACAATTCCACGCGGCAAGCCCTCTCTTAAAGCTCTGGAAAAACACGGATTGCTGAGGTTTCTTTCTTCCGGTAAGAGGAAATATGACAGTCCCCAGGAAAAAGAGCGAAGGTCGAAAAATCGTACGGGTGGAATTCGATCGACTTCGGCTTCACCGGCTCTTGTGACTTTCAGTTCTTCCAACATGCAAGTATGTATGATTTTCTTCCTGATTTGGCCGTATTGCATAAATTTTCTGAATTATTGCCACTGAAAATATTTTCCCTTTTTGACGTATTAGCAAAACAAACGCCTTTACCAGACTTGCTCGTGGCCAGGAAATGGCACCTTATGAAAAAAAATATGGTGATACTGAGCCTCTTGTCAGTGAAAAGGAAGGCGAAGAAGAAGAAAGCTCAGGATCCTACGGTGATGGGCAAAGTACTTCAGAGCGTAGGAGCGAGTCTTTCTCCAGTTCCAGTTGTACCATAGATAAGTCAGTGAGTTTCTCACGCACTTTCACCTTGGGCTATTTATTTATGTGGAATAAATATTCAATTGATGATATTTACAGGAAGAATCCGCTTATGAAGATAACCCTGAGACAGAAATTCATGACGATGAAGATGTAACCGTGTCTCCAATCATAGAAACCGTACATACTGGTAATCTGGAGATGGAGATTGATCGTTGTGAGGATGCTATTGTGTCTCCAATGGCGGAAAATTCTATCATGGCAACAAGCATGATTATTTCCAAAGAATATTTGCTAGTCGCACATCCAGCTGATGGTGTTGTTTTCGATCCTCCATTTGAAACTCTTTTTGAGGGTCATGTGTTGATTGGGGGATTCAGCATGCCGGTGAAGTATGCGGAGCTATATACCAAGATATGGAGGAAGCATGGGAACATTTCTATGACCAGGAAGGTTGATAGACGCTTTGAATTGGTCAAGCGTGTGGAGGAAATTTTATCTTCAATCCATGACATATGTAGTGTGACTGGACATACTGTTTCTGGAGATGTAGTCAAAAGATGGGAATTCCATCGGGATATGTGTGTGAACTTCGAGGTTAACGCTTTCTGGTTCTGTGAAGTATTTTACGAAATCCAAAATCTGCGGACTGAAATGGATGGAGTCCCTTCCGCGGATTTTCTTAACCAGTATGAGGCGAAAGTCGAGAGGTTGTCACAGGAGTTGAAGTTGAAGTAGGATGCTCTTCAAAACATGAAGGGTGCTTTCTTCAAGAAGAATGGGTTATTGTTGGATTTCTTTGAAGGCTTTTATTTTTCTGAACCTCTTTTCCTTAGTTTTTTTTTTCTTTGAAGGCAAAGATGCCTCTTTCATGGTTTGATGTTCTGTTTTTTTTTTATAGATGATCGTTTTTATAAGAGTTTTGGATTATTTTTGGAACAATGGTACTTGGATCAGCTGATATGCTGGAATCCGAATTATGAATGTGAGTAATATAATTATTCTAGAAAGTTTGTCAAACCGTAAATGTTGCATGAAAAAAGGGAAAATATGGGATGATATGAATTCTTGGGATAATTGGGTTATCGACTTTATTGTAAATGTGAAAACACAAGCAGTAAATCGTGTAAATGTTGTCTGACAAAACTTACTCACTTTAGGGTCTTTCACCAAAACTGAATCTTTAAGGAGTAAATCCGAGTCTTTATGTGACGCCCTCCTTGCCGCGAGAAGTCCCCAGTCATTCTTTATTGGTTATGGAACATCTTTACGTCAATCCGCGGTAAGACAACGAATCTCTAGTCCCTATATGTAATTCTCCTGAATTAATATTTTCTTGGACGATGCGCTTCAAAGCATTGCATTCACTGGTAGGATGATGGAATTGAGATTTGAATTTACAACCAAGAGACTAACCTCCCACTGTGGTCACCAATTGTTTGTGGGTGAAAACTGTTTCTGCTGATTTTGGTAATTTCGGGTGTGAGGATGAGAAAAGAATCTAAACCCTAAACAAAGCACTACACGGGAGTACTTTTGATTGGAGATATCAATCTGTACAATCCTGTCCTAAACCAAGAAATGGATGTTCCAGGCTTGCTTCGGTCACAAAGTAAATGAGAAGGGTTAGTCTTAGGGGGAGAAGCAAAAAGAGTGTTGAGACCAGAATTGTTAATTCTAAAGATGTGGCTTGTTTTATGACTTGTATCAGAAAGTGAAACTGGCTTGCACAGTGAAAATCTATCAGTTCTTGGTGATTTCTGAACATTATGTTGTTGCCGACCAAAATTTTTTTTTTTTGGTGGAAATATGTGAAGCCTATTTATACAATTCATATTAAAACGTACCGTGGTCTCGTAGGAAGTGAAAACGATTGAGCGGTGGAAGAATGGAGTAACGTATAACCGTCAGAAACCCATGCTTCCATGATGAAGGAAGTGGATCCGTTTACACCCGTTACTTCTTACCGCCACTAATTGTCCCGCTTCATGACACTTTATTATAATGGGCATATTGCATGCCGCACGTTGTAAACCGCCAGACCAATACCCTGATAAGTATCCCCCAGTTTGTGACATGTTTGATGTCTCAAGTATTTTCGTGGAAAACGTGTAGCAGGTTGTTATGTGTGGCAAGTCAAAGTCAAGAGTCTTGCCGCATGAAAATAGCATGTGATATTATTAGGTATGTCTTGGATGGTCACCTAAAACTTGCCACAAGTCCATCAGTTCGGTGGTGAACTTGGATGGATGAGATTTCATTTCATGAGGAAGGGTAGCCGTTGATTATGCCTACCTTCTGTTAGCGCCTGGTAATGGCTCAATGACGTTTCTTGGTGTATCCCAGTGGCACTGCGACATGATTGGTATAGCTCATGCATGCCAGTGGCACGGTGGTATAAGTGGCGCCTGGCATTGTAGTTGCAGGAATTCCCACACTACACCCTATTCAATAATCTATCAATATTTATGACATAATTTGAAGATTAAGAACACTTTTTCATTAATATGACCTTAAGGAATTACATAAATCAAGAACAGAACACTTAACAAAGATTTTTCTCTCTCCTAAAAACTTTCCTAACACTCAAAAATTCATCCCCTCTCTGGAACTATTCACCTCCTTTATATAGGTATTTACATAGTGGATTACAGCTCATGACAGCTCATTTACATCTAAGATTCCCTTCAATTTCGGATCTGAGTTCTTGCGATAAATCGCAGTTGAACCGCCTTTATCTTTCGCAGGTTTTATTGATATACCGCAAACATGTCACACTTTCTTCATGTTTCTGTCGTTTTCAGTCATTACGTCATTGTTTAAGTCATCTTTGGATGTGTCGCAGAATATCACTGATGTGCTGCAGAGTAATTCGTTTATTATCGATGCATCGCATAACAATTGTTTATTTCGCAGGAATATTGTTGTGACAATATTCTGCCCCTACATCTTGCCTCTTCTCATATCTTTTCTGCGAAGAAGACAAAGATCATGAGAATTTAAATTTCTTGATTTGCCGCAACTCATATTTTTCGAGAATATCAAATACATCTTGTCTTTTCATATTTCCTTTATTTTGACACGTCTCTATATCCATCGCTAAATATCCTACACATGTTTTTCTTTTCTCCATTTATTCCTTGACACGTATTCTTCCAACCGTTGAGTTCTGATCATTCACGTCCTTTCTTCATTGAATGCACATTGATAATCTCGAAAATTTTCCTCTCTTATAAATATCGTCTATGCTAATCCCTCTTCTTCTTTTTACTTTCGCTTTTCTTCTCTGCAACTTTACTATTCATCGTCTTCTTCCGCAAATTCCGGATCTCATTTATTCTTTCAGTTTTTCTTGTTTATTCTTCTTCGCCTTAACCATCGTTCCCATATTAAGAAATGGCTCCTGCTAAAAAATTAGGTCAATCCACTTTCAAAAAGCACCAGCAGAAGCTTCAATCCTTAGGTTTCACACTTTCTGAAATCCCTGATCAATCTTCAGAATCTGATCTCTCCATTGATCTTGTTTCAAAATTTCCTTCTTCTAACGAGAAGATCCTTGTTTCGCTAGGTCAATTAGAAGCTGGCCTTCTTATTCATATTTATAACCCAGATCTCCCTCTTTTTTATGAGATTATTTCTCATGCTAAACTTTCACGATCAATCTGCCAACTAAGTGGAGATTGTATTCGCCTCATTCTTGAATATGCTTCCCGTGGAGCTGGTAACGGATCTCTTTATCCTGATGATGCGAAACATCCTGATTATAAGAAAATTCCAATTATTCCAGCGAAATATACCGTGGAAAACTTCTTTGCGAATTATCAAGTGATTCCAATGAAGAAAGAAAGCACGTGTTGGGCTATTCGTTTGAATAGGGATAAAAAAGTTGCGAAAGATAAAATCCTTATGCAAGATATAGACTATCATTCCACAAGAAACAATATTCCACGCTTCTCCAAAGATGATAAATGGTGTAGATTTCCTCTCCTCCTTGAAGGTCCATATATTTCTGGTACTCTTAACCTTCCTGCGAATCCTGCATATCTTGCGGCTTATCATCCTTGGATTTTTAATTGGCCTGAAAATAATTCTAAGGTATATCTCGCGAAGTTAATCATTATTCGCAAATTCAGATAAATATACTATTCTTACTAGTTATTGAATTATTTGTTATCAGATTGGAAAAATGAAGGCTAGCTACATCAGTACTGGGAATCCCAATATCCTAATTTTTTTGAAAACCTTCACAGATGAAGTAAGAAACATTCTCTTATAACTTTTAACAATATATTGTTGCCCCTGTTTCTTATCTTCATGTGTGGTTGTTTTCTAGGAAATACCATTTGTCGCAGTAGTTGAAGCCAAGGATAAAGGCAAAAAAGTAATAACTCCAAATGAGAGTTCTGGCACTTCTCCTCATCGCAATGAGAATCAAACTGCTGAGAGTCCTCCAAAAAAGAGAAGAAAAACTCAACCACTTAAAGACATTTCTTCTATCGCTGAAAAAGATAATGAGGTTGAAGAGAGCGGAAGAATAAATAATGATGCTACCATGAGCACCTCTTCATTACGTTTTTCCTCCGCAAGAGTTAGATCTGCGATGGGTCTTTCTCAACCTGAGACTCCTATGGATCAACTGTCAAATATCTTTAGAAATCCCATGCAAGGTATTTGTGATGACGATATTGCTCACGCTTGCAATTATCTCTCAAAAATCTGCGATGCTTCCATCTTAACCAATAATAAAGATCTTAAAGGAGTCTCGAGATTTATCAATCCAGATTTTCTTCATGCACTAGCTTCATTGGTATGCCCCTTTACACTTGTCATGAATTTATAAGATTTTCTTTTTACCCTTACTTATTTTCTCTTATCTGCCACAGACTGCTAGAGCTTCTTTTTCCGTTGCTTCGGAATTAGAAAATAGATTATCATTATCGCAAAGAAGGCTTACTGATTCACAATATGAGTCTGCGAAACTTCGCGAAAAGAATAAGCAATACGAAGATGAAATATCCATTCTTCGCGAAAAATGTAAACAATTGGAAGTATCTGGGAATACCGAGCTCCTTAACAAGAATAAATCGCTTGAAGTAGATGTTGAAGTTCTTCAACAAAAACTAGCTGACAAGGAGAAGTTCTGCAAACAAATTATTGGTATGATTTATTTTATTTTATTTTTACTTTCTTCTTTCTTGCTATTTTAGCTTATTTAAACAACCATTTTGCAGATGCCTATAACCTTACTGATGAAGCTCTTATTCTTTTGATGAACCCATAGATGAATCCATTCTTCTTCAGCGTCTTAATGACGCTTTAAATAATTATTCCGATGAAAAAATTAATGCTCTATCTATCGATGAACTTAGATTTCACATTTCCCTTATAAGAATGGATTATAGATCTACTTTGAGTATATCCAATAGTTTTAAGACTTGTAGAGATGAATTTGGAAAAAGAATCAAAACCTTTAAAGCCCAAAAGAAGGAACTTGAGAAGGAGAAAGAACGCATTACTCTTCAAGGCGCTGAAGCTCTATCAAAGTTCTGTAATGCCCTTATTGACACTGAACTTGAGAGAGATAGACTTAAGGATGAAAATATTGAACTTCTTAAAAGAGAAAAACAGATCCGTTCCCATATTCTCATTCAAAATGATGATGAATTCGCATGGGCTGCGACAGTTCTCGATAATGCTAGGAAAAACTTAGCAATAGATGTCAGTCTTCACACCGAACAGGCAACCTTGATACAAGAAATGATTCATGAAAGAGAAGGTTATTTATTGCTCCTCTAAAATCTTTATATTTTTTGTAAATTCTTGATAAATTTCTAACTTGTTATTGTGTTATCGCAGAATCTGAAGAAAAACATGCTAAAAGGATCGCAGAACTTGAAGAAGAAAAAAGTGGTCTTGCGAATAATCTTGCTTCCCGCAATGATAAGATCACTAGACTGCGAAAGAAGATAAAAATATCTAACTCCAATTTGCATAGTAATCTTCTCACTGTTCGCAATAACGCTATTGAGAAAGTCTGCAATGATAATAACCTCTCTCTCAGCCTATATCCCTGCCTCTTGGAAAGTATCCCAGCCAGATCTGAAGTACCAGTTATTTCTGACAGTGAGGCTGATATAGATGAGAATGAAAGCGAAGATGACGAAGAAACTGATGATGAAGATAATGAAGACAAAGATGAAGATAATGGTGAAGATAAATCTCAATAATTTTGCTTCTTTTTTTTGATCTTCGTCTGTATTTTTCTCTTCCTTTCTTGCGATAATTATCTTTGGAAAATTGTATCATCCTTTCCACAAGATACTTGTAACTCCTGATGTTCTTCAATATATATAAATTCCCTTTTTGCTTCTATCCATCCGTTACTTATATGAATTTATCATATAATGATGAATAACAATATTTATCATTCTTATACATCGTTCCCATACTTGCCTCTTGTTATTAATATGCAATATGATAAATGAATTATCGCAAGTATTTCTGCGAACAATTTATTATATGTTTCGCAGACATATCTTTTCTTGTGGTCTTATTTCGCCTTCCTAGTTAAAGGTCTTATTATGCCACCTTTATGCAACAAGATCCCAGGATATTCTTACCTTATATGTAATAATCCATTGATCTTGCCTTATCATTATTTTATTTTCTGCGACAATATGATAAATCTAAGCCATCTTGTGAGAGATTAATTCTCTCTTTGCTTTTTAAGATTTATGACATTGTCGTCTTTGCGATTTATTTCCTCTTATTATTGATTTCATTTATCTCATCTTTTTGATCTTATCGCAAAAACCCATTGACCTCATCTTAACATTTCTCTTTAGGCTTTTTGTCCAGTCATGCGGCAATATGACGGGCCTAAATATTCTTGCGAATATAAAGTCCCATGACATTACTGTCTCTGTCACACGACAATATGACGTGCCTAAACATTCTTGCGAATATAAAGCCCCATGACATTGCCATTTTTTTTGATACACAACTCCCTAATGGAGGGTATCGCCCTTATCTCTCCCCACGGTTGGCCCTTCAAGGATTATACATCGGCCATACAACACTAGCACTTTCCCATTCGGTTCTTCCAACAACCAGTTATTTTCGCAACCTTGTCCTTTATGCCTTATATGGCTTATAGTTACAAGACTGCACCCTAAGTGGGGTTTTATTCGGGCTGAACACATCATAAGCCAAGACTTGCCATGGATGGCCAGGGTAGGTTCATCCATCCCGGGCACCCACAGCTCAACCGTGTACCTCGGCGCCTTGATAATACGTTGCATTACTTAGGAGAAACTCTCAGGCGCCCAACCAGGGTATAACCTTATATAGTTGGGAATCCAAGTTATCTCTCCTGGATGGATTTTCTATAATCCCAATCTCCATGACTAGGTTCCAGCAGCGGTATAGCCTTTCCCATAGCCATGCAAAGAGATACCCCCCTTATGACGCACTTTAAGGACATTGCCTCTTACGGAATAGAATCCGCGAACTAAGGTGTACGCCATAAAAGTTCATCCCATTCTTATGATAATTGAAAGTAAAGAAGATACCCCCCTTATGACGCACTTTAAGGACATTGCCTCTTACGGAATAGAATCTGCGAACTAAGGTGTACGCCATAAAAGTTCGTCCCATTCTTATATG
Source organism: Papaver bracteatum (assembly GCA_023529315.1). Classification (NCBI taxonomy): domain Eukaryota; kingdom Viridiplantae; phylum Streptophyta; class Magnoliopsida; order Ranunculales; family Papaveraceae; genus Papaver; species Papaver bracteatum. The sequence continues at coordinate 46,081 of JAJJWX010000666.1, forward strand.
TTTTTAGGCGATTTGCGCCCGTCTTATGCATTTGCATTAAAAATTCTTATATGATTAGAAATCACCATCTCTTTCTTTTTAATAGAAAAATTTCTCATTTTTGAGCAGAATTTTTCTTTTAATATTCGAAATCATCTTGTTTTTCAATTGTTCGCAAAATGATATTGCTGTACTTCTTTTCTTCTGTGACGAATGATTATTCGCAACTTCATCTTTTTGTGCTCCTGCGAAAAATGAATATTTCAACTTTTCCCCATTTTTGTATGATTTATCGCCATTGAATGTTTTGAGACAAACTATTCTTGAAATATACCCTTTCCCCGCAATTCTATATTTTCCACCATCAATTTCTCAGCTCTCTGATTTTGCTTCTGTTATGTTTCCAATTACGATTTCGAGCATTCCTTTCTTCGCAAGTATTAATGTCAACTTCATAACACTTTTTGCCTTCAAACCAATCACCTTTAATTATCCCAATACCATGAGGATATGGAAATTTTATGCATTGATGATATGTTGATGCTATGCCCAAGATCCCATGGAGCCATGGCCTTCCAATTAAGGCATTGTAAGGAGATTCTATATCCACTACACAAAACTTGATTTTTGAAGATATCTTGTTCAATGGAATTTCCATAGTAATTTCTCCTTTTGGCTTGTTTGCGGTGCCATTAAAACCATAGATCTTGTAAGTTGAAGGGATTAGCTCATCATATCTTCCACCCATTGTGCGATAAGTATGATAAAACAAAATGTCCACCGAGCTACCAGTGTCAATTAGAACTTTATCTATTGCCTAGGAATCACTTGCTGCATCATCATCATCATTTTATTCTCCTCTATATTTTGGATTTATCTTTAATTTCACCACCAATGGATTGTCATGCATCTTCCCAGGCTCTGGTATCTCTTATGCAGTAAAAGAGATAACTTGTTTCTGCCATTCTTCCAACGGAGAAATCTTCGCAATATTCATCACCTCTCTTCCCTCTATATCCCTTGAAAATACTCTGCTTAGCACATTATCATGGAAATCCTCTATCGTTTTTTGTGAATGTACAATTGAATTGCAAAATAGATTTTTTGATGTAGCTCCTACTTCAATGACAAATGTTTCTGCTTCTTTCGCAACATTAACTCTGCGAATTTCTGGTGCTTGCGGCAATTGTTGCGGTTGTAAATATCTTGCTAAAAAATGATTTAATTTTCCTTGTTCGATTATTCGCAAAATGATTCTTTTTCACATTCCTACAATTATTCACAGAATGACCATGAAAATGATGATAAGGACAAAATTCTTGATTGTGATTGTTGGGATGTGGTTCCTTCCCCATGTTCCAGGGTGAGGGTATGTTCTCCATTAAAATAATCGCTTCCCAAATCTTATCTATACCAGTATTTAAAGGCGGCAATTTGATATCTTCCCACATATTCCTCTGACCTCTTTGCTCTCTTGAATAATTCTGCCTTTGTCCACCATAAGTTTCCTGCGGTTGATCAAACAGTGGGACCTTATTATTGTTATTGCGATTATAAAAATTTCTCTCTATTTCTAATTCCTCTTGATCTCTACTCCCCATTGCTACTATCTTAAGTTGATTATCAGTCTCCATTTTCTCTCGCATATTTTGGGAAGTACTTGATACTGTATTAATCATCCTTGGTAACAAACTTCCATTTGTTGCGGCTAAACTTGTGCCTATAAGAGTTGGATAAGATTTCATTTCATTTTGTTTTTCCTCTAAAGCAATATATTCCTCTTGCAATTCTCGCAACTCTGTCATAGTGATTGTGTTTTTGACTCTGAAGACCTGGATGTATAATAGATTTGTCGCAAACATAGCATTTATGAAGGACAAAATGAGATATCTTTCATCTACTCTTCATGCCATTTCACTACACATTGTCCTCCACCTTATGGTTAAGTGCTTCAAACTCTCACCAACTCTCTGTTTTAATCCAAACACATCTTCAATTCCAGGTCGCGCAAAATTATTGCTGATGTAGGCTCCTAAGAAAGTGGTTTGCAAGTGCATAAATGAAGTTATTGTATTCTTGGGAAGACTTTCGAACCACTTCAATGCTTCGCATGTTAAACTTGACGCAAAATATTTGCACAAAACGACATCATGGTTCTCCCATTGTAGCATACATCGAATATAAGCTTTGATATGTTGGACACCACACGTAGTTCCATTAAATATACTGGTCAACACCGGTAAATTACATTTTGGAGGTATCCCTCCTAATTGTACCTCTTGAGTAAATGGAGTTTTCACAGCCTCTTCGATTACCTCATCAAGTTGTCTTCTTCCTCCTTCTCTTCTGTTATTTATTATTCCTCTCATTTCTGCCAATTCTCGCAAAATTTGTTCATTCCTATCAGAATTTTGCTCAATTGGTCTTTTCAACACAGCTTCTCTTCGTTTGCGTTCATGCCTTTCTTGTCTTGCGATGTTTCTCGCTTCTTCTTCAACATCTTGGTTTTGCCTTCTTCTGCGACTTTCTTCTTCTTGCAAGTTTATTTGTCTTTCAATTCTCTTCTCCATGAATTTCCTCATCCCTTACTGTTTCTCTTCGTTGCCTTTCTATGTCTCTGTGAACTCTCTCATATTCCTCACTGAGATTATCATTATTACGATTTTGCGCACGTCGTCTTTCTCGATTGTCATGATTATTCTGACGCAACGCTGCTTGAATTTCTTGCTCTTCTACTTCTGCTCGCAATCTCTCTCTTTCTCCTGCTAAGCATACTTGCTCAATATAATGTCTCTCAATATCATCTTCGATAATCCTGTGATTTCTTCGAATCTCTTCATCACGTAACATTCTCCTTCTCTCTTCTTGATTTTCTCCTTCTATCTGATTATGTCTAATGTCTAAAGTTTCATCGCGTGGAGCATAACGATCATTTATCAAATTTTACTCAATATTTTGTATAAGAAGATTTTGCCTTGCTTCTTCTCTATATGATCTTGAATTTGATCTCATGCTGCTTCTTGATCTTCTGTTTTGCAACCTCAAATTTTCCATTCTTAATTCATGATTTTGCCTTGTAAGATTAGCACGTTCTTCTGCCTCTAACCTTCTTTCTTCCTGTATCCTTTGTCTTAAACCATCTTCCACTTCACGTCCTTCATGAATTAATCCTCCCTCCATTTCTTGATTTCTTTCCTCTTCTTGACTTTCCGCCTCTTCTATCGAATCCGACCTCCAAGTATGCACACTTACTCTATCATGATCCATATTTCTATCTTGTGCTCGTATTTGTTGATTTGGTGGTTGGATTGAATTTTCTGCTCCATTTCTCATTCTACTTCTTCCTGATTTATTCCTTAAAGATCCTTCCAATTCACCTGTTCCTTCCCCTGAAATTCTTTTACTTCTTCTCACCGTTGTTGATGGTTCTGATGTATTTCTCCTCCTTCTAGCCATTTCTCTTCAATTCTAATAATTTCTTCAAATCTTCAAACTGCAATTTGAAATTTCTCAAGCTTGATTCTCCCTGTTTCTAGCACCAAAATGTAGTTGCAGGAATTCCCACACTACACCCTATTCAAGAATCTATCAATATTTATGACATAATTTGAAGATTAAGAACACTTTTTCATTAATATGACCTTAAGGAATTACAGAAATCAAGAACACAGAACACTTAACAAAGATTTTTCTCTCTCCTAAAAACTTTCCTAACACTCAAAAATTCATCCCCTCTCTGGAACTATTCACCTCCTTTATATAGGTATTTACATAGTGGATTACAGCTAAGATTCCCTTCAATTTCGGATCTGAGTTCTTGCGATAAATCGCAGCTGGCACCGCCTTTATCTTTCGCAGGTTTTATTGATATACCGCAAACATGTCACACTTTCTTCGTGTTTCTGTCGTTTTCAGTCATTACGTCATTGTTTAAGTCATCTTTGGATGTGTCGCAGAATATTACTGATGTGCCGCAGAGTAATTCGTTTATTATCGATGCATCGCAGAACAGTTGTTTATTTCGGAGGAATATTGTTGTGACAATATTCTTCCCCTACAGGCGTAGCCATGGCCACGAGATTTAAGCAGCTGGTCGCCTAAAACTTGCCACAAATCCGTCAGTTCGGTGGCAAACTTGGATGGATAAGATTGCATCCCATGAGGAAGGATGACTATTGATTATGGACATATCATGTTGTATAGAAAAGTGGCGCCATAACATAGCGGGGTATGGCGTAGCCGTGGCATAGGTTGTGGCGTATTGGTGTCAGAACCAAATATGACTTCGGTAACATTGGCCTTGTTGCTAAGTTAATCTTAAGGACTTGGGAGAGTCACTGAACTCAGTTGGCATGGAAACTTTTGGCGAAATTAGGGTTTGGCGTATCACAACCCTATTTAGCACGTGCGGTATGATGGTGGCGTGACTGGCATGGTTAGCACATGCCAGTGGCGCGAAGTAGCGTCTAGCGTAGCCATGGCTTCTAGACTTTGGCACATTGGCATGGCAACATTGGCCATGTTTCCACATCAATCCCAATGCTCTGGGAAACATTACTTGTCTTGGTTGGTGTAACAACTTTTCCTAAATTAGGGTTTGGTGCACCAAAACCCTAATTAGCGCAAACGGCGTGCGACATGTGGCATGTGGCCATTGCATATTAATATTTCATGCAAACGGTGCCATAGCCATGCCAAGGAACCATAGCCAGACCATCATGTGGAAATGACCACAGAAGCATGATTCTCACGGTGGCCATGTCATGGCACCATTATTAGGGTTTCCTGGGTCCTGTACGGTTCGTGTCATGTTGTGGGGCCCGAAATGGCATGATTTGCACCACGACTGGAAATTAGGGTTTTGACCATGCAAGGTCGTGTTTCTGGTTAGGTTAACTGTATTGAAGTCTGTTATGGCGTTTGCCAAGAACAGAAGGTGGGTTGGCACGTTCGTGCACTATCTATGGTAAGTTTCCACGTTCAACATGTTTATGTGGTAAAGTAGTACGTCGGCATGGTGAGTATGCACGTTTGGCATGCCAATTGGCGCATTGGCGCAACTTTGGGAAAACCAATTTGGTATTGACGCGACTTTGCTTCTATTTTAATACTGTGGCAGGTTTGAAGCGACCTGATTGGTCGATGAAAATAGGGCCGGCCAGTATGGGCCCAGCCATAACTTTCATTTGTGTGTGGCGAGTTTAAGGCGACCTGATTGGTCGAGGGAAATAGGTCCGGTTTAGGATGGGGCGCGGTCAATGGGAAATGGCGACGGTTTGGCCTAAGGCATGGCCACGTCTCCCTTTGCTACTGTTCCTATTCTGCGGCTCCTTCATTTCTCGTTTTCTGATTCTGGGAAAGATTGCGCCTACTAATCCATGGAGGATTAATTACCTAGTTTGCATAGGCTTAATTTCGATAAGCAAGGTCTGATATACTGCGCAAGGCGCAAAATCTTAACTTTTGCAATTTAGTCAGGGTAATCAATCGAATTCTATGTGTTGACACAGAGTTCTTTTAAGTTCATTACCAGAGAGCAGCATGCTTTCTGATTGAATACCTTGTGCAAATACCTTATCCTTGATATTTGGAAATTCGTGTTACTCTACTGTGAGTGAACACAAATTGTCATGCCATATCAACATTAAGGGTTAAGCCAAGGAACATAACACAGAAAACATTCAAAGAGACTTATATTAAGTGAATATAGGCAAAGTGCCAAAATTTACAGAATACCTGGGATTGTTGCTACATGCACCATTCTGGAAAATTTCCATATGTATATTGAGTTGCTCAATGAATATGCCAGTGAAGAGGTTGAACACTCATCACTTTTACCTGGCTCTGTTTCTTTTGTAGAGTGATGGCATATTAAATGCAAGGTTTACAATTTTACCATTGAACTAAGACCCACCATCAACACCATGTTATTAGATAAATGTTGCAAAGAATGTCGTTATGATATGTTTAGTGGGAATGTTATTTATGCCCCTACTATCCATGGGCTTTGCACAAACACCCTTATGGGTCTTTACAAATACCCCTAATGGCAGAAGTGAAATTATTAACAGAAAAATAAATAACATAATCCCATTTTTAACCTTTACATCTTATACTTCATCTTCTTCTTTATTTCTCACTCGAGAAAAACTAATGGAACTCTCACCATCTCCATATCATCTCCGTCGCCACTACCATCTCCATCTCCATCACCACCACATCGAACACCACCATCGATCTAATATCTACCATAGATTTTTTTTTTATTCTTTGTCTCCTCCTCTCCCAAAGACAACCACCATCTTCATCGTCATCGTCGTCGCAACACCTCCTCCACGACATCACCATTTATACTTCCGCCTAAATCGAGATTTAGGTTTTCAACAGATCTACAAATCGAGATTTAGGTTTTAGAATTCAATCAAATATCGAAATATAACTTCGTAAACATCATCAAGAGATCTTTTTCTTCACATTTTAACTGTAATTTCTACATCAATTGAAGATTCTAGCGATCGAGATAGAGTTTTAGGTTTTCGGTTTATGGTAAGTATAGATTTGATTTTGACGACGAAAACGATGATGAATAATGTCTTGAATTATTGGAGATGGGATCTTATGTATTTTCAAAAACAGAGACGAAACTGAGCTGCTGATGTTGTCTCTGGTGATGAATAAGGAGGAATGAAAAGACTATTGTTGACGAATTTGAAGTTAGGGTTTGGATCCAGTTGAGAGAGGAGAAGTTGTTGCCATTGATGTTGTTGGTAGATTGAAGATATTTAAGAAGAGTTGAGAAGCAGGGTTGCGGTTGAATTTGATGGGGTTTACATTGGATTTGACCGAGGAATGGTATTGCCATGGTTGATTTTAAAGGTTTTATGTAGAGAATGAAATGATAGAAGAGATTGATATTCTGGTGGTGTTTCTGAGATGCATCTCAAGATTCTTAGAAAATGGGTTTGAGCTGAATTTGTGTTTGGCAGAGAGATGACTCGAAATTGGAGTTATTTTTGTTGGATGTGTTCATCGGCTTAAGAATTGAAGATATTAGTGTTTGAGAAGAAACTGAGAATGGAGAAAGTTAAGATGCAACTGTTTTTGCTTTAAAGTCCTTATAGATGTTGCAGTTCTGGGTTGGTTATGAAGCTACAGAATTGCAACCGAAGAGTGAACTGAAATGAGTTTAGATGTTGGTTCTGGTGGTTGCTATTGAAGCTGCAGAGTGGAATCAGCGATGATACATGGAAAGAGATGAGCTATGTTGTGTCCTGTGGTTTATGGTAGTAATTGGAGAAGGAATGGACAGCATTATGCACTTCTGGAAGGGAAAGGTATTTTTCCATCCTATTGTTATTATTGGCGAGTATGTTAATTAATTATGAAACTAGTGGTTTATGGGGTGGTAATGATGATGTTTGTTAGAGTTGGTGGTGGTTGTTTTGTATTGTTTGTGGAACTATTATATTTTAGTGATGGTGTTGATGCAGGTTGTTTTATCTTCATAAATTTACATGGTGTTGATGCAGGTTGTATCTTGTGCTGCAGTATGGAGATGGTGGTTCTGTGGTTGCTGGTAGTAACTGAAATGCAGTGGTCAATTGGTTGGGGAGATGCAAATGCTAGATGTATGATTAGGAATGAATTGCCGGCAAGGCTGAAATTGCAGAGAATGGGAGCTGATATTGCAGGTGATTATTGCCAAGATGGTGGTTCTGGTAGAGCTGAAGTTGAGTTTGTGAGCTGAACTGAAAAGGGTTACAGTTGTAATGGTGATCAGTGACTGAGATTGTGGACTGAATAGTGTTGGTGTTGATATCAAAGAAGGTACAAATAGGTCTTATGGTTTGATTGCAATTGGAAATGTTTGTTTTGAAGCCACATCAAGATGTACTGGCGTAGTTGTAGTTGTATATGGCATAAGTGGAAGGCATGGATCTGCAGGTTATGATTATGGCTGAGTTATGAAGTGTGAAGTGATGGTACTAGTGCAGTTGCAGTTTTTTATGTGCATGTTATATTGTGTTATGCATGAATCTGTGGTGCAATGGTAGCACAACTGACTGTATGTCAGTAGATGTGTGTTCGACTCACACTAGGTTCACTTATTTTTGAGTAATTTTTTTTTTTTTTGGAGGAAACTTGGGATAGTTGCTTTCGTTTTGAAGACAACTTTGGGCTAATTGCCTCCATATTTGGAGACAACTTGGGCTAGTTTCTTTCATTTTGAAGACAACTTTGGGCTAGTTGCCTCCATATTTGGAGACAACTTGGGCTAGTTGCTTTCATTTTGAAGACAACTTTGGGCTAGTTGCCTCCATATTTGGAGAAAACTTGGGCTAGTTGCTTTCACATTTCAAGACAACTTGAGCCAGTTGCCTTGGATTCGGAGACAACTTGAGTTAGTTGCCTCTATTCTATTAGAGACAACTTGTGCTAGTTGCCTCCATTTTCGAAACAACTTGAGCTAGTTGCCTCATATTTGAAGACAACTTCAGCAAGTTAACTCCATATGGTGGTGGTGGTAATGACGGTGGTGGTGGTCGGCAGTGGTGGTGGTTTTCAACGGTGGAGGAAAGTGGTGGTGGGCGGTGATGGTGGTGGAGGAAAGTGATGGTGGGCGGTGATAGTGGTGGAGGAAAGTGGTGGTGGGCGGCGGTGGTGGTGGAGGAAAGTGGTGGTGGTCGGCGGTGGTGGTGGTGGAGGAAATTGGTGGTGGACGGCGGCTGCGGGGGAGGAAAGTGGTGGTGGACACCGGCGGTGGTGGAGGAAAGTGGTGGTGGACAGTTTCGGTGGTGGACAGTGGTGGTTGGTGGCGGTGGTGGTGGTGGACGACGGCGGCGGTGGACAATGATGGTTGTGGTTGGTGGTGGTGGGTAGTAGAGGTAGTTGTTTTTTTTTTTTGAATAATGGTTAGCCCTTTTTGTATATACACTATATAAAATAGGGTATTTTAGTAATGTATTAAGCTTAGGGGTATTTGTAAAGTTCAAAAGGGTATATTTGCAAGGGCCCTCATAGTAGGGGTATATAGATAATGTTCCCATGATAGAACAAAAGGATGTGTCTATCTACAGCTTCTTCTATGTAACAATCCAAAGTTCAATTTAAACGAGGTAATCTAATAAATAAATTTTAGGAGCCTTCCATCAAGGAAAAAAACACAAATTCCTTATATGAAGATCACCATGCCACTTGGAAACATCAATTGGACTTTACTACTCAGTCGTTGGATTTGAAGAAAAAACACGTTTAAGCATAATAATTTTTTGATTGAGGCATATTTTCACGAGGACATAGATGACAAATGATATGTTGGCATGTGTCATTCTATGAATCATTTTTAAAAATATGTAAGAAATATATTTACGAAGAAACATAGGATCACAAAAGTTATGATTGCGTTCTACCGTTTGAAGGCGGAGATCAACTAAAGTTTTTGGAGTAAATTTGGCAGTTATAGCTAGTGTCCGACAAGGGTATTATGCGATGGTCATTGTCCAACACTCCAGTCATTTAAACTTTGGCCTACTACAAGTTTGCGAGAAAAACTGGATGTGACATAATCTTAGTAATTCAAAAATAAACAGTGGTCATGAACTTCATCAACAAAAGGTAAGTGAAGACAGATACACCTATTTCTCAAGTTATATTCACTTTTCTATCATTGAGTCGACATCGCGTAACTAATTAGACTATTATGCATAGAGAATAATTTTGATTCTATCTTGATATTTAAGTTCTCCAAATATAATGACTAAGCTTAACGAACATTTGTTCATACTAGATGAGTTTCGGTTAAGGACAATTTATTGTTCTGAATCAAAATCATGATTCAAGTTTTATCGCTCGAAAACAGCCTGGAACAATGATATGTGTCATTGATATTATTAATCAGGAATGTTTCGAATTGATTTAGAGAAAAAATATAGAACCACTATAGATTCGGATACAAGACAATGTTATCAGTCTTACAAACTGGGAAAACTGTTATAAGTTTGGACCTGTATTGGTACACATAGCAGAGTAGTTATATATCGACTTGCAGATTTGTGGTACGCCTATTCTTATGTATATCATGTGAAAATCTGTTCAACTCGTGAACCAGATCGGTATGCATACTCGTATGCAAACCATTTAGAAACTGTAACTATGGAACCAGGTTAGTTTACAAACCATTACACGTACAAAAATAGTTTTGTGTTCCCGAACTCGGTTTAGTACCCAAACTGGTACGCAAACCAAAATAGTTCTATGGACTCCGGAATCGGTCAGAGTCTTAAGGTTTACAAACTGGTACGCATACCTAAATTGTTTTGTTAACTCCGGAACTTGGTTTGGTTAAATGTTTACAAACCGGTACACGTACTTCGACTGACCCGAGTCACGAACGGCTATGGTATTTGTACTTTGTGCATTTACTAACCATGTCGATTATCTTCAAGTGCGATTAAATTATTTCTATGAATAATTAACATTTGATTAATTCTCTAAATATACTTTACTCATTTGATCACATGATTGTGACTCATTGTTAATGTCTTAAGTGTTCATGAAAATGAGTATAAATCTTTTAAGTTTAAATCGCCTAGTTTCGGCTAACTACGTTGAAATAGTCTTTATACACAGTTCGGTAATGGTTTCACCTAACCAGAGTGTATATCTTGCTTATGTAAATCAGATTCAAAGATTAATCTAATTGTGGATATTGTTTAATTGGTTCCAAAGCTATCTTAGCTTAAACCTAAAGCAACATATGCTTTGAATGTCTATAAAAGGGTAACTTCAAGTAACTCAGATCTTTGAAAACCGACACTACTTTTTGGTGTGTCCTAGTTGTATCTAGAGTCGTTCTCTTCCTAACCCTTTTAGGGTTTAGCGACTACAAAGACTTCATAGAGATTCGTGAAGAAAGGTCCAATTATCTTTCCTTGACAACTCGTGTATCCTAATCTTGATCGATTGTTGAGCTGCTCACTTGATTAAGATAGATAGAAATCATCAAAGATCTTTTCGTCTCAAACTTTGTTGATTCCACAAGTTTTATACTTGTGAGGTGAATAATAATCTAGGATGCACTTCGGGTTGCATAAGTCCGTATTTTGCGGTTAGCTAGACTTTGTCTATTGTTATCGATTTCCATCACTTTTGATCAAACTATTTGATTGTAAAAGGAAATCATATATAAGATTAATCTATAGGAGGCAGATTGGTTAAAAGTCTTCAATTCAGTTGAAGCAACTCTTAGTTGGTGTGACGTCAGCTAAGGGAATCAATTTCTCTGAGTCCTGCAGGGATTCAAGATGCGTAAGGAGTGCGACTGTACCTTAATCGGTGGGATACATTTTAGGCTCAACTACATTCCAGTCTGATGTTAATTAGTAGTACGCTAGTGTTGGAAGTTAAAAATTTCTTTGGAAAGATGGATTTACATATGAATGGGTCTAAAAGTGATCTCTTTCATGATAATCCAAATGTGAAACGCAAGAATTGGTGGAAGAAAAAAACGAAATAAGCCAAAAACTATAGATGGTGAAAAATCCATAGACGCGGAAAAGTTTGTTTCAACCACTTGTGGTGAGCAAGATACTTTTCACACCAAGACAACTTGATTATGTTGAAAGTGCATCCTCACCAAGAAATGACCTATTATGAATACGAAGAGGGAAGCAAAAGAATTAGGGCGCACATATCATGTTGGCTATTATTTTTGCATGTAATCTTATTATTACTCTTGTTTTCATTTATTTGTCTCTATTAGGTGAATCATCCAAAAAGGAGCTACAAAGTGCTAAAAATATCTAAGAAGAGAAGTATTGCAAATATCAAAGTGCCCAAGTCGAAGAGAAGTGGAAGAAGTGTGGCGAAAAGGAGCAAAGATGCTCAAAATTAAGAGACGTGAAAAATACCTAGCTTAACTCATTCAAATTAATGATTTATCATTACCATCTTGAATATAATTCAATTACAAAGAAAATACAAAAATAATGAGGTCATTCCGAGTTTGGACGAAGAAGTTATGGGCAAAACAAGCTTATCAAACATCGACGTCTATAGGAGGGTACACATACATGTATGTGTACCATGGAACTATTGATGCGTGTCGTTACCACAACAAATTAATCGAAATATTTCCCACTAATTAAATAATAATATAGCGGTAGTAAGGATCGTTCCCACAGAGAGCTGTGTAATTGATATGTTATTTATATAGCAAAATAAGATAAAACAAAGGAGTATTAGTTTAAAGTAAAATAAAAAGAATAACAAATAAAAGAAAGAGATGATCAAGGAATGCTTCGCCATTACCAAGCGATAACTGGATTAGTATACTTATCTATCTTCGTTAGAACCATTCATCACCAACCGTAGAATAGCATCTAGCTCAGTGCAATCCCCAAAACTCCTTTTACCACGGATACAGAAGCTCTCCAATATCAGATTCTATCCAACTGAACCACCAAGTAGTAGATCACTCAAGGTGTAATGCAATCGAACACTTTAGGCTTTGTGAATTAGGTTGATCACAGTAGTTAAACTCTTAGCTCAAGGTTCACTTGCTGATGTTATATTCACTCGCAATTGCTCCACAGAATCCCTCTGCAAGGTCTCGCGATTTCTACTTGTGTAGGAATTATTTGACGATTACTCATCTCCTAACCTAATACTTGCAATAGAACAATTAATAGACTAATCTAGTATGCATCCCAAATCAATCTAAGAATCACTCATAAACATTAGATGTAGTGAAAACAAACTATAAGATGATTAAAACTCCGAACAAACTTGTATAATAATAGAGCTTCATGCTAGAATATTGAATTCATCCTTAACCAACAAAGTTTAGCCTCTCATGTTTACACCGTTTCCCGGTTTCCCCCTAAAAGAGTAAACCCTAAAATATTTATTAAGAACAAAGTGTATTATGAGATGTGTGAGATATATCATATAATTTAGGTTAAAAAGTATCTTATATAGTCTCCAAATTGTAGAAGTGCCCATGTCTCGATTCCCGTGAAAAATAGTTGCCATATCTTGCCAAAATTCCCAAAAGAGCTCACTCCATGGTCTGTCTGTGCAAATAATATAGAGAACCATCCAAATGGGCCTGCTTTAAGTCCAGCCCAAACTATTCAGTAGCTTGTCAATCAACCAAAACTGACAGTCTATTTTCTTCTTCTTTTATCACGGCTGGGTTTTCTATACGGAACTTCTCCTGTAAATTTTCGAACTCTTTTTCTTTCTATCATGGCTAATATTTCTAGCCGAAACTCCTCCTGGATCTTTTACTTATTTTCTATAGCTTCTCCAGTTAACTTCCTAACTCTAGCACCTTCCTTGTATTCTTACATGACCACCAAACTCACGTTCAGTCCATATATTCCTTCTTCCTCTACATCATCACTGCCATGCATGAACCAAAACTTTATTATTCGCTGGACTGCTCGGTCCCTATTCTTCATTTCCATTCCTTATTTCCTCTCGAGCTCATCATCAAAACATCACACCAGCCACAACAACCTTCATCTCGAACATCATCATGATCATCCTGACATGCTTTATTCAACTGCCACCACAGTATTGAGCTCTTCTTCTTTATCATCTCCACTGAACAAAACAAACTGCCACACCATCTCTGATCATCAGTCTCGGTACCATTATCTCACAGAATCCTAACCTAAACTACACCCAAAGCTTCCCAGCTGAACTCGAGTTCGTATCAACCCAAACAACCACATAGCACTAACTATGCTAGTCCTCCATCCCTATACTCCATTGAGACTCGAGCATTTCTTTCTTCCGTCATCGCTAATCATTGGAGCTTCCATTATCCCATTAGTAATAGCAACATCACCAAATCCATTGACCCCCATCAATCACCGATCATCAACATATATCCATTATATGCCCAGCACCATAGTGACATCACTCGTTGCATGAGAATCACCAGCATTAATAATATTCAATGCCTTGGTTTCCCACGCTTCATCATCGACTGCCAATAATGGCAGCAGACTAAAACCTTCCCCGTTTATCACAACTTTATAATGGCAGCAACACCTAAAAACCTCTATTCATCAGTTGAGCTCATTTTCTGTTATGTTCACTCGACCTCCCACCTGAAGCTACAACAAACTCCTCTCTTCATCAGTGTCGTCCCTGGTTGTGATTGTAAATTAATGTGATGATGATGACAGACATAACAAAATAAGGAGGTGTCTTTATCACTCCAACGTGGATGCCTTAAGCAAATGAGCTGGTGCTCTTTTAGGACGCTCCCAAGTAATTCCAGCATCTGTTAGAGCGCATGCGTTGCTACCTCAAGCATGTTTATCAATATTAGTGATCAAAACTATAAAGTCTTTGATTTCTAGTATACTATAGCTAAGGTTTCTGACTAGGATAGAAAGTGTAGTTGATCTCAAGAACTCCATGGCAATCATCATACAAGACGAAGGACTACTCAAGGAATTGGTGTATCTTCATAGACTAAAAGGTATGTGGAGACTTGAACTTATCTATCACTCAAAAGTATATCTACTCTATCTCCTATCTTGAGACAAAAGTCATTTTACTATATAGATTAAGATTATACACTATGGTATTTCGAGCCGAGTATACCTCGCCTATCTATTTCTCGAAATATGTGTTGGTAAAGCTTTTGCTTTAGCCAAGTTCATCTTTACCTAGTGACGAAAGTCATGTTAAGTTTCAATCACTTTGAAAATTGCTCTGACGAAAAATGGTTTGTGAATAACATCTATATAAGCTCCTTTGAGAATGTTTCAATGATTGAAATGAGAGTTTAGACAATATAACCAATGGAGGATATAAGCATTGTTGTGGAAACACATATGTGTATAAGTCCTTATTTCTTGAACCAAAGTTTGCGAACTTTGTTGATCAAGAGAACCGGAGAAGAGCGTGAGCTTCAGTCCGCGAACTGGCGAAGTTCTCAAACCCAAGAATTTTTGCTGGAGTCTGTGAACTCCATCCGGGAACTTAAGTCAGCGAACTTGAGTAGGTTATGTCTAAAAATGATGTTTGTGAACTCATCTATATAAACTAAGGAATGTTATTGCAAACTGTGGCTATAGAGTTCATGAATCGATTCGAGTGAATCACATCGTTTTTATTTCAATTGTGTCTTGTGTAGTACATAAAGATCTAAGCAATTAAACAACTCTCTAACTAGTTCATTTGATTCATTTGGACTAGTTATGGTGAAGAAGAATATGGTTGATATGAAAGTTATAATTTGGCTAACCATTTGGTTAACTAGTGTTGAACCAACTAATGTACAAGTTTGGGTACGGTTTTCACAAGCCAAAAAATGTGTAGTACATGTGTGTATAACAAGCTATTTTTTTGATCTAACGGTTGATTAATATTATCTTGTATCTAATCAGGTTTTCATCTAACGGTGATTGCAAACCCTGATTTGAAAGACTATAAGGGAGAACTCTAGCAACTGGGAAACCTAATCCCCACACATTCTATGTGATACTAGTTTGCTAAGCTAGAGTCGATTCTCCTTTAACCTTTGGTTTTCTTCGTCTAAAACCAGATGTTGATGGTGGTTTTTAGACAAAGGGTAAAATTGTAAAACCCCGAATAATCTAATGTCACCGGTGACACATTTATTAGAACATTTAATACATGTAGTTAGTAATTAATGGGGGTATTGTTTCAAATTATGGTTACAACGAGCAAAACCCTAATTCCCCTCTATGCCAATGGCAAATCATTCCAACCACACCAAATGCGCAAAAGCATGCCAACCATGCTAGCCGCACCTCTGTGCCAATGGAAAATCATGCCAGCCACACCTAGCCCAAGCTAGCCGCTCCATGCCAAACACACTCTGCCTTGGCCCTAGTTATGCTAGTCACACCAACCGCGCCAAAGCATGCCAACCATGATAGCCGCACCCATGTGCCAATGGCAAATCATGCCATCCACACCAAACGTGCCAAAGCATTCCAACCATGATAGCTGCACTTCCGTGCCAATGGAAAATCATGCCAGCCACACCTAGCCCAAGCTAGCCGCGCCATGCCAAACGCACTCTGCCTTGGCCCTATCTATGCTAGTCACACCAAACGCGCCAAAGCATGCCAACCATTCTAGACGCACCTCTGTGCCAATGGAAAATCATGCCAGCCACACCTAGCCCAAGCTAGCCGCGCCATGCCAAACGCACTCTGCCCTAGCCCTAGCTATGCTATTCATACCAAACGCGCCAAAGCATGCCAACCATGCTAGCCGCACCTCTGTGCCAATGGAAAATCATGCCAGCCACACCTAGCCCAAGCTAGCCTTGCCATGCCAAACACACTCTGCCTTGGCCCTAGCTATGCTAGTCACACCAACCGTGCCAAAGCATGCCAACCATGCTAGTCACACCAACCGCGCCAAAGCATGCCAACCATGATAGTCACACCAACCGTGCCAAATCATGCCAACCATGATAGCCGCACCCATGTGCCAATGGAAAATCATGCCATCCACACCAAACGTGCCAAAGCATTCCAACCATGATAGCTGCACCTCCGTTCCAATGGCAAATCATGCCATCCACACCTAGCCCAAGCTATCCGCGCCATGCCAAACGCACTCTGCCTTGGCCCTATCTATGCTAGTCACACCAAACGTGCCAAAGCATGCCAACCATTCTAGCCGAACCTCTGTGCCAATGGAAAATCATGCCAGCCACACCTAGCCCAAGCTAGCCGCGCCATGCCAAACGCACTCTGCCCTAGCCCTAGCTATGCTATTCATACCAAACGCGCCAAAGCATGCCAACCATGCTAGCCGCACCTCTGTGCCAATGAAAAATCATGCCAGCCACACCTAGCCCAAGCTAGCCTTGCCATGCCAAACACACTCTGCCTTGGCCCTAGCTATGCTAGTCACACCAACCGTGCCAAAGCATGCCAACCATGCTAGTCACACCAACCGCGCCAAAGCATGCCAACCATGATAGTCACACCAACCGTGCCAAAGCATGCCAACCATGATAGCCGCACCCATGTGCCAATGGCAAATCATGCCATCCACACCAAACGTGCCAAAGCATTCCAACCATGATAGCTGCACCTCCGTGCCAATGGCAAATCATGCCAGCCACACCTAGCCCAAGCTATCCGCGCCATGCCAAACGCACTCTGCCTTGGCCCTATCTATGCTAGTCACACCAAACGCGCCAAAGCATGCCAACCATTCTAGCCGCACCTCTGTGCCAATGGAAAATCATGCCAACCACACCTAGCCCAAGCTAGCCGCGCCATGCCAAACGCACTATGCCCTAGCCCTAGCTATGCTATTCATACCAAACGCGCCAAAGCATGCCAACCATGCTAGCCGCACCTCTGTGCCAATGAAAAATCATGCCAGCCACACCTAGCCCAAGCTAGCCTTGCCATGCCAAACACACTCTGCCTTGGCCCTAGCTATGCTAGTCACACCAACCGTGCCAAAGCATGCCAACCATGCTAGCCGCACCCCTGTGCCAATGGAAAATCATGCCATCCACACCAAACGCGCCAAAGCATGCCAACCATGCTAGCCGCACCTCCGTGCCAATGGAAAATCATGTCAGCCACATCTATCCCAAGCTAGCCGCGCCATGCCAAACTCACTCTGCCGTGTCCCTAGCTATGCTAGTCACACCAAACGCGCCAAAGCATGCTAACCATTCTAGCCGCACCTCTGTGCCAATGGCAAATCATGCCAGCCACACCTATCCCAAGCTAGCCGCGCCATTCCAAACACACTCTGCCCTGGCCTTAGCTATGCTAGTCACACCAAACGCGCCAAAGCATGCAAACCATGCTAGCCACACCTCCGTGCTAATGGCAAATCATGCGAGCAACACCTAGCCCAAGCTAGCCGTGCCATGCCAAACGCACTCTGCCTTGGCCCTAGCTATGCTAGTCACACCAAACGCGCCAAAGCATGCCAACCATGCTAGCCGCACCTCTGTGCCAATGGAAAATCATGCCAGCCACACCTAGCCCAAGCTAGCCGCGCCATTCCAAACTCACTCTGCCTCGGCCCTAGCTACTCTAGTCATACCATTCCAAGCCATGTACCCTTACCTTAGGCCTTATACGCGCCAAGCCAAGCACCCTTACCTTGGCCTTAGCCGCGCCATGCCAAAATAGCGTCCACGTCTAAGCTTGAAAACCGTGCAACCTAGGCCAATTTGGCCACGCATGCCATTGGCACATGCCAACAACACGCACGCTGGTAGCTTTTCTTACCAGGTCGTGAACCTAATGGCCGAGCATGCCATTGGCACATGCTAAACACGCACGCTGGTAGCTTTTCTTACCAGGTCGTGGCCCTAATGGCCAAGCATGCCATTGGCACATGCCAAATACGCACGCTGGTAGCTTTTCTTACCAGGCCGTGGCCCTAATGGCCGAGCATGCCATTGGCACATGCCACACGCGCCACTTGCACTCAAGGTTCAACCAACACTCGAGACATCAACACAAACTGGGGTATGCTTTCAAGGGTCTTGGTTTGGCGGTCACAGCATGAAGCGTACACTACGCTCACATTAAGAAAGCGTGAAAAAGAATAAAGCGGTCAAATAAATGAGGAAATAATGGTGAAAAAGTTTTCACCCATAAACACCATACGGTTACCACCTCCTCCCATTATTTCACCCTTTACTCTCTTCCTTCATGAGGCCAGGGTACGTTTCAATCTCGACTTGTATAAATAGGTCTTACCTATTTCCACCAGACAACAAGTCTCGGTCAGGAGAAAAACACAACACTCTCAGAAAAGGCAACTTTGCAAGCTCTCCAAAAATCTTTCATCTCTTGCAAGCTTCCGAAGCTTTCACTTTCTGATACAAGTCGAGACACTACTCTCCCATAATTATTCTGGTCTCAACACTTTTCTTTTCTTCCCTCCCAAAATCAACCCTTCTCTTCCACTTTGTGACCGAAGCAAGTCTGGAACGGCCATTTCTTGGTTTAGGCCGGAATTGTACAGATTGATCTCTCGAATCTAGAAAGTCCTCACGTGCAGCACATTTGTTTAGGGTTTGAACCAGTTTCTCACTCACCTACTGATTTACCAAAATCGGCAGAAACTATTTTTACCCATAAATAATTGGCGACCACAGCGGGAGGATTGATCTTTCGGTTACATATCAGCTTTCAGAAATCGATCTCATACTTCGATCCAGGCATCAGGACGGCAGAAGCAAGCAATATATTTGGGGATCTATAACTCGACTACTGAAATACAGTCTGGTTACCAGTCGTGAAACTACATGAAACGGCCGGGGACTTCACAAGAACCGAAAGACAGCCTGGTTACCAGTCGTGAAACTACATGAAACGTCTGGGGACTTTAAAAGAACCGAAAGACAACCTGGTTACCAGTCGTGAAGCTACATGAAACGTATAGGGACTTCACATAATTCGAAAGCAAACGGTCCAATCATCAAGTAACTTAAAACGACCGAGGACTTTCCACAATCATAGTGGTGCTTTTCGCGAAATACGATCTTACACACGAGGATCCCTTATCATCAGGAGATCTGGGAAACCGAGTAAGTCTTGCCTAGACATAATATATATGGTTTACCATTTCTAGTTTTCACGGGAATGATAAAACCAATAGCCATGTTATGTCCTGTCCAATGTCATCTACCAACACACAATGTTCACGATTACATATCTTCCATGGGATGTTCGTATCACTTACGATCATAACCAAAAAGCGGCATCATCCATAAAAAAGAAAAAGAGAGGAACCACATATTCATATTTTTATATCTTCCATATCCAAAAACGGTTCATCCCGAATAATAACCCAAAACCCTCATAGGTAACACTTGCATGTCAACCCAGAAACTAAAAAAAAAAAAAAAAACTTTTCTATCAACCCAGAAATCCAGAAAATCAAAACCATAAGCTAGGTGTTTCATTTTCCTTTAAAAAAAAAACACAGAAGAATTTCAGAAGACAGAAGTGCAAAGGAAGCTATTCAATAGTGGTTTACTTTTCTCGAACAAGACGTCATTCGTCATTTGGAGGACCGCCTGTTTCAGCTCCAACTCTTTGTTGCATCGCCATGTGTACCAACTTTGCATCATAACGGTTACCAATTACTATTCATGAAGTAGCTGACGCTACTACAGTAATATTCGAAGATTGGAACTATTATGGAAGGCATACCTGGTAGGCTCGGAAAGATACCTACTATTGTGTATACTGCAAGTGCACAGTGTCGACAAGCAACACAGGTCGAACCACAGAGACTTGGAGAGTGTAGAAGTTGATTCTAAATCCTGATTCAGAGAGTAACCAAAAGGGGTTTGATTTTGTCGATCTGACGATATGATTTTCAAGTGACTGAAATAATAAAAGTAAAAGATGCAAATAACAAGATATGTAAACAATGATAATATGGATACTAGGGTATTCAAATCCACCAATAACCTATGATATGCATTCAACTTGTAATATTATTCTTGTCCTTATAGTAGATTCAAGTCTACCGTATAACTAAGGTGTTTCTCCAATGGATAATTTAATCACAACTAAAGTATTTCTCCAAAGCATTAATTGTCTAATTAAGCACAACTAATCTAAAGATCAATATTTGGTTAAGCATGAGTTGTAGCATAATCAACATAGAGATATTCTAACTACAATGGATACATGGCATACATTGTGAGAGCAAGATGTTGAAAAACTTGGATTAAATTATATCTTTAAACAATTCTAAACTTTCAAGAACAAGATACAAGATATGAATACATACCAATGAGATTAGGGATTCATCTAAACCCTAGTAAATGAAACTAGAACATGAAGAACATTACAACAAAACTTAAATTTGATAAACTAACATGAACAAGCTATTCTTGGATGGATTTTCAACACAACAACCCTCTCTATTTATACACAAAATTCCCTCAAGCACTTGGATCCGAATTTTGGCACTCATCCACTCAACAAAACATGTTTTCTTAATTGATGGAATATATTTGGTTGTGGGAAACAAATTGGGAATGATTGAGTGAGAGAATGGGGGTGAGGTGGATGTTTTGGAAAGAATCCAATGGGGGTGAGGTGGAAATGGATTTGGGTATTGGGTTTTGGATCATGGGTTGTTTAATCCCATGAATTTGTAAACAGGTTGCCACTGATTGTGCGGGTTGCTAACGCTTCCAACTTTCTTCTCTTTTGTCTTCTCAATTCTTCCAAGCTTTATTTAGTACTTAAAAACACAAAATTAATTAATACAAATATTTATTCTTGAAAATGGTAAAAATGCAGAATTTGGGATAATATATGACTTTGAAGCGCGAAAGATGAGTTAAGTGCCAATGAAAAGGTGTATGAATATGCAATATTTGGCACTCATCAAATACCCCCAAACCTGAATTTTACTTGTCCTCAAGTGAAACAGAAATCCAGAAATCCTAACTATACCACTGTCGCTGGTCTCTCGAATGCATTTAGCGTATGCACTAAGCCTTTAAACCCCTAGGTGTCCCTAGTGGACGAGTTATAGTCTCGTGAGGGCCTACCAAAGAAGTACCCACAAACCCTTATCCAATATCAGAGCATCCATAGAAATGTCTTTGTCTTCGGTGTTCAACTGTAGATGATGAACTTCGGAATTTCGTAGAACCTTGATAATTTGTAACCATTTTTTTTAAGACCCGCTACACAGCTGATCATCAGATACCAAACACAAGACCCGCTACACAGCTGGTCATCATAAAAAAAAATTGATTTTTGATTTATTTATTTTTTAATAAAAGACTAAAAAATCTATATGCAAAACACTAAAAAAAAAATCCTACAAAAGACCCGCTACACAGCTGGTCATAGAAAAGAAGAAAAAAAATGCAAAAGACTTCAAAGGATCCTAAAAAAGACCCGCTACACAGCTGGTCATAAAAAAATGCAAAAGACTACAAAGGAAAAAAAACATACAAAAGACCCGCTCCACAGCTGGTCATCCTAAAAACAACAACAAATAAAATGCAAAAAAAAAAAAAAAAAAAAAAAAAATCCTACAAAAGACCCGCTACACAGCTGGTCATCAGAAAATTTTTGATTTTTGATTTTTAATAAAAGACTAATTTGATTTTTTTAATAAAAGACTAAAAACTCTATATGCAAAACACACCCCCAAACCTAAATCTAACATTGTCCTCAATGTTTCAAAAGATGATAAGAACACATATCAAGAGAACAAGGTAGAGAAGATTTAAAGGAAAGAGATTACCCGATGCAGAAAGGGTGGTGCTAACCATAATTGAATGAATGCTTTGAGAGCAAACAATATGAGCGCAAGACAAAAATTTTGGTTAGCACACATATATATATATAGAAGATTCAAAAATTAATTACTGGATTATATACAATAAAAATTCACCATACACCAACAATCTAAAAAGTTGAGGATCAACCCAAAAGACGGAGTGTGAAAACAACAACAGCCTTACACAATTATAACACAACAATGCAAGTAAGACTGCAAGTGTGAAAACATTACCCCCAAACCTGAACTTGTCAATAGATGTGTTTTTGAGCACAAAATCTAACAATTTCAGGGGTTCATCATGCACAAGATCTAGTTCAAAGTGGATTTTGTCGGGATGGATGCAGAAAAAAACATGAGGGTATTCCAGATATGACTTCTCAATAACATGATATTTAGTGGACAAAAAGTACAAAAGAATTTGAGATGCATATAACTCTAACCCTAGGTTTGGAATTGTCAACAACATTGATTCAGCACACTTAAAAGGAACAATTTTTAGGTCCAGTGCAAGACCATCAGTTGGTGACTCAAGCAGGAGAGTAGGTACGTCTAAGTTGCTCATATGGATGAGATCAAGAGTACCCTTATCATTAGTTACATTTACATCTCCTAAGTCATCTACAAGTGTGACAGTATGCTCACATTCATAGAACAATTCATCAAGACCTAGTTCATAATCATCATCATCCAAAGTTTTATTCTCATGCATATACAAATCCAAAGAGACATCACAATGTTGTGACCTAGGTAGAGAATCAGACACGTCAATTATATTTTGATGCATAAGATCATTAGTGTCGACAGGAGATTCAAAATTACCTATGTCAGACACAAGTACAACATCATGCTCATGCTCATAAAACAAATCAATAAGCCCAAGTTCACAATCATCCCTAGAACTTCAGTTTCATGCATAGGAATATCACAAGAAACTTCACATTGTGATTTAATTTGAGAGAATCGGACACATTAAAGTTATTTCCATGCATAGTTTCATTGGTGTCTACAGAAGATTCAACATTTTCTAAGTCACAAACAAGTTGTGTAGCATGCTCTCTTTCACAGGATAACTGCACATGCTCAAGATTAGTAACCACATCACATGTATATGGAACATTAGAAGAAACATCATTCATTAAGGTCGAGGCAGAGAAGCCTAATGTCTCTGAACCCAAAGGTTCGACAATATTTTCAGTAAAAACATGTTCTTCTAACATAACATCATCATCATCATCATCATCATCAGATTAGTATGCATACTCATCCCTATTAAAAACTTTGTTTTCAGTCAACTCATTCTTTTCTAGGTGAGGCTCATATTCAATATTAGTTACATGAGTAGGACTTGACATACAATTATCGACATTTAATTCAGTAGGGATAACAAACATCTCATCATGAACTTCTTTCCTCTCCTCATTTAGTGCATCAAGGATTTGACTCATTTTGAGTTCTAAACTCGCAAACCTTTGGTCAGTTAACTTTTGATATTGCACAAGGTTTTGATCAAATTCTAAAATTTCATTATGTTGTTTAATGAAAGGAGAGTCATCAATAGTAGGTATCTCATTTTCATATGAATATTCAGTACATGGTGATGCATGAGATTCACTATTGAAGGAAAATTCATGGATGTTGCTATATGGATGATCATGCAATGCTTGCAATTCAGATCTAGCATTATTTTGTTCCATCAATTTGAGATTTTCCATCACAGATTGCATATAAGGGCTCAGGGGAGTATAGAATTGCTCGCATCCCTGGATGTGAGTGATACATATGTGGATAACAACTAGGGTCTATATATTGTGTCTCGGGACCTTGAAAAGGTCCATAATTTTCCCTAAAGTTATTAATACCATGATCTATGGGGTTCTCAAAATATGAAGCATGCACATGTGCAAGGTGTCCATTGTGTGCGTATTCATTCCCAGTTGCAGACCAAAATCCTGACATGATCTCTAACTAGCACTAGGCTTGTTGCAGAGATTGGGAGGTACAGAGACCATTTTTTTTTAATAATAAAATTAATGGAGAAAATAAAATAAAATAAAATAGAATACCACAAACAAGGAAGGGAAGTTCTATTCAATCACAAACAAGGCTGACTCCACCACAGTAAACCTACTGATTTCTAGCAAACAAAAAGCATGATGGCTCCACTTAGATTGTTTTCTAGACCAGCTTCTATTCCTTCGAAATGGAATTCGTTACAATCTGAGCAAACTCCTCTGGAATCAATCCGAGTTTAAGTGAATTGAACAGAGGCGAGGGAAGCTGCTGGAGCTTTGATACCCAAGGCCTCACCGCATTCTAAGGCGGCACAGTCACACATTCAATTTTCAGAAACTATCATGAACTTTGAAGTATGCTTAAAGAGTAACCAATATTTTCCGAATGACTGTCCTACTAAGCTCGTTACCTTATAGGTCTTGTTCTACTTCAAATTTTAAAGCTTAGGTTCGCGTATGTATCGTTTTCCTAAGGCGGGCAAGAAAAGAACGGTGATGAAATCCGAATCCCTTATCTTGTATGGCCAGTCCTTGCCCTTTACTAGGAAATTAAAACAGCCGTATTCAAATCCTCAACATATATGCAACCGAAGGAATACAAGAACTTCGCTAAAGGGGATTCACGAGTTTTTCGGCAAGCTTACCTCCCGTTCCAGACGGGGGATGAACCGTTGTTGTCGACTCGGGCCACGACTCCTATGTCATGAACGAACCCGAGGGGCCGAGGTGATATTGTAATCACCGTCCTTCTCTGCAAATAGTTGATATTTAATACTACCCTTCCGTAGGGTTTAAAAATAATAATAATAAAAGAATGTCCAAGTCCAAAGTCCAAAAAAAAAAAAAGCAAAAGAAATAGAAAATTACAATAATAGAGAAATCCTAATACAATCTAAAAAATAAATAAATAAAATACACTCTTTTTTTTTTTTCTCGCTCCGCCTTGACTTCCACTACAACCTTGCTGTAAACGATACTGCGTTTCTGTTGTTCACAAATGACACTGCGCTACTGCTGTTCACCAACGACACTGCGCTATTGCTGGTCACAAACGACACTGCGCTACTGCTGTTAACAAACGACACTGCGCTACTGCTGTTGAAGTGCGACAGTTTTATGCGACTGTTCTGGGCGTGCCTTTGTTGTTGTTTTTTTTGTGTTCTTGAATATGCTACAGTAACAACGACATTAGTACAGTGATTTAGCTACAGTAAAATGCTACAGTCCAGGAGACAATTTATGAACAGTAACAGGAGACAGAAATTTCAACTACACCGCTACCAGATCCCCGGCAACGGCGCCAAAAACTTGGTAGGCTCGGAAAGATACCTACTATTGTGTATACTGCAAGTGCACAGTGTCGACAAGCAACACATGGCAAGCACATGTCGAACCACAGAGACTTGGAGAGTGTAGAAGTTGATTCTAAATCCTGATTCAGAGAGTAACCAAAAGGGGTTTGATTTTGTCGATACGACGATATGATTTTCAAGTGACTGAAATAATAAAAGTAAAAGATGCAAATAACAAGATATGTAAACAATGATAATATGGATACTAGGGTATTCAAATCCACCAATAACCTATGATATGCATTCAACTTGTAATATTATTCTTGTCCTTATAGTAGATTCAAGTCTACCGTATAACTAAGGTGTTTCTCCAATAGATAATTTAATCACAACTAAAGTATTTCTCCAAAGCATTAATTGTCTAATTAAGCACAACTAATCTAAAGATCAATATTTGGTTAAGCATGAGTTGTAGCATAATCAACATAGAGATATTCTAACTACAATGGATACATGGCATACATTGTGAGAGCAAGATGTTGAAAAACTTGGATTAAATTATATCTTTAAACAATTCTAAACTTTCAAGAACAAGATACAAGATATGAATACATACCAATGAGATTAGGGCTTCATCTAAACCCTAGTAAATGAAACTAGAACATGAAGAACATTACAACAAAACTTAAATTTGATAAACTAACATGAACAAGCTATTCTTGGATGGATTTTCAACACAACAACCCTCTCTATTTATACACAAAATTCCCTCAAGCACTTGGATCCGAATTTTGGCACTCATCCACTCAACAAAACATGTTTTCTTAATTGATGGAATATATTTGGTTGTGGGAAACAAATTGGGAGTGATTGAGTGAGAGAATGGGGGTGAGGTGGATGTTTTGGAAAGAATCCAATGGGGGTGAGGTGGATGTTTTGGAAAGAATCCAATGGGGGTGAGGTGGAAATGGATTTGGGTATTGGGTTTTGGATCATGGGTTGTTTAATCCCATGAATTTGTAAACAGGTTGCCACTGATGTGCGAGCGGGTTGCAATGCTTCCAACTTTCTTCTCTTTTGTCTTCTCAATTATTCCAAGCTTTATTTAGTACTTAAAAACACAAAATTAATTAATACAAATATTTATTCTTGAAAATGGTAAAAATGCAGAATTTGGGATAATATATGACTTTGAAGCGCGAAAGATGAGTTAAGTGCCAATGAAAAGGTGTATGAATATGCAATATTTGGCACTCATCAATACCTATGGCTAAGGTTTGCACCAACAAAAAAAGAGGAGAACAAACTGAAGGAGAAACGCTGGAGTGCATAGCCAGAATATGCTTGCCCACTTTGTTGATACCACGCTACCACTAACACCAGCATTCCAAGTATTGTTTTCACCGTCCCACGGAAAGAAGCCTCCCGTGTTGTCATCACAGCTTGATAGACAAAGTTCCAGCACCAAAAATCCGCGTCCAAGACAATACCTGACGCGCTTGCCAGACGCGCTTACCGGACGCACATTCCAGACGCACATGTCAGTCACACATGCAGCACGCACATGCCGGCAACGTTACCACACCCTGGTCAGCACCAACATATAGTCTCTCTCCAGTGCTAGCTTTTCTGCTCAATGGATAGCACCCGCAACTTTCATCTTTCCAGCGCCGACACCTTACATATTTTCCAACGCTGACAACTTGCGTCCTCCCGACGTCACGCTTGCGCTTCCATCTTGCATCTTAACCGCAACTTGCATCTACCCAGTGCTGGAAACTTGCGTCCTTCTAGCGTTGAACTTGAACGCCCTGTGGGGAATCATCAGTATGATTTCATCACACGTAAAGATCAGGAACGACTTCTCCAAAATCGAAGCAAATCATTGATCCCCCTGGGTTCATGAAGTCTCTCTTCCTGTCAAGAGACGCATGATTTCTGGGAAATTCTCCCACCAAATTGTGCGGTCCATGATGAAACATTTACGTGAGATTCTATGTTTCTGAAGGCACAACGTCGATACATATCTGCAGCCCTCAACCGCACTGCATTAAGGAAATATTTGTTTCCAACCAGAGACGCCGCTCCCAAAAAAAAGCACGGTTGATAAAGGAACCCGGGATTCCTAACCATTGTTCACTTGAAGGGTGTCCGGTTTGACAACACACTGATTAACGCAGACGCTCTGCTTCATCTTTCTCTCCATAAGGTTCTTCCTGCAAAGAGCTGTATCACTACGCTCCCGTGTCAAGGATCATGGTCACAGCCAACCAATTCTTTTACTTCCACGGAAGCCCATACAATCCCAGACAACTTGCTTTGTTACCACAACAGTATAGTCTCTTCTGATCATATATCCTACCAAGAACTGTTGCCGCTCATTCGTCCATACCAACCAGAGCTTCACCATATCAGCAATTAATACAAAGAAGGAAACATGTAAACCATACCGGAGGATCGAGGATACGCACGTAATCCCTTTGCCGCCAAAGCTCAGAAGACATAGTCAACCAAAAATCCGCACTCACAACAAGGTCATCTACTCTTCAAGGGTACATCACAATAATATCATCATCTCTTTGTCTAGAAGACGATTTCAACATTTTACGGGGTCATGCAGGGTCCCAAGCCTGCACTATCAGAATATTTCATTAAGTAATTTCTAAGCATCCCACTGTCACATCCAGAAGAGTACGATAGGATAATGTCGAATCATGTATACGGGGAATTCAAAGAGATTTAATGAGAGTAGGCTGCGCATGGGGGCAACCTCCGACGAAGCATTTTCTACTATTCTCGATTCGGGTTCCACAATCTGAGGCTCAATTGGGATTTCTGACACTTTCACTGCATCGGAAATCAATACTTCGTAACCTGGAGGCGCAAGTGGTTCATCGTCAACAACTCCAGGGTTGCTCGTACTAGTGGACCCATGATTCCCAACTTCGTTGTTAAGCACCTAATACGA
Organism: Papaver bracteatum; assembly: GCA_023529315.1. Classification (NCBI taxonomy): domain Eukaryota; kingdom Viridiplantae; phylum Streptophyta; class Magnoliopsida; order Ranunculales; family Papaveraceae; genus Papaver; species Papaver bracteatum. The sequence goes on from JAJJWX010000666.1 coordinate 74,643, forward strand.
AGATTACATGGGATTAGGATGGATCAAGCTTGAAAAATCAGTACGATCACAAAATTAAGAAAGTAAGTGAACTAATATCATTCAAGTTCCTTATTATGCTTCTAAAACATGTGCAAACAGTACCGAAGTCATGAAACACGTTTTCCAAACAAACTCAGTTGAGGGAAATTTACACTTCCATGTGTTCAATTAAAAACTGGGAGCAATTGGTGTGGAATCTAGTGTTGTTTTATTTACCATTGTCTTCGCATGGAAGTTACCTACAACATGTAAAAATTTCATGGAAATCGGATGAACGAGCAAGGAGAGGTGACTAGAACATCAGACAACACGCAACCTGGAAAAGTTCTGAAAACCTCCTGGAAGTTTACTGTTTCACGTTTTTCATCCCCTAAACATGCTCAAAATTCAAAAAGATTCTTTGCTAAAGCTTGGAAATTTCCTGGGCTTGGAGATACATATGCAGACATCGAAAATACGACTCCAAACGAGGATTCTAAATCAACATTAGTGAAGGGCACCAATTAGGGTTTCGGGGTGTCAAACCCTAAACCACAAGCGTCTCCCTTGCAGGAGCTTCCCAATCCGCGCCAGTTTCCAAACCAGCGTCATATTCCCAACCGACGCCATCTTCATAATAAGCTTCCCAATCCTGGCCAGCTTCCTAGTACGTGCAAGCTTCCCAATCCTGGAAAGCTTCCCAACGTGCAAGCTTCCCAATCCTGGTTAGTCTCCCAACTTGCACAAGATTCCCAGCTTAAGACGGGCCCACCAAGCTAGCATGCAACTTGCGCCAACTCCCAAGGATGCCCAGCTTCCTAGTTTCCCAATTGCACCGATCCCACCAAGCTCACGCCCAGCTTCCCAGTTTCCCAATGACCGCCCAAGTCGCGCCAGCTAGCACGCCTATCTTCCAAACTCGCGCTAATTCCCAATTCCGCCAGCTTCCCAACTTGGGACTAGTTCCCAATACCGCCCAGCTTCCCGTTTCTCAATGACACCGACTTCTCAATTGTGTCAGCCTCCCGACTTGTGCAAAACTACCAGAGGCAAGGATTCCAAATCCTATTTATATCTCAAAAAAAAGGTCAGACAAGCCTCATAAATTCTCTTTACGATTTACTGTTGATAGTTTTGTCACCATCTTATGCTTACCTCGCAACAAAGCTCCTGTTCCGAGCTAAGCAGGGGAATTAATGTAATGGTGGTTTTTAGACAAAGGGTAAAATTGTAAAACCCCGAATAACCGAATGTCGCCGGTGACACATTTATTAGAACATTTAATACATGTAGTCAGTAATTAATGGGGGTATTTTTTAAAATTAGGGTTACAACGAGAAAAACCCTAATTCCCCTTTGTGCCAATGGCAAATCATGCCAACCACACCAAACGCGCCAAAGCATGCCAACCATGCTAGCCGCACTATGCCAATGGAAAATCATGCCAGCCACACCTAGACCAAGCTAGCCGCGCCATGACAAACACACTTTGCCTTGGCCCTAGCTATGCTAGTCACACCAACCGCGCCAAAGCATGCCAACCATGATAACCGCACCTCTGTGCTAATGGAAAATCATGCAATGCACACCAAATGCGCCAAAGCATGCCAACCATGCTAGCCGCACCTCCGTGCCAATGGAAAATCATGCCAACCACACCTAGCCAAAGCTAGACGTGCCATTCCAAACACACTCTGCCTCGGCCCTAGCTACGCTAGTCACACTATGCCAAGCCAATCACCCTTACCTTAGGCCTTATCCGCGCCAAGCCAAGCACCCTTACCTTGGCCTTAGCCACGCCATGCCAAAATAACGCCCATGCCTAAGCTTGCAAACCGTGCAACCTAGGCCAAATTGGCCACGCATGCCATTGGCACATGTTAACACGCACGCTGGTAGCTTTTCTTACCAGGCCGTGGCCCTAATGGCCGAGCATGCCATTGGCACATGTCAAACACGCACGCTGGTAGCTTTTCTTACCAGGCTGTGGCCCTAATGGCCGAGAATGCCATTGACACATGCCAAACACGCATGCTGGTATCTTTTCTTACCAGGACGTGGCCCTAATGGACGAGCATGCCATTGGCACATGCCACACGCGCCACTTGCACTCAAGGTGCAACCAACAACCGAGACATCGACACAAACTGGGGGATGCTTTCCAGGGTCTTGGTTTGGCGGTCACAGCATGCAGCGTACACTATGCTCACATTAAGAAAGCGTGAAAAGGAATAAAGCGGTCAAATAAATGAGAAAATAATGGTGAAAACTTTTTCACCCATAAACACCATACGGTTACCACCTCCTCCCATTATTTCACCCTTTACTCTCTTTCTTCATGAGGACATGGTACGTTTCAATCTCAACTTGTATAAATAAGTCTTACCTATTTCCACCTGACAAACACAACACTCTCAGAAAAGACAACTTTGCAAGCTCTCCAAAAAGCTTTCATGTCTTGTAAGCTTCCTAAGCTTTCACTTTATGATACAAGTCGAGACACTACTCTCCCAGAATTATTATGGTCTCAACACCTTTCTTTGCTTCCCTCCCCAAATCAACCCTTCTCCTCCACTTTGTAACCGAAGCAAATCTGGAACATCCATTTCTTGGTTTAGGTCGGACTTGTACAGATTAATCTGTCGAATCTATAAAGTGCTCACGTGCAACACATTTGTTTAGGGTTTGAACCAGTTTCTCACTCACTTACCGAATTTACCAAAATCGGCAGAAACGATTTTTACCCATAAACACCAGGTTAACGACTTAAAGACCTCATTGGGATTGTGAAGCCAGGACGATACTACTTTTATCGTAGTTGTGTGATTTGATCTTGCATCTTCTATCGTACGAGTACAATTGTAATAATTGGATTGAGATTTCTATCTCCGATAGGCAAGATATAAAAGTAGTCACAAACAATTCGTCTCATCGTTTGTGATTCCTCAATAATCTTCTTCGCTGCGTCGATTAAGTTTATTGTGAGGTGATTGATAAAGCTGAGCTATTCTTCGGGAATATAATTCTGGTTTTATCAATTGGTTCATGTTCACCTTGATTTATCAAAATACGGAACAAAACTCATAGGTTTATTCGTGGGAGACGAATTTATCTATCCTTGTAGATTTTTCTGTGTGAGACAGATATGTTTATTAAAGTTTTCAACTTTTGGTCGTAGAAAATCTTGGTTGTGGGTGAAATCAGCTAAGGGAATATAGTGCGCAATATCTTGCTGGGATCAGAGGCTAGGAACATAACTGTACCTTGGATCAGTATGAGATTGGTTGGGGTTCAACTACAGTCCAGACTGAAGTTAGCTTGGAGTAGGCTAGTGTTTGTAGTGGCTTAATACAATGTATGTTTAATTTGGACTAGGTCCCGGGGTTTTTCTGCATTGTTGGTTTCCTCGTTTACAAAAATCTGGTGTCTGTGTTATTTCTTTTCCGCATTATATTTTGTTATATAATTGAAATAATACAGGTTATACGTTGTTCATTCAATTAGAATATCCGACCATATTGGTTGTTGATTTAAATTGATTAACACTTGGATATTGGTCTTTGGTACCATCCAAGTTATCTCTATTTGATTAAGACTCGCAGATTGTATTTGCTTCAGTAAATCAAATTGAGAAATAGATATAATAAACTCCTTGAGATATTTTTTATTGATTGAGTCTGATTGTCTAGTTGATTCTATAGAAAGTAACTCGGAGTTGTCCATACAGATTGCTAATAAAAATATTGGGTGCGGGTGTTATACCCCCGCTTTTCCAGCATCTGCCTCTAGCACTTCTCATTTAACTGTCAGTCCGGACAGCCGACATGCTTAACTTCTCGTTTCACTCGTTACTTCTTCATACTATGTAGGAATGTCTCTATTCTTTCGCCTTTATCTTCGCCTTTCTGTCCTCTTCAAGGTGATAGAAAGAAATCCAATATTAGAACGAGTTCCACTTGGTCTTTGGCCATTCCACACTTGTATCTATACTTCTTTTATCGCACAATTACGTGCAAATTCACTTCTTTTGGACGATTCTCCTAGCAAAACACAAATAAAACAAAACAAGAGTAATATACAATAATTCGCAAGAATATATAGCAATTACTAGCATGGATTCGACACTAATTATATGCAAAACATGCACTTAAACAACTATGAATTTCATGAACCAAATGGGTATGCATACCAGTGTACATACTAATTTTTTTTTAAAAGGATGTTACACATACTGGTATGTGTACCATGAAGGCCAAGATTCACGAACTATATTTTAGGTCTTTCTTTCGTAACTTAGGGTCGGGTTCCTTCCAAATATTTTTAAGATGCAATAAACTATTTCTATAATATGTTTGGCATAAGAAAACACTCTCTAACACTTCTAAGACAAATTTGATCATTAAATCTCTTTTCCCCATAGGGTTTTGTTACTCGGCAAGGTTTTTAATAAGACAACAACAAACACCGGGAACGTAATTTCCCAGCTAAGGCTATTGTCTTTCCCATGAGGATTTTCTTCCTTAAGAGTTGTGAAGCAACTAGTCAACTTCAATGGAGAAAAGTGATCATCTGCAACAGATCACCTTTACTTGCATCTGTCACGTTGTACTATTTTCCCTTCGTCAAGGTTTTGTCCCACCGGGTTTTTCCTTGTCAAGGTTTTAATGAGGCAACATATTCGTGTCCAACTATGTTCTAATCTTGCTTAATATTATACTCTCTTTTTTGTTTAGTTCAGGTTTTGTCCCTCTGGGTTTTCCTAATAAAGTTTTAACGAGACAATTAACTTAGACTAGTCGGTCCTTGAATATCGTATAACATGTGGAGTACATGTAAAATACGAGATAACATGTGAAGTACTACATGTGAAGAGTTGTACCAAGGTTTTGTCCTACTGGGTTTTTCCTTGTCAAAGTTTTAATGAGGCAATTGATTTCGACACAAGTCATCAAGGAGAAGACTACATTTGAAGAATCACATTCGAAGCACTATATGTGAAGCACTGCGTATGAAGTACTATTGGACCGCACAAGGGGGAGTGTTGTAGGGCCTATGGCCCATAGATGTGCGGCCCAACTAGGTAGTTAGGATTTTCCCATGGTTGTATATAAAGCATACTCTGTTATTGAATATGGTTGATGCCTATCAATACAATCCCTCTAATATGATGGTTCTCCTTCTTGCCTCTATGTCTCTTTCCTTCACCTATGATTGTCCTCAATCACTAGGCATGTTCTAAAAAAAACAAATAAATAATCCTAGCAAGTATTCCATGTAAAAATCTACATTAGTTGCATACCTCAGACTTTGGTTCCCGCTGTATATACACAAAAGCAGAACAGCCTTGGTCGCGCATAGCTCGAAACCAGGCTGGAACAGGACACATGATCGGACCGGGTTGGAGATTTTTATTTCACGGATTTTCTTTCTACTTTGAATGCCAACAGACGGGATCGCGAACATATTTTCTTTCCAATATTTTCCACCGACCTAACTAGGACCAAAATCTAGATCCGCAAATCCCTAATTACAGATTACCAAAACTTCCATTTGCAAGCTTCGCATTATTAATTAAAATAACTCCTTCTAAACGGAAGATTGAAAAGGGGAGAAAAAATAAAATAAAAATAATGAAATCAGTCTATGATAGGGATTCCGAGATACCGATTGATGAGAACCCGAAAAAAAATATATTCTTTAGCGGCAGGGAAGAGCTTGTGCTTGATAACGTGATTATGGAGAATTAGAGGTGAAGGAAAAAGATGTAGAGACAAGAAGGAGAATCATCTTATTAGAGAGATATTAATAACTGTAATACATAGGTTCCTTTATATACATATAAAGGGGAAATTAGATGGACCACACATCCATGGGCCGTAGGTCCTATAACAATCTTTGGTATTTTTGGAAAAAAAATTGTTAAAACAATTAAATAAAGATGACACATATCAGCATATCATTTTTCGCATATGCCCCATCAAAAATTCATCCGCTTAAGCACTAAAGTTGCCCTAAACAAAATATAACACCATCAATTTTCAGTCATCGACACTTAATCATTCATCTTCTCCAAAATCACGACAAGTCGCGCTAGAAGCCTGTTATCCTTGGTCCTCTATGAAAATGTTTGTTTCATACGCAATGTCTTAACCAAAGAGAAATATTCTCAACACTCTACATAACATCTTCATTGCATGAGTACTGAATCTTATATCACATCTTCAGATTTTATCATAGCAGCAGCAAGCACAACACTTAATTTTATGCAAATGGGCCGGCGAACTCGACTCTTTTAATCTCTCTTAGTCTCAGTCTTATTGTATTTTACTTTTAAGCAAAATTTGTTTTCTATCTTTTAGTTACATTAGTGTGATCTAGTTTGTGTATGTAATTCATGGTGTACCTATTTTTAGTCTTTAGTATGATTTTAGTAACATTATTAGCAGTAGTCACTTTTGTCTTCTCAGGTATCTTCACCTGATGGATCAAGACGGAAAGAAAAGAGATAGAAAGTTATCTTTCAGGCAGTACACCTCAATATTTGGATGCAATTGCCAAACTAATACCTTTGATCAAGCGCATCGACCACCTCTACCATCAACTAAGCTCTTATGGACTCAGTCATGTCCATCAAAAGTAGAGTTTTTTCTTGTGGAAAGCACTGAACGAAGGTCTTCCAAACTTCGACCCCAACATATCCCCCCGATGCATCTCTGATTAGAGAACCGCCGCTCACACTCTGCTCCGTTGTTTTGCTAGTTTAGATTCATGGCATAATATTCCAATTGCAACTGATGAATCTTTAGGTATCTTATACCCTTGTGTAATTTCTCATTAAGTAATTTAATAATATTCATGCTTAAAAAAAAAGGTATAGATGCCCTAGTTTTCGGCCATGCGCCCTTAGAGCAATTCCTATGGCAATGTTCAAACGTATTTGTTTTTTCAGCCACGTGGATGGTCAAACATGATTCTCCACTATGGAAAAGAATTGAGAAATTGGTAGTTAAATGCGCGACATCAACTCTGACGATGACGCCCGAACTACAAGCACTGGCGCTTTTGTGGATGACGCCAGTGACCGAGCTACGAACGCCGGCGTTTATGGCACTACCGCCAATGATAACAACAACTTTTATAACGGTCACCGGAACGGCTAGTTTCCACCTCTATAAATACGGCTCGAATTTGATCTCAGAAATACACAACAATCTTTCTTACGATTAATCTTTTCTTAATTTCGAATAATCTCAATTTTCAATCATGAATTCTGATTTTGATTCTTCTTGGGAGGATATGGAGATGGATGACATATTGTACGATGAAGATGAAGAAATGTGTATGGAGTTTTTGCATCAAATGGATGAAGATGCAGATTAAGATAGAAGAAGACGAAATTTTATGTTGCAATTACAAATCGGGATCATACCAAAGCCGTTAGAGCCATATGAAGTTGCGACTAGAAGATGGACGTGGCGAAATCGACATTTTTACCACGAAACGTTGATGCATGATTATTTTAATCATGACTGTGTGTATTTTGATGAGGATTTTCAGCGTCGATTTCGCATGGGCCCCAATTGACGCAAAGGATTATTGTCGAGCTTTGTCAGGTACAACCTCTATTTAATTATCAGTATGATGCACGACATATACGAGGCTTTAGTCCCGAATAGAAGGTCACTGCGGCCCTCCGTATACTATGTTACGGGGTCATAAGTGCATATTTCACATATATTTAGTGCCAATTCCATGCTAGTATTTGTTGGTTTTCGTGCAAATTATTGTATATTACGCTTGTTTTCTCTTATTTGTGTTTTGTTAGATAAATCATACAAAAGAAGTGAATTTGCACTTAATTGTGCAAGGAAAGAAGCTAGCTACAAGTGAAGAAGGGCCAAAGACTAATTGGAACTCGTTCATATACAAGATTTCTACTTTTCATTGTGTAGAGGACGAGAAGATGAACGGAGTCATTATGACATCATATGAAGAAGTTATGAGCGAAACAAGAATGAAGGTGGGACTAAACTGTCAGTCTCCCAGGACTAATAGTTGAATGAAAATCGCTAAGGGACACGCTCATGCTAAGGGGCAGACATTTTCAAGGGAAGTGCTAAAGGGAGTCCAGTATTTTACTTAAGGGGCTGCCACGATTCAAAGACTGTTAAATACACCCGTCCTATTAACTCAAGGCACCACCACCTTCTTCCTCGACTTCAACAGAAAGAAAAGAAAATCACCGGCCGGTGATGCTGATGATCGTGATGATCAAGATGGGAATGATTTGGAGTGATTCTCGAATCCGAATGGGTCATTAGGTTAATGAAGGTGTTAGAAGTGATGGGTCGTGCTTGGAAATGGTGTTTTACAGATCGGTGATGGTGATGCCGTAGATTATCGACAATGATTGTGAATTGTTGTAGAGGTGTGGTTCATGGCAGCGGTGGAAAGTTCGAGTTGCTGTGAGATAAAGTAGAACTCAAGGAACAACATGGAAGAAATAATGGCAGCCACTGCCATTGGAATGATCATGGCTGTGATGATAAACTAGAGGTTCTTTGTTCTTGCCACCATTGAACCCGAGCTCGAGATGAAGTTGTGGAGACAAGTACGAATAGGTGCGCCATTATCGGTAGTAGATGATGAACTGGTGGAAAGTATGGAGCTTGTGCTGGTGCTGGCCTTTAAATGATGATGATGTTGTGTTCAATGAAGCTTTCATTGGCAGTGAAGATAAGAAGAGCTCGAGTTGGAGTTTGGGATGTTGATAGTTGGTCGAGTTGTTAGATGCTGTCACTGAATTAAAACAGAGGGTAGCATCTCGGTGGTTGTTATGATGATGGCGCTTGGGTTTCACGTAGGGCTGCCCATGGTTCGGTTTGGCTTGATTTTCTGCCAAACTCGAGGACCAAACCAATATCTCTTTTAAGAAACCAAAAACCAAACCAAACCATGCTCGGTTTAGAATATTAGAAACCAGAACCGTCCCACCGTTTTTTTTGGTTTTTCTGGGTTTTTTAGTTTTTTTTAATAGACTTCATTTTTAACTCAATCAAAATTGTAAATAAAATCATCAAAATGATTTCTTTATTTATGGGTATACTCATTAAAATCATATATATATATTATATATATATAATTCAACATTAGATACATTTTCATTTATATTTGCTTTATTTATAGATATACTCGTTGAAGTGAATATATATTATACTATGATGGAAAGTTCGTTACATATTAGTATAGCTTTTGTCGGTTTTTTTGGTTCTTACTCTCGATTTTTTTTTTGGTTTGGTTTTTTTGGATTTTTGGTTCTTTTGTGACATCAATCCAAAACCAACCACCTAAAATCGGTTTTCTTGGTTTTTGGGTTTTGGATTTTTTGGTCTCTGATTTTCTGAGTTTTTTTGTCGATTTGGACCAGTTTGGTTCGGGTAGAAAACCGAACTATGGGCAGCCCTAGTTTCACGGAGAAGTGAATGAGAAACAGAGACATGGAGTTTCTGCCATTTGAGGGAAATGATGATGTCATTGGCCTGTCTAACGCATACAAAACATAGGCGAGCACATGATCTTATGAAGATGAAGTATGGTGGGACCCACTTCTGTTGTGATAGAAGTCGTACAAATCAGAAGGAAAGATGGAGAGTACGTGGTGGGCTGTGTTTGCAGTATAGCTTTCACACGTTTTGGAGAAGTGGAAATTTGGTGTGAAACGGTGCACCGAAGAAGGACAGATCAACGGTGGATAAGAAGACACGTCATATTTACATTGAGTACTCAGAGGATCGAACGGATAAGAAACCATATATGCAGGATACTAAAATACACCGTGCTGCACCTAATTACGAACACCTATTTTGGGATAAACTCCACCGACTTTGAATTGTTATCACGTACGGTTTGGTGGATCGACTAGGGTTTGTGAAGGCTATAAATAGGAGTCAAGACCCAAAAAAAAAAAAAAGGCATTTCTTCTTTTATTTATTTTCTTTTACCTAGAAGAGAGAAACTGAGAGAAATAAAGTTTATGCTCCTGACTTTTTTTGTGAGTTTTTATTTTTAGCTTCAATTTCTTTCTTTCTTCTTTATTTATTTCTTAAATACTTTTTAGCTATGAGTAGCTAAACTTCTTTTTGATTAGGGATGATTTCAAAGTCCTAAACAATGAAGCTTTAATTTCTTAAACCAAGTTTATTTTAAGTTTTATTTATTTGTTGATTATCTTTATTATTTTTAATGTTTAAAAATATTGAGGGGTTATTTAAAGTGATCAATTAAATTAACCAATCAATATTTCTTCTACTAGTTTAGGGTTGTGTGATACGTGTAATTGTCACATCAGCTCTTTACACAAGTAGTAAATCGCAAGAGCTGACAGAGGGATTCTGTTAAGCAATTGTGTATAAAGATAACACTAGTAAGCGGGCCGAGCCTATGCATCTGATGCTAGGATCAACCTGATTCACAGAGTGTAAATCATTCGATTAATCTACACGTTGAGAGCTTATTCTTGGTGGGTTAGTTGAATAGAAACTGGTAGTCGAGCGCTTCCGTATCCAGTGACAATAGGAGTCCGGGGGATAGCAGAGCTTATTGTTATTCTACGGTTAGTAACAATATAAATTCAACAATAGAAAAACTTGTATTCAATTAAGTTTCAGTTCAGTGACGGCGAAGGATTCCCTAGTCATATTTCTTCTTATTGTTTACAACAAAGATTATTATTTTCTTTTATTAATTAGTTTGATTCAAAATCTAAAAACCCCTCTTTCGGTTACTTTATAACAACTAAAAACTCCCTGCCCTTCGTGGGAACGACCTCCTTGCCATTATATTACCAGTTAATATTGTGGAAAGAAGTTAATTAATTTGTTGTGTAAACAACGCGCATCACGGGGTACCAGCGGATTTCACAGACGATTACATTCGTATTGGGAAAACAACCGCCTTTAGGTATCTCAAACTGTTTTGCGAAACAATAGTCGAGCATTTTGGTCCAACCTTTTTAAGAAATCCTACTCAGGAAGACATTCAAAGAATAACTGCAGAAAACACCGAGAGGCGTTTTCCATGAATGTTAGGTAGTCTTGACTGCATGCACTGGACGTGGCATGCGTGTCCGGTAGAATGGGCAGGCAAACATAAGGGTCATTATCCAAAACCTACTGTAATTTTGGAAGTTTCATCTACTTATGATTGTTGGTTTTGGAATGCCTTTTTTGGACTCCCGGGTTCAAATAACGATCTCAACGTTTTACATAAGTCACCATTGTTTGAAGATCTTAAGAATGGGGTCGCACCGCACTGTAATTTCACCATAAACGATCATCACTACACTCAGGGTTATTATCTAGCATACGGAATCTATCCAGAATGGTCAACTATGGTTCAAGCTTATAAAGAAGGTAGGCTTTGGTCCGACGTCTTCGAAGGATATGCAGTACTTTAACACCCAACAAATGGCATGCAAAAAGGATGTTGAACGCGCTTTTGGCATATTGAAAAGGAAGTTTGCCATCATAGCTGGGCCGGCGCGCTTTTTTGATATTCAAGAAATGAACAAAATTATGCTGACTTGTATTATTCTGCATAACATGGTCATTGAAGAAATCAGGCGTGACCCAACCTGGACTAGTTTTCCAGATGATGATTTAACCAAGGATCTTGTGGTAGAGCGCGGGGGTCCGGAAAGAGAATATAGACTTTCCACTGACAGACTCCACAATCGGGGAATCTATGCACAACTAAGACACGATTTAACAAAGCATCTTTGGACCTTAAAATGAGTAGCAGACGATGCGGTGGGGTGGGGTGGCGAGGGAGAGGAAGATGGAGATAAACGTGTACAATTGAGATAATTCTATTAAAAGTTGTTATTTATTTTAATTAATATATTTTTTAATTTAAAGTTGTTTGTTGAAATTGAGGCAATTATATTAAAAATAATTTTAAATACACTTAAATAAACGTGTACAATTAAACTAAACTAAACTAAACTAAAATGAATTAAATTAAACCGACTACACTGAATTAAACTAAACTTAGCTACACCGAATTAAACTAAACGTGTTCATTCATTAACAAGACTGAATTCCTCTTCGTTTTCTTCTGAGGAATCATATTCGACTTCCACATTCATATACTGGCCAGTTTGTTGAGGGGTGACTTCAGTTTGTTGGTGGGGGACTTGTTCGGCATGGACTTGTTGTTGTTCGGCCGCATCCATTTGCTTAGTCCATATAGCTTATTGTCGTGGATTCATTTTGTAGGTGTCCAAGGAGAGTAACTTGTTTAGCTTACAATCCCTGTAGTATTGTTCTCGCGAAAAATGACTTTTCTGTTGATTATTTAAAGAAATGGAAATGTCCCTGACTCTATCTGCCTCCATTTGCATCTCCCTTGACTTGTGATCAGCATAGTTGAACTTGCTTGAACCTCCTTCTGCTGCTCGTTGGGCTGCGTCTCTCGCTGCTTTTGCAGATTTCACACCACCTCCCCTTCTTCTCTTGCAGTTGGTTTTAACGTCTAGATTACTATTGTGTTGATCTCGACTACCTGGAGTTCCATCAGGTGAGGAGGAAGGCCTTCCATTCTGAAAATCCCGCGAGATTGGACCATGTGGTGATCTTCCAGGAACTTCATGACCTTCTAGAAAGTATGGATTAAACTTGTTAAGCACCCTCAAAATGGTGAAACAAGTTTCATGTTGGAAGCTTGAACCTTTGGGGGATCTTTGCCACTCTTCCCGACATCTTCGTTCCACATCCGGTTCGCCTTCACCACTTCTTTTGTTGTTCCACATTTGAGTGATCAAAGCTACATATTCACTAACCCTCCTGAAATTGTGCAAAAACGATGACACAACCCTTCGACATCACGACTATGAATGTTACCGGTTTCTACACGAAAGTTTTGTAAAATCTTACCATAAAAAGTTTTTTTTTCTTGAAAAATACCATTGATATAATCTAATGTATATAATACATAATTTCTGCAAAGTGACCCATCTTCATCCATCGTATACTTGGGACCACAAATTCTGGTGTTCCTTTGTTGTGATTGTTGTGGTGTTTGTTGTTGTGAGGATGCCATATTTGTTAAAGATGAAATTTTTATGAAAGATTGAATTGATATGAATAGTTTTGTTTGAAAAAAGAAGAAGAAGTTAGAGACAGTATGGAAATTGTGTAATGTTGAGGAAGGTGTGAGTCTAAAGTCTGTAGACGAAGTGAATTTATAGGGAAAGGAAATGAACGATGGTGCCGGGATGAGAAGAGCAGTTGGCGCTCTCAGAAAGAACGCGACACCATTAACAAAAACTCTAGCGTTTTATCTGATGACGCGCGTTATGTGTACTAACGCTGGCGACAGAAGAGAAAACGCCAGCGTTGGTAGAAATGTCGCCCGTCTTTACCACAGACGCGCGCCGGATGTTCCAACTCAATGTTCAAAGCAAAAGATTTGTTGATTTGAACATCCATTTTTCATGTTTGTTCATTCATAGTGGGATCAAAATGAACAAACTATGAGTTTGTTCATTCCATAGGAACTTCTCTTAGGACCCCTGATATTGGTAGCGTGTAAAATATGAAATCGGATAAAACGGCCGTTTTTGTACGAAACATCTGAAACAGTAAAACCCTACAAAGAGGAAGGTGTGGTAAAGGGGGGAAACTGAAAACAAAAACCCTAAAAAAGTCCTAATAAACTAAGCTCTGTGTTTTAAGGAAGAAAAAGAAAAAACAGATGGAGGAGGAAACTTTGATGGATGTAGGAGTAGGAATTAACAAAGAAATAGAGGTTGCTCCAGCTCTAATCTCAGTTCATCCACTTGAGAAATCTGTTGTTGTAGCTATTGGTTCTCAACTTCGCGTCTATGATTTACAGTAAACTTTATGACTCTCTTTTTCGTTTTCAGTTACTGATTTTGCTTAGTTATGGGAAAACCAATGCATCCAAGCAGTTAGTATAGTTTTTGATTTTGTGATAATTTGACCTTTTTTGTTTTGTTTTTATGCAGAGGAGAATGTTGTATTAATTTAGTGGACGATTCTGGTGGAAACCAACATACTGGTTCAATAAGGGCAATCTGTTATGGGGCAAAAGGAAGTCTTTTTGCATCTGCTGGTGATGATAAGCTTGTTAAGATTTGGAGTACTGATTCTTGGCATTGCATCCGTACTGTGTAAGTCTATTCAGATTACTATTTGATTTCAACTGTAAGATGATTGTAACAATCCATTCCAAGATTGAATATCAGCACAGTGATTTAGAGTGAAATTTGTCCAGACCAAGTTCATCAATTACCATAACAAATACTTGAGAGTGAATTTTTCCCCACACCTAGTGTCAAGAAGTGGGTTGCAAGGCGAGTTTAATCGTGATTTTCACCGAACCTTGAAATGGTTGGTTGCTCAACTGGGTCAATACATTGGGCTGAGTTGTTTCTAGTATGCATTGACTCGTCTTGCTTCCATTATCAAGAGAGTGATGAAAGCAGCTTGATGTACTTTCGTTTCTAGGGGACATGATTTGAGTCTTGGCCTTGATTACGTGACCAAACTGCCAACTTGAAATGATAGAGTTGAAGAATAGCAGACACGACATACCAATTAGGGAATCCTCCTCAATGTCCAACCTCTTCAGAATCAGCGTATTGGTCCCGGACCTCTTGGTTCAATATTAACTAGTAGTAAAATGAAGAAAATACTCAAAATTTTATTTGACCAAAAATCTTAGCCCTACTCTTGATCTTTATCAGTTGATGCATCCACTGGGTGGCAAGAGGGAGTTACCTCTTACAAACTGTCATTAGTGAATGGATTAAATTAGAGGTATATCCAGGATTCATTATGTTTAAAAAGGGGTGTTCTGGTCAAATTTTTCTTCTGGTCTTTGTGAGAGATGATGACGATTGTACTTGTATGGGGATTACATTCTGTAATGACGATTTGTTAAAGTGTAACTCTGCCCAAGAAACCAGGGTTCATACAAAATTACTGATCTAACACTGACATACAACTAAAGTACTAAACAAACCAGAGTAAAAATACTGAATTATGCTAACTGGAATGGAATCTATTACAGTGATCAAAATTGCTTGCTTAGTTTCTTATATTACTTACTGCATGTATTATGGAATCTATTACAGTAATCAAACCCAAGGTTCTGATTCTTATTATTAATCATACACGAGATGCAAGTTGTAGAAATGCATTATATACCTTCGTACAAAGACATATCCTAAACAACTGAAATCTGAAGTAGTCGGTAAAGCAAATGCTTGTCTCCAGTTGTTTTCTTTTGTGGTATTCTCACTAGTTCTTTTATGTTCCAATTGCAATTACTATATTGTCCTTTTTATATCATTTTGTTTGGTGCATTGATAACAGGTATTAGGAGAAGCGAGTTGGCGCATTGGCGCAACTTTGGGAAAGCCAATTTGATATTGGCGCGACTTTACTTCTCTTTTAATACTGTGGCAGGTTTGAAGCGACCTGATTGGTCGATGAAAATAGGGTCGGCCAGTATAGGCCCAGCCACAACTCTTATGTGCGTGTGACGAGTTTAAGGCGACCTGATTGGTCGAGGGAAATAGGGCCGGTTTAGTATGGGGCGTGGTCAATGGCAAATGGCACCGGTTTGGCCTAAGGCATGGCCACGCCTCCCTTTGCTACTGTTCCTATTCTGCGACTCCTTCATTTCTCGTTTTCTGATTCTGGGCAAGATTTCGCACCTATTAATCCATGACGGATTAATTACCTAGTTTGCCTAGGCTTAATTTCGACAAGCAAGGTCTGAAATACTGCGCAAGGCGCAAAATCCTAACTTTTGCTATTTAGTCAGTGTAATCAATCGAAATCTATGTGTTGACACAAAGTTTTTTTAAGTTCATTTCCATAGAGCAGCATGCTTTCTGATTGAATACCTTGTGTAAAGACCTTATCCTTGATATTTGGAAGTACGTGCTACTCTGCTGCGAGTGAACACAAATTGTCATGCCATATCAACATTAAGGGTTTAACTGGGGAACATAACACAGAAAGCATTCAAAGAGACTTATATTAAGTAAATATAGGCAAAGTGCCAAAAATTACAGAATACCTGGGATTGTTGCTACATGCACCATTCTGGATAAATTTCATATGTATATTGAGTTGCTCAATGAATATGCCAGTGAAGAGGTTGAACACTCATCACTTTCACCTGGCTTCGTTTTTTTTGCCGAGTGCCGGTATATTAAATGCAAGGTTTACAATTTTACCACTGAACTAAGACCCACCATCAATATTAAGTCCCCTGCTTAGATCGTAGCAGTGACATTGTTTCGGGGTAAGCATAAGATGTTGATAAAAGGAGATGGAAACAAAAGGCAAAACATTCGGAAACTGCCACGAAGAGTTCGACTGACCTTGGTAAAAGGCACGAGTGGTCCATGGCCCCTGTGTTGGCGGATTGGAACGCTAGCGTGCTCCCGACTTGGCTACGGTGCTGATGGCGTGAAGAATTGGCGCTGGTTCAGCTGAGCCGTGAAGGTTGGCGCTTGGAGCGTTGGCGCAGTGCTGGTTCGATCGTGGAGATTGGCGCTTGGAGCGTTGTGGCGCGACGGGCAAAGTTTCCTTCTTCCACACATGGCCCAAAAGGGAAACCTTCTTATACCAAAACTCTAAAAACGCTATGCATATAAAAGACGTTCCCATCTTTTTATTCTTGTATCGTTGGCTTTGGTTTCGTTTTCGCATCTTCTAGCAGCAAAGGTGTATTGATTGAGAACCTACCAGCAGGAGTGGTAGCAACATCGCGAGAGCTTGGGTGTAACTCAGGTATGTAGTTCAACATCTCTTCTTTTCCTTTCGAACTTGTTTATTATTCCGTGTCCGCATGAAACCCTAGCCAGCGTTTTCCTTGGACTTGCAAAAACTTACCACAGTGCGCTAGCAGCACCATAGTAGCATCAAATAATGACATTAATGATAATAAATCCAGTACCATTAGCGTTTCTAGTAGGGAGGGAGGAATCTATGCATAAATGGCCACTGTTTGCTCTCTCTTCCGTAAATCTTAGCCTTAGCTTTTGGCCACAAACACAATTTTCGCGGCATCACATGTGTTTGTTGGAGAGGGCGTTGGTTCAATTCTTCTTGGCCAAGAGCGCCATGATATGTGGCCAAAGAAAACTTCATGTAGCAAATTTGTTGTCGGCTCTTAATCACTATACCCAATTTTTGAAAAAATCTTCATGTATGGTTTTCTCCATAGTAACTTTTCTGTTTTGCTTCGTTGTAGTTACTTCAAAAGTAAAGGTATCATAAGGAATTTTGTTGAGATGTCACCTGAGAGCAGTTCTGCCGCCGCATCAAGAAATGTTAAGCCAAATACGGATGATGAGTTCTTCACAAAGTCCGCTACAGTTATGAGGACCCATACCAAGTTCGTGGAAACCCTTTTGACTGAATCAGAGAATGATGGAGAAGTCCAATCAGTTTACCCAGGGAGTATAATGAGGTTTTGTCTTCAGAAGAAAGAATATCTGGCTTCTCCCATAGATTTCAAAATCTGCTATAGTCCATTGCGCTCTTATGATAAATGGATGAACTTCATGATAAGCCGAGACCATGTAAGGGATAATCTAACTGGGGCGCAAGTCATAAATGCTGTCATGGCATCTGCGACACTTCAAATCAGGAAAGATGCTGCAGGTTTGATTATTTTCATCTCTAGATGGTTCCCAGAAACTCACACGACTATATGTAGATGGGGTGAGATGACTATTACTTTGGAAAGCGTAGCCGTTCTGTTGAGTCTTCCCATAATAGGGAATCTTGACGTCATCTTGTCTTAGGAAGAAGAAGAAATACACGCTAACTTGGTCACAAAATCAACATGATATGTTCGGAAATATTATGAGGAAAAATGCTTCTATAACTGGTAGGTGTCTGAATGGTTCCCCGATGAGCCAGAGCCGGATCGAGTGCTGGATGATACGCTCCATGTCGCTGCATTTTTAGCTCTGCGGTTATCCAGGGACGTTTTCGATGATGACTCTAGTAAGAAGGAGATAAGGCAGAAGCTCATCAAATTCGCCACCAAATTGGCAAAAGGTGTTGCTCTTCCCATCGGCAGTTTGTTCCTTGGCTCTTGTACACTCATATGGATCACTTAGCGGCGGATGTGTATGTCTCTACTGGGTATATGAAAGTAGACTCGTAAGTCCAAGTTGCCTTTCTGCAAGCATGGTTGTGGGAGCATTTCAAAAATTACGCTCCTAAACCGAAAACTGCATTCCCTGATACATATGGCGGCTCTAAGATACTTCGTTGGTTGGAGAGGCGTCCAAAACCTGAGTCAAAGTGTATTGATTTTCTCGACAACGCGTATGCAGTTGATTTTCATCCTTGGGCTCCAGTACATACGTCTATAGTTCATCCAAACACTTTTATTTCTGCCTCTAATATGACGTTGCATTCTTCCGAAGAGAATATGAGCATAGGAGAAACTATTTTCATGCGTAGCTGCATTTTTGGATATGTGCCATATTTTTTCAGAGGATCATGTGAAGTGGTTCCTTACAACATTGATAGGGCTGCTCGTCATATGGGTTTTGATCAGGGGTTCCATTTCGCCGTCTATTCACGGCTCTAAAAGAACTATTGCCAGTCGTATTCAATAGCCGTATATTTGCGTCTCATAAGAGCCTCCCCTTTCTGCTCCTAGTGTAAAAACCGGTAACAACCTCCAAGTATAATGTTTTCTGGCAGGAAGAGTTTATCGTTATTCATCGATTCTTGTAGGATGTCATGACAATTCCACGCGGCAAGCCCTCTCTTAAAGATCTGGCAAAACACGGATTGTTGAGGTTGCTTTCTTCCGGTAAGAGGAAATCTGACAGTCCCCAGGAAAAAGAGCGAAGGTCGAAAAATCGTACGGGTGGCATTCGATCGGCTTCGGCTTCACCAGATCTTGTGACTTTCAGTTCTTCCAACATGCAAGTATGTATGATTTTCTTCATGATTTGGCCGTATTGCATAAATATTCTAAATTATTTCCACTGAAAATCTTTTACCTTTTTGACATATTAGCAAAACAAACGCCTTTACCAGACTTGCACGTGGCCATTTGTTTTCTTTTGAGGTATTTTCACTAGTTCTTTCATGTTCCAATTGCAATTACTATATTGACCTTTTTATATCATTTTGTTTGGTGCACTGATAACAGGTGTTCAAAGAAGCGAGTTGGCGCGTTGGCGCAACTTTGGGAAAACCAATTTGGTATTGGCACGACTTTACTTCTCTTTTAATACTGTGGCAGGTTTGAAGCGACCTGATTGGTCGATGAAAATAGGGTCGGCCATTATGGGCCCAGCCACAACTTTCATGTGCATGTGGCGAGTTTAAGGCGACCTGATTGGTCGAGAGAAATAGGTCCGGTTTAGGATGGGGCGTGGTCAATGGAAAATGGCGCCGGTTTGTCCTAAGGCATGGCCATGCCTCCCTTTGCTACTGTTCCTATTATGCGGCTCCTTCATTTCTCGTTTTCTGATTCTGGGCAAGATTTTGCGCCTACTAATCCATGGAGGATTAATTACCTAGTTTGCCTAGGCTTAATTTCGACAAGCAAGGTCTGATATACTGCGCAAAGCGCAAAATCCTAACTTTTGCAATTTAGTCAGGGTAGTCGATCGAATTCTATGTGTTGACACATAGTTCTTTTAAGTTCATTACCAGAGAGCAACATGCTTTCTGATTGAATACCTTGAGCAAATACCTTATCCTTGATATTTGGAAATTCGTGCTACTCTACTGTGAGTGAACACAAATTGTCATGCCATATCAATATTAAGGGTTCAGCCGAGGAACATAGCACGGAAAACATTCAAAAAGACTTATATTAAGTGAATATAGGCAAAGTGCCAAAATTTACAAAATACCTGGGATTGTTGCTACATGCACCATTCTGGATAAATTTCATATGTATATTGAGTTGGTCAATGAATATGCCAGTGAAGAGGTTGGACACTCATCACTTTCACCTGGCTCCGTTTCTTTTGCAAAGTGATGGCATATTAAATGCAAGGTTTACAATTTTACCATTGAACTAAGACCCACCATCAACACCATGTTATAAGATAAATGTTGCAAAGAATGTCGTTATCAAGGAGCCTTCTATCAAGAATGTGTCTATCTACAGCTTCTTCTATGTAACAATCCAAAGTTCAATTTAAACGAGGTAATCTAATAAATAAATTTTAGGAGCCTTCTATCAAGGAAAAAAACACAAATTCTATATGAAGATCACCATGCCACTTGGAAACATCAATTGGACTTTACTACTCAGTCGTTGGATTTGAAGAAAAAACACGTTTAAGGATAATAATTTTTTGATGGAGACATATTTTCACGAGGACATAGATGACAAATAATATGTTGGCATGTGTCATTCTATGAATCATTTTTAATAATATGTAAGAAATATATTTATGAAGAAACATAGGATCACAACAGTTATCATTGCGTT
Organism: Papaver bracteatum; assembly: GCA_023529315.1. NCBI lineage: Eukaryota > Viridiplantae > Streptophyta > Magnoliopsida > Ranunculales > Papaveraceae > Papaver > Papaver bracteatum. Next base: position 95,163 of record JAJJWX010000666.1, read on the forward strand.
CTACCGTTTGAAGGCGGAGATCAACTAAAGTTTTTGGAGTAAATTTGGCAGTTATAGCTAGTGTCCGACAAGGGTATTATGCGATGGTCATTGTCCAACATTCCAGTCGTTTAAACTTTGGCCTACTACAAGTTTTCGAGAAAAACTGGATGTGACATAATCTTGGTAATTCAAAAATAAACAGTGGTCATGAACTTCGTCAACAAAAGGTAAGTGAAGATAGAACCACCTATTTCTCAAGTTATATTCATTTTTCTATCATTGAGACGACACCGCGTAACTAATTAGACTATTATGCATAGAGAAGAATTTCGATTCAAGTTTATCTTGATATTTAAGTTCTCCAAATATAATGACTAAGCTTAACGAACATTTATTCATACTAGATGAGTTTCGGTTAAGGACAATTTATTATTCTGAATCAAAGTCATGATTCAATTTTTATCTCTCGAAAACAGCCTGGAACAATGATATGTGTCATTGATGTTATTAATCAGGAATGTTTCGAATTGATTTAGAAAAAAAATATAGAACCACTATAGATTCGGATACAAGACAATGTTATCAGTCTTACAAACTGGGAAAACTTTTATAAGTCTTGACATGTATTACATGTATTCGTACACATAGCAAAGTAGTTATATATCGACTTGCAGATTTGTGGTACGCCTATTCTTATGTATATCATGTGAACATAAGAGAGAGAGAGAGATAACTCTAGATACTATTTGTTTGTACCCTATTAAAATAGTGTACGTGCATGCCGCACAAGCTATTTGGTATGGGTAAAATACAGTTTATTGTGGAAACCGGTGGGTTTATTGTGGAAACCCACATGTCTTATTATGGAAGCCAAATACGATTATTGTGGAAACCGGTGGGTTTATTGTGGACACCCACATGGCTTATTATGGAAGCCAAATACGGTTTATTGTGGAAACCGGTGGGTTTATTGTGGAAACCCACATGGCTTATTATGGAAGCCAAATACGGTTTATTGTGGAAACCGGTGGGTATTGTGGAAACCCACATGGCTTATTATGGAAGCCAAATACGGTTTATTGTGGAAACCAGTGGGTTTATTATGGAAGTGTTGCAAACAGGAAAAAAGTTGCAAACAGTTGTAGAAACTGTTGCGAAAGCAGGAACAGAAACTAAGGAAACAGTAACAGCGAAAAATGTTGCAGTAAAGCTTTAAAACAGCTTATATCCTGTAAGCGTTACAAGGTTGAAGAAACTGTTACGAAATAGTTGAAGAAACAGTTACGAGGTTGAAGAAACCGTTGCGAAAGGGTTGAAAAAACTTATATGAACGTTGAAGAAACCATTACGTAGGTTGAAGAAACTATTGCAAAACTGTTGAAGCAACTGTTACGAAGATTAAGGAATTGTTGCCAACAGTTGAAGAAAGCGTGGCGATAAAGATTGCAGTAACCATTGCCAAGGTTTCGTTTCATCTAGCCTCGGGTACACCAGCGATCCAGTGCTTCACAGCGCCACGTGGATCCACGTCAGCGTCCAGTCAGCATTAGTGATCGAATCAAACGTCTCCACGTCACTGCCACGCCAGCAATAACCGTCCAGTCATCAACGCCACGTCAGCAAAGAGTGCCACATCAGTTGATTCCAGTCAGTGACAACTCGGTTACGCCACGTCAGCATATGGTGTTGCCACGTCAGCGACATTATCCAGTCAGCAGTGACACGTCAGCGATTCTGCACAGGCATCAGTGCCACGTATGCAATAGAAACGCGCACTTCGTTCGAATCTTGTTTCGTCAATAACTTCTTCGTTTTAAGTCCAAATTGAGTGATTTTTGGCTCGTTAGAATCCTCTTTGAATTTCCTACAGCATGGAAGCAAAAAATCCAGTGTTCGAGAAACTTTTATATGCACTTGGGACAGCAACATGATCGAGTTCAAGGTTCGTGGATAGCGACATGATCGAGTTCGAGGTTTGTGGAAAGAGACATGATCGAGTTAGAGATGAGGATTGCTTAGACCCTTCAATATTTAGCCTTGCATCACATCGCAAGCACATAAAGCCTCACCTTCCACGTGAGCACATAAGTCTTGCTCTTATCGCAAGCATAAAATCTCATCTTGCACGCGAGTATGAAGGACTTGCACCTTGGAAAGCGTAAAGCCTCGTCTCAACCACGAGCCCAATGCCCGATATTGGTCCAAAGACTCGTACTCAACACAAGCAACATCTAGCCTGCCCGAGCAGCGAGCGCTTCAACCTTGTTACGTTGCGAGAAAAAAATCCTTTCCCCAGCCGCAAGCACACACTGCATTCCTTTTAAGGATCGACAACAACATGATCGAATTCAAAGTTCGTTTGATTTGTTGCTTAGGGTTCAGCAACAACTTGATCAGTTGAAGATAAACAACGAAAATTTGTCATATACAATGAAAGAAAAATCACGATGGAACCAGAAATAAGATGGCAACGGAAAAGATATGTGATCATAAGCTCAGAGCCGTCTAGCAAGTGATTAAAAAAAATAGATCTAGTTCCTGCTTCACATGGGGGCGTTTTTTTCTACTTGGGAATATCTCTATAGATATTGGGGGTGGCTAAAGTGTCGCCAAGCATACAATCAAAGGAAACTTGTTTTGAGAATTCTAGAAATAGAAGACATCTTTTTCAGTATCATGGCAAGTAATGGGGCGCCTAAGGTTCGAGGAACGAACGCCTGGGGAGGTAAGTCCTCACCGATTGTTACATTATAAATCAAGTTTATAGTTACAATTTAGGGAACTTTCGTATGTATTTATTAAAGAAATACTTGCATTATTTTTCTATTAAAGAGAAAAACAAAAACAAAGTGTTTTGCTTGTTAAGGAAATTGTTACGATGTCTTTCTAATAAAGAGAAAGGAGAAAACAAGGTGTTTTAACATAATTAAGCTGAAGCTAAAATGGAGTGAAAGGAGCAAAGGAAAAATATGAAAGAAACTCATCTGGCTTATTGTAGAAGCCCGTCTGGCTTATTGAGGAAGCCCAACCGGACTTATTAATTAAGGAAGCCCGGTGGTTTATTAAAGAAACCAAGTCTGGCTTATTGAGGAAGCCCAACCGAACTTATTAAGGAAGATCGGTGGTTTATTAAAGAAATCAATGGCTTATTATGAAAGGAAATGTATGACAAAAAGCTAATGACAGTCAACATGTACGCCAGAGATTGTCGCACATTCATTATTCGCAGTTTCAAGAGCGTTGATTCAGCAAATTCAAGGCCATTACGGATCATATGGGAAATTAATGTGCCTAGCAAGATACGGGAACAACCTGCATTCAAATGAGAGTCAAATTCCTATCGATCATGGCGGTAGGGTTTGTTTGACTGGGTGCGAAGCATATCGTCGATGTCACACCAACACGTCGGTCAATTGTTAGTTAAGTGAAGAGAAAGAGAACATAACATGCCGATATGTTTGGCATATGGTCGACTTTGGGGAAAATCCACACAACAAGCTGGCCAAGGCCACAAAAGGTTATCGGATAAACAACAAAGTAGCTTATAAATAACTCCAGGTCAAAACAAGGAAGTTCTAACAGAGAGCGCATCTACACGTCAAGCCTCACATGTCGTGTGCTAGGTACTTGCAGTATGAGGGTGCATCGAAATTTTAAGTATATGTTCAGTACTTGGAAATGTTGACCTGGGCGCACTCCGAAAAGTTAGCAACGCTAAATTCGTGGCCACATGTTCGTAAAAGTAACGTAATGCATCGTAGACACGCTGCGACAGACAGTCGAGATGATACTCTTCTTAATTCTTCAACAAGTTGAGAATTAAGAGGGGGCGCTGTTTGTACCCTATTAAAATAGTGTACGTGCATGACGCACAAGCTATTTGGTATGGGTAAAATACGGTTTATTATGGAAACCGGTGGGTTTATTGTGGAAACCCACATGGCTTATTATGGAAGCCAAATACGGTTTATTGTGGAAACCGGTGGGTTTATTGTGGAAACCCACATGGCTTATTATGGAAGCCAAATACGGTTTATTGTGGAAACCCACATGGCTTATTATGGAAGCCAAATACGGTTTATTGTGGAAACCAGTGGGTTTATTATGGAAACCCACATGGCTTATTATGGAAGCCTGGATTTGGTTTATTAGGGAAACCGGTGGGTTTATTATGGAAACCCACTAGGCTTATTATTGAAGCCCAAAAGTCTTGGATAATTATTTATTTATAATTATTAATATTATTTAAGATAAATGCAAGATCCTAAACAAAAGAGGATAATTATCTTAAATATTTATAATTATTATTCAAGGTAATAGTTATCCAAGATAAATGAGGATTATGATAAATATCAGGGTTTATCATGAATCTGGATATTATTTGAGATTTATACAAATGAGGGAAGTTATTAGGATAACTATCAAAACCCTAAAGCTACATCTATTTCTGCCTATATATAGAGGCTAAATCTCAACACAAAGGGTATGGAATTCTAGGTTTTGTTAACCACACACAATTACTGTAATCATCATATCAATAAAATCTCTCCCTATGGGATTCCATCCGTGGACGTAGGCATCAATCGCCGAACCACGTTAAATTCTTGTGTCTCTTTTATTTTTCTGCAATTTGTTTCAAAACCCTAATTTATTTAATCAACATCAAATCAATCGTGTTTTGTGCCTAGAATTATTTTTGGGTACGAATACTATTCCTTGATTGAGTTTAACTCTCGTAGTTATATTGAGTTTGTCCATACAGATTGCCTAAGAAAAAGTTGGTAGTGTATTTTGGTACCCCCCGCGTTTTTAATTGGTATCAAAGAAGGAAAATACGTTAAGACCTAACAAGTCTATGTTTGAAGCAGTCTAACTATATGGACATGAGTAAAATCTCGAAAATCATAGCACCAGTTCAAAATCAACCAGTTGATTTTGATCAAAGTTTGGATCCGACACCTGAGGAAATTGTCACATCTAGATCAATATCTAAACATCATATGGATGTAGAAACTGTTGATAACTGGGAAACACGCCTACAAGAACATTTGGATGAACTTTCAGATGAATGTGACTCAGATATTGATAGAGACGTTGATGAGAAAATCTCAGAGTATGTTAAGTTGTTGGAACCGGTTGAAAAGTTGATGACTCCTTGTGTGAATACTTTTTTGACCTATCTCTATCGAGAAAACAAGAAATTAAGAAGAATTTACGCATGTCTTTTTGTTTCGAATCGCTCTAACGAATCTATCCTCAAAGATTATGAGAAAGACCTACATAAGAAGTCACTTGAATGTGATAACCTTTATCAAAAATACTTTTTGTTGGAAGAGAAACTTGCATAATCTGAAGCAAGGATTAACTCTCAATAAATTAGTTTTGAAGACAGATAAAAATTCCTTGAGAATGATTTAGCTGCTGCTCTTGATAAAATCAAGATGTTGGAAGAGGACTTAAAAAAGTTCAATACTAGTTCAAACAAATTAACCACTATGCTAGGAGCAAGTAAAAATCATCGTGATACACGAGGATTGGTCTATAAGGGAATAGATGCTCCAAGTATTAACAATGAGATAAAATTTGTCAAGGCTAGTGATTCTTCTCAACCGAAGGTTTCCACTAATGGCAAAAGTGAAATACCTACACTGGAAGTTAAGGTTTGAATGAGCAAAATATATCAACATCCAAAGCCAATACACATGAATCCAGGTAATAACCTTCCTTATGTTTTCTATTATTGCGGAAATAAAGGTCACATGGATAGGGGATGTCATTTTCGTATAAAGAATGAAAAACTTCATGATGTTCTTGTTTGGGCATTACAAAAAGTGATCAAGCCTAAATCGTATATTAAGGCTACCCTTGACATTACAGGTTGTGAACGTCCAACCTTTAAACAAAGGAATCAGTGTTGTGATAAACCAAGATTTGCCTATAAACGTCATATAAATCCTTTTCACAATTATAACGATTATCAAAAGGATAACTTTGTAAAGATGAAGACAAGATCTGATGCTCCCAATTGGATAAAAACTAACTTGCGTAAGAATAGTCAATCCAATTAAAAGGCAGAAAGTTCAATCTCCTTCTTCCTCTACTCCTCAAGATTGTGAGAGTTCCAGTGACAATGACGATGATGACAATGTTAGTGACAATAATGATATTTCCTCCGTAAAATAATCTGCACAACCTGAATCTTCTATGGCTCATTTATCTGGCATTTTATCAATACTATGCATACAATTGGTAATACTCCTCTGACTGATGCTTGCAAGTCAATCGCTGCTATTTGTGATGCCCCTATCTTAAAGGACAATGAATCTCTTCGCGGGGTCTCAAGATCTATATCTCCAATTTTTTTTGCATTATCTCAATAGCTTGGTAAGTTTTCATATTTTTACCTTTCTTCACTTCATTTTTGTCTTAAATTCAAAATTAATTCCTCAGAAATTCATTGCATTATTTCGCAGGCTGGGAAAGCTTCCTTTGCAGTTGTCTCACATTTGGAAAAAAGGCGTGCAGTTCTCGCAATGAAAAACGCTAATCTTCGCAAAGAGAATGAAAAATTAAAGTCTGAATCTCTTACTCTTCGCAAAGAAAATGAAGAATTAAAATCTGATTTTGTTAATCTTCGCGAGCAGTTAGAATCTGGATCGGTTGGCCTTCATGAGAAGATCAAACGATTAGAAACTGAACTCTCTTCTTCGCAAGATAATGTTGCTAGTCTCCAAGATGCGAATGATCAACTTTATGGTAAGAAAATTTTCTTTTTTTCTTTTATCCATGTGTTCCTTTGTGTTTTCTTATTTAGTTAGTCCTCTTCGCAGATATTTACGTCCTCTATGATGAAGCTGTATTCCTTCGTTCTTTTCCAAATCCAATGGATGATGATACTCTCCTCAATCGCCTTAATGATTCTTTGAGCAATTTTTTAAATGATAAAATTAAATCTCTTTCCATAGATGAACTTAGATCCAAACTTCACCTCTTAAAAATCGAGCATAGATTCAACTTGGGTTTAACCAATAAATTTAAATGCCTTTATATTGATTCAAAAGAGGAAACTAATAGATTAAGAAGCAAGAATAGTGATCTTATTGACGAGAAATACCTTATTACTAAAAATAGTGCTCAAGCTTTAGCAGATTTCCATAAAACTCTTCTCGATGTTCAAATTGAAAGAGATAGACTTATCTGCGAGAATAGAGCTCTTGTTGAAAGGGAAAACCAAGTTCGCTCCCGCCTTCTCATTAGTAATGATGATGAGTTTTCTTGGGCTACGAAAATTCTTGACAATGCCAGATACAATTTAGGCATAGATGTTAGTCTTCAAGCTGATCATTCTGCCCTGATTAAGGATATGATCTTGCAAAGAGAAGGTTATTATTCTTGTTTTTCCACTAATCCATTTTGTAGCTATATCTTCACTATTTTATTAATATGTTGTCATCTGTTCGCAGTATCTGAAGAAAACTTTTGCCAAAGAGTTAAAGAGTTGGAAGAAGAAAAGGGGAATCTCGCAAGACTTCTGTCTTCTCGCAATGAGAAATGTTCCAAATTCAAGAAGCAACTTCAGATTTATTTGGCGAATTTCATCAATATTCTTGTTGGTGTTCGCATGATTCTATTAAGATGGTCTGCGATGATCATAAAATTCCTCATTCTACTTACCCTTATCTCGCGAACGAAATTCCAAAGAATATTCCTGACCTTGTCATCTCCGATAGCGAAGCTGAAGAGTCTGAAGAAGATGAAGATGAAATTGAAGAAGAAGAAAAATCTGGTGAAGACAATGATGGATCTAAATAGTTTTGTCTTCCTTTTTAATCTTTCTGTAATATTTGTACACTTATCCCTTTCTTTTTGTAAAATATTGCTGCGAATTTCTCCAGCTTCTAATGTTCTTTGGTGTATAGATCTGCATACATTAGAAAACGATTCCTTTTTGCAATATGGTTAATCAATATGCTTACTAATTTTTTAATTATCTGCGTAAATCTGTCATATAAAGATGAATAATAATTTTATCATTCTGTTCATTCGCATACTTGCCTCTATTATTCATCTGCAATATGAAAGATTGAGCTGATTAGTTACGAATAAGATCTGTTTGTAATTTTTTCCTTAATATCTGCTTAAATATCGCAAGTCATATATGCTTACTCTCATGATTTCTGCGTAAATATCGCAGTCATTCAATCCTAATCTCTTGTAGTCTTATTTTTCCTTCCTAGTTAAAGGTCTTATTTAGCCACATTTTGTCTTGGCGTCCTTACATTTGCATGTAAAGACCCATTGATCTTGTCTTATCCTTATTTCATCAATCTTATTATGACAATATGACAGGCCTAAGTTTTATTGCGAGAACAAATCCCCATGACATTGCCGTCTTGCGATGAAATCGCAGGACGTCTTTACACTTTCATTTAAAAACCCATTAATCTCATCTTAACTTTTTCTCTTGGCTTTTTTCCTCTGTATGATTGTTCCACAACTATGACAAGCCTAAATATTCTTGTGAATATAAAGCCTCATGACATTTGCATCTTAAGACACTTATCATCTCCCTAATGGAGGGTACCGCCCTTATCTTCCCCCTGGTTTCCCCTTCAAGGAGGCATACATCGGTCATACAAGACTAGATCCTCCCATCCGGTCCTGACAACAACTAGTTGTTTTTGCAGCCTCTTATACTTTTTGCCTATATGACTTATAGTTACGAGACTATACCCTAGGTGGGGTTTTCTTTGGGCCAAGTGCATCATAGCCAAGACTTGCCAAGAATGGCCAGGGTAGTTTCATACACCCCGGACACCCTTGGCTCAACCGTGTACCTCGGCGCCTTGGTCATACTTTGCAATCCTTAGAATATACCTTCGATCGTTCAACTGTTAATATATATATAGTTGGAAATCCAAAGTATCTCTCCTGGATAGGTTTTCTTAACCCCCAACATCTTCATGACTCAGGTTCCAGCGGCGGTATAACCTTATCCTTGTGCCATGCATACAGATACCCCCTTATATGACGTACTTTAGGTCTTACATTTTCCTCTTGCGAAATTTTTATTCGCGAACTAGGGTGTACGCCATAAAGGTTTGTCCCATCCTAATGTCTCTGCGAAATTTTATTCGCGTTTCTTCAGTTTCATCTTCTTGCATTTCAGCTCTTGTATAATTTTTCAATTTCATATTTTTCATTGAATAGAAACATATTTTTGTAAAATTCTTTTCAACAAATCATTTAGACATTTCTCATACTTCACGATCTTAATTTTTTTAACTTTTCTACTTACTATTTTCTGTTTCTTCTTTTTTGTTGCGCTTTGCTTCGTTTTCTCCATATGAGAGACGCTCGCCATCTATTGGTTTCAGCACATGTTGACTTCGCAGCATTCCTTCTTCTCGCCGTTCTACTATATCCACCATCAACCTTTCACTTCTTTGCTTTTGTTTGATGTTATGTTTCCAGTTTCTGTTCTTCGTAGCCCTTTCCTCGCAAGATTCCATATCAATTTCATAACACTTTTTTCCTTCAATCCAATCTCCCTTGATGACTCCAACACCGCTGGGATGTGGAAATTTAATGCACTGGTGGTAAGTCGATTCTACACCTATAATCCCATGCAGCCAAGGTCGGCCAATCAAAGCATTGTAAGAAGATTCAACATCAACCACACATAATTAAATCTTTGAAGATATCCCCTTCAATGGAATGCGCATTGTAACTTCCCCTTTGGGCTTGTTGGAAGTACCATTGAAACCATAGATCTTATAAGTCGATGGTATTAGATCCTCATCTCTTCCTCCCATGGTTTTGTAAGTATGATAAAATAAGATATCCACCGAGCTTCCAGTGTCAATTAGAACTCTGTTAATGGCCCAAGAATCTTCAGCTCCATCATCTTTATTTTCTTCATCTTCTTCTTCTATCTGTTTTGGGTTTATTTCTAATCTTACCACTAGTGGGTTGTCATGCATATCGCCAGGCTCTGGTACCTCTTATGCTGTGAAATAAATAATTTGCTTTTGCCACTCTTCTAATGGCGAGGCTTTTGCAATGTTCATTATCTATCTTCCATCTGCATCTCTCGCAAAGACTCTTCTTAAAACATTGTCGTGGAAGTCTTCTATAGTCTTGTATGAATGTATGATGGAGTTACAGGATAGATTCTTCGCTTTTGTTCCTACTTCTATCACAAATGTTTCTCCTCCTTTTGTTGTATTCACTCTGCGAATTTTTGGAGATGGGGGTAGTTGCTGAGACTGTGGGTGATCTCTTAGAAAATGGTTTAATTTTCCATGGTCTATCATCCTCAAAATGATTCTTTTTACATTCCTGCGGTTGTTTGTTGTGTGACCATGAAAATGATGATAAGAACAAAATTCTAGACTTCGATTATTTGGATGTGGTTCTTTTCCCATATTCCAGGGTACGGGTATGTCCTCTATCAAAATTATAGCCTCCCAAATTTTCTCTATGCTAGCATTTAGAGGTGGCATCTTAATTTCTTCCCATATTATCTTCTGACTTCCTAGTCCTCTATAATAATTTTTCCTATGTCCAACATAAGTCTCTTGCGGTTGATCAAGCTTCTGAATTTTATTATTTCCACTTCTACTGAAAAAAATTCTTTCCCTTTCGAATTCTTCTTGATCTCTACTTCCCATATCTACTAATTTCTGTTGACCACCATCCATACCCTTTTCTAGCTTCACCTGCGAAGTGCTCGCTACTGTATTTATTAACCTAGGAAGTAAACTTGTGTTTGTTGCACCTGAACTGGTGTTCGCAATAGGATATGACTCCATATCGTTTTGTTTTTCCTCCAATGCAATGTATTCTTCTTGTAGCTCTCGCAGCTCCGTCATGGTGATTGTATTTTTGATTCCGAAAATTTGTATGTACACCAGATTAGTTGCGAACATAGCATTAATAAAAGATAAAATGAGGTATCTCTCATCCATTCTTCCTGCCATTTCACTACACATTGTCTTCCATCTTATAGTTAGATGTTTCAAACTCTCGCCAACCCTCTTTTTTAACCCAAATACATCTTCAATGCCAGGTCGCAAAGAATTGTTACTTATATACGCCCCTAAGAATGTGGTTTGTAGATGATTAAAACAAGTTATAGTGTTCTTGGGTAACCCTTCAAACCATTTCAGAGCTTCTCCAGTTAGGATGGATGCAAAGTATTTGCAAAATTCAGCATCATGGTTTTCCCACTGCAGCATACACCTAACATAAGCTTTGACATGTTGAATACCACAAGTAGTTCCATCAAAGATACTGGTTAACGTTGACAAATTACATTTTGGGGGTATTCCTCCCAATTGTACTTCTTGGGTAAATGGAGTTTTCACAGCTTTTTCAATGGCCTCATCAAGTTGTCTTCTGCCTCCCTCTCTTCTGTTATTTAAAATTCCCCTCATTTCTGTTAATTCTCTTAAGATTTGTTCATTCCCAACCGAACTTTGCTCCATTGGCCTTTTCAGTGCAGCTTCCCTTCTTCTGCGTTCATGTCTTTCTTGCCTTTTGAGATTTTGTGCTTCTTCTTCTGCATCTTCATTCTGACTTCTTCCGCGATTTTCTTCTTCACCTCCTTCTTGAATTCGCAAATGATTATGCCTTTCATTTTCTATTCTGCAATTTTCTTCATTTCTCATCGTTTCTCTTCGCTGTCTTTCTATTCTTCTTTGTATTCTATCATATCCCTCATTGATATTATCATTGTTGCGATTTCTTGCGCATCTCCTTTATCGATTGTCATGATTGTTCTGACGTATGGCTTCTTGAAACTCTTGTTCTTCCACTTCTGCTCTCAATATTTCTCTCTCGCAAGCTAGACGTGCTTGTTCAACATAATGTCTCTCAATTTCATCCTCAATTATTCTTAGGTTTCTTTGAATTTCACGCTCATGTAATGTTCTCCTACCTTCTTCTCGATTTTCTCCACCGTCTTGGTTATTTCCACCTCCTTGATTTAAATTATCATGTCTATCATCCACAGCTTCACCACGCGGAATGTAGCGATCATTAATCATCTCTTCTTCTCCACAACGCTTCTCTTCATTTGGATTTTGCATTTCCTCTCGGATATTTTCACCAGCATTTATCACAGGGGAATTTCTCCTTGCTTCTTCTCTAAATGATCTTGAGCTTGATCTTGCAGTGCTTCTCGATCTCCTACTTTGTAATCTCAAATTCTCCATTCTTAACTCGTGATTTTTTCTTGTTAAATTTGCGCGTTCTTCCGCCTCTAATATCCTTTCCTCTTGTATTATTTGTCTTAGAGACTCTACTGCATCATTTTCGTCATCTCCGTGAATTAATCCTTCAACCGCCTCTTGATCTCTTCCCTCTCGCCTTCAATTTCTTAATTGTTGGTTTTCTGCTTCTTCCATTGAATCTGATCGCCAAGTATGCACGCTTACTCTGTCATAATCTATAGTTCTATCTTGTATCGGTGTTTGCTGATTTGGCTGTTGAACTTGATATTCTACATTATTCCTTGTTCTATTGCTCATTGTTCTTAATCTTGAAGATTCTCCTATTTCATTTGTCCCTTCACCTGCAATTCTTCTACTCCTCCTTACGGTTGTAGGTTGTTATGATGTATTTCTTCTTCTAGCCATTCCTTCAATTTTGATGTATTACTGTAAATCACGTAAAAATCTTATCCAATTTCTTCAAATTCTTACAAATCACAATTTGAATCTTTGCTTCGAAACTTCCCTGTTTCTAGCGCCATTATGTAGTTGCAGGAATTCCTATACTACACCCCTCACAAGAATTCACAATTATCAACACATATTTGAAGATTAAGAACAACACTTTATTGATTAATTCTCAGAAATGTTACAAGAAATGGAAGAAATCAAGAATACAATCGCTCATAAGAACTTTCTCTCTCCTCAAAACTTTCTCCAGACTCCGAAAAATGATCCCCCCCTTTCTGGGTCTAATAGTTCTCTTTATATAGGATAGTTACATAGTGGATGACAGCTAAGTTATCCCTTATTTTCGGATCTAACTCGCGATACGCTCACAGTAGTTGTAATGCTTATTCTCGCAGATGCTGTAATCTTCGCAGGAACGTCATGCTCTCCCCGTGTTTCTGCCACCGTCATCCGTTACGTCATTCTTTGAATCATTCTGCGACACTCGTAGTGTGCTGTTGAACAGCTCGCAGAACTGTCGCTGTAAATTTCGCAGGAATATCGCTGTGGCGATATTCTGATCCAACACCGATCATACCTCAGGTGATTACTTAAGATCGGTTTCACTAATAAAAGTCATACTAATACATAAGTCAGGCCTCATGTGAATAGTTATACCAAGAACACAAACAAGTCGTAAGCGGTTATACTAATTACACATATTGCACTAGTGGAAATCAGCAGTTTCGCGACCGACGAAGCAAGTCATTTAACTCGCATCTATGACTTGCTTTGTCAGTCGAAGAAAGGGTCGCTGTTTGAGCGTCTTTTTCAACTGTGACGTGTCATTGCGGGCCGCGGTTCAACTCATATCAACGACTGATTTTAACGGTCAAGGTGTTATGACTGACCACAGACGATTCTTGATATACATTTTAATATAAAAAAATATAGGCTCAGATTGGCTGACTGAATCTGTCTGGCCTGACTGAAAACCAAATTAAACCCAAATGACAACCAAATTAAACCCAAATAATAACAAAATTAAAGTCAAATTAAACTCAAATGGAAACAACATTAAACTCAAATGGAAACAAAATTATACCCAAATGGAAACAAAATTAAACTCAAATGGAAACAAAATTAAACTCAAATGGAAACCAAATTACATTCATTGAATCATTAGGTTCAAATTACAAAAAAAAAAAAGGTATTCAAATTACAAAAAAAAGGTTTAGAGCAATTCAAGTTCTTACAACAATAAAAGTAATTAAGTTCTAAGATTCAGTTACAGAATGATAGATTAATAATGGTGTACCTTCACTGAAAAAAAAAAGTTTCCCCATCAGAGGTCATAATACTCAACTAAAAAATTCAGAAAACTTTTATCTTATCATTAATCAACTAATAATCTGAAACATCAATGAAAGACATACTCTGATAGTGAAATAATCTTCATGTGTGGCAGCCTTGGTAAAGCAGGAGACCAATAACTGCAAACAAAAACAAACAAACAAAAAATCAATAGATCATTTTCCAGTTCACAAACAAATGTCAAAATCTATATTCTACACCAGCAGTTTAGATCAAACAGTGCATTAACATAAGAAATAACCCAACGACGTCTAGAGAAACTAAACACTTTAAAACATAAATGTGCCTAAATCGAAGATGTATAGCAAACCTTAAGGTCCTTAACAACCAAGAAGCTAAAATATGATTGTAGCACAACATACAATATGACACATATGATGGCAGACATTCAAATTTATATCAGTTCAGCAAATTAAACCGACGGGCAAACTTCCAAATTAAAATCCAAAAGATATTATAATTCAAACACCCAAGCAACATAATTAAGACACCTCCATGGTAGTATTAAGGTTTAGCATAATAGGTGTAAGATATATATGCACAATAACGACCGAAATGACTGGAGCATGGATTAAATCCTTATAATCACAGTCAACATTTGAACTTAACCCCGGAATACATTTATGTTTGTTGAGGGTACATCCAAGTTACAGTTCTATTGAGGCATTCTTAGTTTGAATCTAGATAAGAGGTGTTTTCCAAATATTTGCTGACATATCCCTAACAACATATCATCCTAAATGCTAAAAGCTTTCTCAGTGAACCATTAGTGTATTGGTAGGAGTATGATAATAAGAAGCACCCTATCTCCAGCATGTTTAACAGTCCACTACATCTAATTAATCCCTACTCCTGTGGTTGTAAATAAAAGTATGATGAAAATTATGTAAACTTTTTTGTAGAGAACAAGACACAAAAATATAATGAAAATGTATTCGTTGTGTTGATCTAAAATCTGCAGGCTAAAATCAATTGGTGAATTGAGGATTAGGGACTTGAAACTAACAAACAAGGATCCACTTTCTGAGTTGATTCGCAGTTATTGTAAAGACAAAACTGCAATTTGAGAAAGTAGTTAAACAAAAAATTAACACAAGAGAGAACCCAACATCTCCCCTGCTGAAACAAACCAGATTTATAGAGAAGTAGGCAATGAGGATTGGGACATTTCAAGTTAGCCGTAAGACGTATGGTGGGCCCAACTTTGAACTGTCAGCTAACATGGTGAATATGTCTAACTAAATATGCAGAACAACAGGTAATTACATGCTTTTTCAGATTGATCCTAAGCCCAACCTAATGGTAGAAGTGGATGAGAATAATTTCTCCGAGTCAAATCCTATTTTACGGTTTCGTATCCTAAATCTGAAACAAAATAATAAACGATTAAACAATGAAGAGAATTGTGAATATACATACCTCAACAAAACATTATGATTCCATATATTCCCCGATCCACATTCAGGTAGTTCCCTGACAGCATAAGAATTGAATAAATGTTGAAATCTCCATGTACATAAACAAGGTAATCCCATAAAATCATCATTTTCCATGTCGGAAAGGCTTCGTTCTTCCCTAAAAGTTTGATAAAAACTAGCAATGGGCTGAGTTGGAGCCCTCGTCGTGTGAGTTCCAGACTGAGAAGTATTGCAGGATTTAGTGATCCTCTGGGCATCTTCTGGCATGATCCATTTTCCAAAACCTCTAGCCTCTGAAGTTGAGATTGAGCAGTCTTTCGGGAAGCTCCCTCTGACATGGAATATACTCTAACCACTCACCGTTTACTTTCCTAGAGAGATGAGAGTGAGACTGTCAAGGTAAGCTGAGAGAGATGATCTGGAGCAGCATAAAGACTATTGAAGTTATACCACTCACCGTTTACTTTCCTGATGGAGAACCAATGGTCCTGCAAGTGACAGATAAAGGAATTTTCCAGTTCTGGATCAACTTGTGCCGGCTCTGCAACTGGGCAGTTTAGAGGAATGACTTGCAAATCCTACATCTCCAATGCCTTATGTAAAACCTGCAAGCAAAAACAAACTAACCTATCAGACACATGGTCATGGAGGAGTAATAAAGAAGGAATAACGATGCTATAGACCGGTTGCACATAAGAAAGAATTTGACTATACAATAAGCAAGAGAGATTATTGCTACGAAACAACTACTCTGCTGACTAGCTTGCGCTAACTGAAACAAAAAAGAAAAACAAAAAGCCATCTACATAATTTCTAAGAGGTAGCCACATCAGACATGGCTAAACACAAACTTATATTAATCATAATTATTTTAAGCAGTTTGGTTTATCCTACAACTAGTAGAGTAGGCTGCTATCATCTTAATAATTAATATACTAGGCAAGCCTCCGATATCCATCTCAATTCAATTAAATGGAAAGAGAGAGGTCAGTTGCCTTTTTTTAAGAAAATTGCAGCATAGGTAGACCAACTAGAAATCATTTATCTATTTAGGTAACTTCGAGAGTCTCTTAATCCTATAAATACTCATATCACAAATTCTATAAGAAGACACCGAACCCCGAATTAATCCATACTTAGTAGGTGCAAAGTGCAATGAGAACATAAAATTCGTCAATGTAATGGTAAACAAATATTAAAATAATTGATATAGTTGGTACAGAATATTAACATAAACAAGTATAGCATGCTTATTAATAAGTGATTCACTATAAGTAGTTTGACGACTAACACCAGCAACAGAAAGTATAGAAATTTAACATTACCAACATTTAGATAAGAAGTGTTTGGTTAAGTAGACTAATCACACAAATACAGAGCAATACATCAACGAAGAACAAATTTATACAACGGTTGGATTTAAGCTCATTACCTCACATATCTATAGCTGAATCTTGAGTGACAAAGATACGCCGGTAAAAAAAATACAAGTCCACTTATTAAAATTTAAAGGGTAATCCGTAATCACATATCCGTAATCAAATACTCATCATTTAACGGAGCATCTTGATTCCAATACTCGTCATCTCCAAAAGTTGACAAAATTGACAAAGCTTCACTTGCGGCTCCAGTGAAGACAAAAATAAATACGTTAATCAGTGAAAGTAAACAAAGGAGTAGAATTTTTAATGAAACTACACATGTGACAAACAAATTAGCATCAAACATTAGATAAGAATTCTCGCCCTGTATCAAAATCAGGCGTGTCGTGTAGATATTCAGTAATAATGGCATGTTAAGAAAAAAGATAATGAGTAAAATTGTGTTAATGCTAATATATACAGCTAGATAGATGTTTAGAAGCAACTAATAAAATCTTCTTTACCATGCCATCCTTCCAGTCGATCTTAACAACACTTAAATTGGTAGTTGGATCCATATTTATAGAATGTGATTCTCTTTGTGAGAATTCGATTTATAAAGTATGGATTGTCGTTATACTTCTGCAATAAAAAAAAATGTTTACTAAAAATTCAATAAAAAACACAGACCAAACAGTGCACACCATCATTACAGAACTCTAATTGGTAACCACATTAACAAATAAAAAGAGAGTAACACATCTTTTACCCAGATACGACATCTTCCTCATCTTCAACATTCATAGAATTTACGAACCCGAATATCTACATCAAATAAAGAGTATACATAATGTAAGTGAAAAACTTCATAAAAATATACAACAACAACTCAATTTGAGAATACCTATGAGAATCATATGTATAGATCATTCTTGAGTATCAAAACCATTATCACAGGACAACACAAGTCACTCATTTTGAAACCCAAGACTAAAATCCTCTTCGAACACTAACAATTCTTCAACAAAATCAAATCAAATTCTCTAATTCGGTCAAACCAGTAACCAAAAAAAAAAAAAAAAAAAAAAAAAAAAAAAAACAGACCAGAAAAACCCCACACATTAATCCTAAGCTACTAATCATACCGACATTGAAAAATAGCTGAAAGCTAACAAAAATGGTGTAAATAGAGATATAGATAGAAGGAGAAGGAGAAGAAATATCCTCACCAAGATCGCACTGCGATAAAATTTCTTGCACATCTACAATCACATAAAACACAAACAAATTAGAACCAAAAACCCAAAAATCAAAAAATAAAAATAAAATAAAAATAAAAATCAATTTGAATTAGGAATTGAAGATTATTAACCAGGAGTAAGAGCTTTAATCTTTAATTATGAAATTCAAAGTCCTCAACCTTCATCATCTGCAACAAGACCTATTCTTCCATCTCCATTTTTGAAAATCAACAAACATCCTTTCAAATATGATTCAGCAAGAGCACACTATTTCCAATCATGAACAAATAACATGAAACATTCACACCCATCCAAACAATCGACCCTAAAAATTAAAAAAATCAAAACCCTAACCCTCAAATTAAAATACAAGAGAAAACCAAAATGAAAAAACTTACCATGTTTCATATTCCTTGAAACAAGATATTGCGAATCTCTAATCAACAACACTTTCAGATTCATTGGTCTCAGATTGTTTCAGATTCAATCTATTTTTATACTTCCTGATTAACCATCTTCACCTCTATTTCTAATAAAACAGAAATTCACTTCTATTTCTAATAGAATAGAAAACCAAATTCTAGTATGCATGATTATCAAACCCTAAGAGAAATAAGTAAGAAGAGAGTTTGAGGTGCGGCTGTGAGAGGATGAAAGAGAAATAAGTCTCGTTCGCTTTTGATATGGAAGAGAAGATAACATATGGAAGAGATATGGGTGAGGTGGTCAAAAAGAAGAAATAGGGTTAGCTTAATCTGGCCGTTCACTTCGGTTTGGTTAATCTTGACCACCAAAACAGTGGGGCCCTAAAAATCCAAAATATAGAATAATCTAGGATTATCGGTCACAATGTGGGTTAAAAAATGAGGAATAAAATAATAAATTTTTTTTTATACAATGACTGTTTTATATAATAATTGCAAATAAAATGTATCAGAAATGAATATCACAGGTTCAAAGATTAATGGAGTTAGACCTGAGTTTCTCGTTCGTATGAACTGAGGACGAAATATATCAGAATTGAACATCACAGGCTCAAAGATTACTGGAGTTAGACCCCGAGTTTCTCGTTCGGATGAACTGAGGACGAAATATATCAAAATTGAACATCAAAGGTTCAAATATTACCAGAGTTAGACCTGGGTTTCTCGTTCGGATGAATTGAGGACGAAATATATCAGAATTGAACATCACATGTTCAAATATTACGAAAGTTAGACTTGAGTTTATCGTTCGAAAGAACTGAGGACGAAATATATCATAATTGAACATCACAAGTTCAAATATTACCAAGTTAGACATGAGTTTCTCGTTCGGATGAACTGAGGACGAAATATGTCAGAATTGAACATCACAGGTTCAAAGATTACCATAGTTAGGCCTGAGTTTCTCGTTTGGATGAACTGAAGACGAAATATATCATAATTGAACATCACAGGTTCAAATATTACTAAAGTTCGACATAAGTTTCTCGTTCGGATGAACTGAGGACGAAATATATCAGAGTTGAACATCACAGGTTCAAAGATTACCAGAGTTAGACTTGAGTTTTTCGTTCGGATGAACTGAAGACAAAATGTATCAGAATTGAACATCACGGGTTTAAATATTATCAGAGTTAGACCTGGGTTTCTCGTTCGGATGAACTGAGGACGAAATATATCAGAATTGAACATCACAGGTTCAAAGATTACCATAGTTATACCTGAGTTTCTCGTTCGGATGAACTGAGGATGAAATATATCATAATTGAACATTAAAGGTTCAAATATTACCAGAGTTAGACTTGGGTTTCTCGTTCGGATGAACTGAGGACGAAATATATCAGAATTGAACATCACATGTTCAAATATTACTAAAGTTAGAATTGAGTTTCTCGTTCGGAAGAACTGAGGATGAAATATATCAAAATTGAACATCACAGGTTCAGATATTACCAAAGTTAGACATGAGTTTCTCGTTCGGATGAACTGATGATGAAATATATCAGAATTGAACATCACAGGTTCAAAAATTACCATAGTTAGACCTGAGTTTCTCGTTCGGATGAACTGAGGACGAAATATATCAGAATTGAACATCACAGGTTCAAATATTACTAAAGTTCGACCTGAGTTTCTCGTTCGGATGAACTGAGGACGAAATATATCAGATTTGAACATCACAGGTTCAAAGATTACCAGAGTTAGACCAAAGTTTCTCGTTTGGATGAACTGAAGACGAAATATATCAGAATTGAACATCACAGGTTTAAATATTACCAGAGTGACCTAGGTTTCTCGTTTGGATGAACTGAGGACGAAAAATATCAGAATTGAAAATCACAGGTTCAAAATCCACCAGAGTTAGACCTGAGTTTCTCGTTCGGATGAACTGAGGACGAAATATATCAGAATTGAACATCACAGGTTCAAATATTACTAAAGTTAGACTTGAGTTTCTCGTTCGGATGAACTGATGACGAAATATATCAGAATTGAACATCAGAGGTTCAAATATTACTAGAGTTAGACCTGAGTTTCTCGTTCGGATGAACATGAGACGAAATATATCAGAATTGAACATCACAGGTTCAAAGATTACTAGAGTTAGACCTAAGTTTCTCGTTCGAATGAACTGGAGACGAAATATTTCAGAAATGAACATCATATGTTCAAAGATTACTAGAGTTAGACATGAGTTTCTCGTTCGTATGAACTGGAGACGAAATATATCAGAAGTGCAATAAATAAAGTAAATATTACATATTGTGAAAATGACCATATTACCCTTATTAGAAATAAGTGCAATAAATATTATGGAGGCTGTGAAAATGACCATACTACCCTTATTGGAAAAAAGTGCAATAAATATTATGGAGACTGTGAAAATGACCATACTACCCTTATTGGAAAAAAGTGCAATAAATATTATGGAGACTGTGAAAATGACCATACTACCCTTATTGGAAAAAAAGTGCAATAATAAATATTATGAAGACTGTGAAAATGACCATACTACCCTTATTGGAAAAAAGTCCAATAAATATTATGGAGACTGTGAAAATAACCATATTACCCTTATTGGAGAAAAGTAATAAATATTATGGAGACTGTGAAAATGACCATACTACCCTTATTAGAAAAAAGTGCAATAAATATTATAGAGACTGTGAAAATGACCATACTACCCTTATTGGAAAAAAGTGCAATAAATATTAGGGAGACTGTGAAAATGACCATACTACCCTTATTAGAAAAAAAGTGCAATAATAAATATTATGGAGACTGTGAAAATGACCATACTACCCTTATTGGAAAAAAGTGCAATAAATATTATGGAGACTGTGAAAATAACCATACTACCCTTATTGGAAAAAAGTAATAAATATTATGGAGACAGTGAAAATGACCATACTACCCTTATTGGAAAAAAAGTGCAATAAATATTATGGAGACTGTGAAAATGACCATACTACCCTTATTGGAAAAATTGCAATAAATATTAGGGAGACTGTGAAAATGACCAGACTACCTTTATCGGAAATAATTAAAGTAAATATTATAGACTGTGAAAATGACCATATTACCCTTATTGGAAAAAAATGCAATAAGTATTATGGAGATTGTGAAAATGACCATACTAATCTTATTGGAAAAAAGTGCAATAAATATTATGGAGACTGTGGAAATGACCATACTACCCTTATCGGAAATAAATAAAGTAAATGTTATAAACTATGAAAAAGACCATATTACCCTTATTAGAAATAAGTGCATTAAACATTACGGAGACTGTGAAAATGACCATAGTACCCTTATTGGAAAAAATGCAATAAATATTATGGAGAATGTGAAAATGACCATATTACTCTTATTGGAAATAATTGCAATAAATATTATGGAGACTGTGAAAATGACCAGACTACCCTTATCGAAAATAAATAAAGTAAATATTAGAGACTGTGAAAATGACTATATTACCCTTATTAGAAATAAGTGCAATTAATATTATGGAGACTGTGAAAATGACCAGACTATCCTTATCGGAAATAAGTAAAGTAAATATTACACACTGTGAAAATGACCATATTACGCTTATTGGAAATAAGTGTAATAATATTATGGAGACTGTGAAAATGACCAGACTACCCTTATTGAAAATAAATAAAGTAAATATTGCACATTTTGAAAATGACCATATTACCCTTACTGGAAATAAGTGCAATAAATATTATTGAGACTGTGAAAATGACCATATTACCCTTGTTGGAAATAAGTGCAGTAAGTATTATCGAGATTTTCACATTATGTAATATTTATTACACTTAATTCCACTAAGGGTAATATGGTTATTTTCATATTTTGTAATATTTACTTTTCTTATTGTCGATAAGGGTAGTTTGGTCATTTTCACAGTCTCCATAATATTTATTGCACTTATTTCCAATAAGAGTAATATGGTCATTTTCACAGTAGGTAATATTTACTTTATTTATTTTTGATAAGGGTAGCCTGGTCATTCTCACAGTCTCCATAATATTGATTGCACTTATTTCTAATAAGGGTAATATGGTCATTTTCACAGTATATAATATTTACTTTATTTATTTTCAATAAGGGTAGTTCGGTCATTTTCGCAGTCTACATAATATTTATTGCACTTATTTCTAATATGAGTAATATGATCATTTTCTCAGTCTGTAATATTTACTTTACTTATTACACTTAATTGGGTAGTCTGGTCATTTTCACTGTCTCCATAATATTTATTGCACTTATTTCCAGTAAGGGTAATATGGTCATTTTCAAAGAGTGTAATATTTACTTTACTTATTTTCGATAAGGGTAGTCTGGTCATTTTCACAGTTCCCATAATATTTATTGCACTATTTCCAATTAGGGTAATATGGTCATTTTCACAGTCTCCATAATATTTATTGCATCGATAATAACGAGGTGAGAAAAGGAGGGTCCCGCCTGAGAAAGGTAGCAGTGATTCAACTAGGTAACGCAGTCGCGGTGTGGGTTGATGAATCGGGGATATAATCGTAATTAATTTTTTTATACAACGACGTTTTTTACGCTCTAATTTGTGCTCCGAAAATTTATTATATTTACGACCGTCTTGACCGGTCCACGGTCCGTTGACCGCTATTGAGGGTCAAGAATGTGGGTCATTAAAACCCCCTTCTCCGCTAGGAACTTTGTTTTCAAAGAAATAACTATTCTAATGTGCATGTGGTTTGTGATGAATATTTGATTGATGCTAATGTTGAAAAAGGCCAACCTTTGGGGTATTTCGTTGATAATTGTGTAGTTAACTAAACTCTTGATCTTAATAATAATCATTCACATATTCAAAAGGATGAGTTTGAGACTAGCAACACTAAATTCAGTGAGAACCACTCTTATGTTAACTATGAAAGTGATGATAATTATGAAGATACATTGCTCGAACCAACTCATGGTGACATTTCACAAAGGTGTACAACGGAATCTTTTTGGGATCAAGATGAAGACGAAGAGGACTATGATCACACTTCTGTAGATAACTCAAGAATTGATCTTAATAATGATCAATATTTCTAGAATCAATTAATAAAAAGTGTTGTTCTTGATCATAAAGATATGTTGATTATTATGAATTCTTGTGAGGGACGTATTGTGGGATTTCCTGCAACTACAAAAATCGTCAAACTTGCACATACACTACGAATTCATCAACTCATGGAAACATTGTTTGCTTTCAACAATTTCCCATAAATCAAAATTTGATTTTCTTTTTTAACAAAATCAGTAAAAATGGTCACGTTTTTTTTTAAAATTTTTTCTTTTCGTGAGTTTAATAATTCACGCCCCCCAAAAAAAAACACACCTGTTTTGCTCAAACGAGCATTCGTCACGAAACCAGGGTCTTTTCTATTTTTGTAAAAGTCCACATGTTCCAAATAAACTTTAACATGAACTCGAGGTCTTTACAAAATTTCCTTTAACCCTAAGGATTATTATTTACTACTTTTATTGTGAACAATCCTACGTTCTTAAAAGTATTTGCAAAGTCCATGCTTTGAAAACAAACTTGAGTTGTCATGAAACTTAATAAACAAAACTTTTACTACTGCAACTATACCATATCCATGAAATTTTTTATGTATCTCTTCCATATTGAGGATTTTTTTATTCGTTTCCTAAACTAACGAAAAACGGGCATTCATACGTTTTAAAAAAAAACAAATTCTTCATAAATCCTACGCATGCTTGCAACTATGGGATTTTTGTTTTATGAACAATTCACGAATCATAGATCAAACATAAAAAAAAATAAAAAAAATTGCACCGACTTACCTGTCGGCGCCGATTAGAATTCTCCCGGACGGTGATCGGACGGCGGTGGTGCTGGAACGACGTGAAATTTTTTCCTCCTTCCTGTTGCTTGATTGAACAATAAAAAAAAAATGCTCAGTTGATCAACAATAAAAATATTAGGGTTATTTACCTTTTATATTATTTTTATTTCCAAAACCTAAAACACTTGGGTTTCCTCTTTTGGGCTCGGGCCCAAAAATCCTAAGTCGACCTAAACTGGGCTTTTAACTGACCAAATCAGTAGGACTTCACCTCTCCATGTCCGAAAAATAACACTCTATCACACTATCAGGTTCCTCACCCGAATATTTGCTCGTACATGACACCATTGGAGCAAATCGAGGATTCTGAAACTACCTTTGTAGATTGAGTTCAACCACGATCTCGTCAACTGAAAATCACCATCTAATGCTTACTGTGGAACATGACTGTTCCTCACTAAGCAGGGGACTTAATGTTGATGGTAGATTTTTAACAAGGGTCAAATTCGTAAAATCATGATACTGCATGTTTCTGGTACGGCTTCAGGCATGTGACGATTCATATTTTACGAAGCCATGATGAACATGTCTTTCGAAAAGCCTCCACTAGCTGAGCGATCGATCCCTGGCATTTTATTGTGCACTCTATGTAGAATAATAGAATTGGGAGGTCCTCCTACATAATTGTTTGTTGAGAGGGCTTAACGCCTTCAGGACGTCGGTGATACTCACTGTTCCCTGACTACATGAGAGCAAACCCCTCTACATAGAAGAATAACTGGACGGTTCTCCATAAGATTGAGAGCAACAACGCCTTCAGGACAGTGACACTCACTGATCCTGACTATGTAGAGCTACCGTGTATAGACTCGGGCGTTCTTCGAAAGATCTGAGAGCGCCTTCAGGATATTAGCCATCTCCTGACTATGCACATAGATTAATTCTGCCGTGTGTTGATGGTGGATTTTCATTTGAGGCTAAAATTGTAAAAGCCAAAATTATGCGCTAACATCGTGCAAAAGATAAAGCCATTAATAAGTGATGAATACTTCTTCACTTTACTAATTCACCTAGAATGGAGCACGTGGAAACAATCCCAGTATTCTGTGAATTAAATACAATATTATTAATTAATGCATAAACAGCCTTGTATTTCCTATACTCATTATCAGTGCGGCATGACGACTGAGTGTTGTTCTCAGCAGAGAAACACGAACCTCCAAGCATTAGTGATGAATCATGTACGAAATACACGTACATGCTACAACTCTCGGTGTGCTATACTAGCCCGATTGAGCATACATCTCTCGGTGTGCTATACTAGCCCGATTGAGCAGATTACTCTCGGTGTGCTATACTAGCCCGATTGAGCATATTCAAATCTGGACTGTCCATGTCAGTCTCAGAAACGATCACGAGCATCCAACTACACCAACATGATTGGATAGCTTAGATCGGATCCATGACCCCAAGCAGGTATTGGAATATTCACTACCGAACCAACGCGGGCCCCGCATGGTCGGCCTCCCCAAAAGGTTGGCATAGCTTGCCAAAACGTCCAAGCCAAAGCAGTATGGACGAAAACCCTAAATTAGGGTTTGCGGCACATTACATGTGTCACAAAACAGTCTTAACCATCCATCTTCGCAGGCATAGATGGAGGGTGTAGAGGCAGATTCAAATGGCCCAGAGCATGTCAACACGATCACCGTGGGCCCTCCTACATACCAGACCGATCGGTCAGGACCAACTATAGTTGGTTGTTCCATTTCGTATGCCCGAACAGAGCATGACGCACGGCCGTGAAACCCAAATTAGGGTTTTTAACGTCACGAGCGTCCATTTTGTCCGACACGAATGAATGATCCAAGATTAGATTAAGCAGGTCCGGTCATACCAACATGACCACCGTGGGCCCATCTATCCCTTCACCTGATCGGCCAAGGCATACCATGCCTGGTTATTCCAAATCGCACGCCCAAACTAGCGTGGTCACACTTCCCAATTGCAAACTAATATCGACCATTCAACTTCGCCGGAAAAATTGAGTGGCTTAGATCACGTTTTCATGGCTGATGTTCACGCCTATACCTACCACCTACACGCCGGACCAATCGGCCAAGACTGACCAAGCTTGGTCGTCTTGAAACGCGTGCCCATAGTTGGCATAACGCGGGCTTTTGCGGTACCTGATTTCTATCGCAAATCGATCTCGACCACTCAACTTCGCCGGACAAATTGAGTGGCCCAGATCGCACTCTCACGAGATAATGAGGTACGTGCGCTAACACCGTCATGCCGTCTACACGCATGTGCGATCGGTCGTGCCAAAATCGTATCCCAAGCTTGGATTCGATCAGGCTGAAGAGTGATGCTTGCGCACCTCTTCTAAAACCCTAATTTCACTTATGGTCGCTGATGAGTGTCTCAAAGATCATCTCGTTCGTCCAACTTCACCGGCTTGGTTATGCAGCCCTGGTCAGGAGTCAATTGGTCATTGATGCGTCATGGTGATCACCACCCATCGCTCTACCACACCATGTGGTCGGCCAAGGGAGGACTTGCTTGCGCAACCTCTAAACCATCACATGAAGTAGGTTGGACATTAGGCAATTTTGAGACGCTCAAACAGCGATGCTTCATACATGTTGAGTATACTCGATGCAGTACCTGCATACAATACACACGATACTTCAGAAGTATCGACTTCCTAAATAACTTAGTTATTTAATCTAGCATTACATGCTACTTATTGTGGGTCCCACGATCCACACTCGAGACATCAATCATGTCACAAACTAGAGGATACATACTGGGATATTGGTCTAGCGGTTTACAGCGTGCAGCGCACAACGCGCCATCACAAGAGCGTGTCAGGAAGTCATGGATGGTTAGTGATGATGGGAGAAGTGGGCAAGACTGGTCATGTGACACTAACACACTACTCCATCACTCCACTTTCTCCACTTCCCACGAGATACGAGGGTTAGGCTAAAAGACTTGTATAAATAGGTTTTCCACCCTATTTTTCAAAAAAGATAAGAAAACAGAGGCAAGTGTTGATACAATCGCATTCAAACACCGGAACTGATAGCTTACATCCTGCAAGACAGTTCAGCTTTCTGATACAAGTCATACATAGCCAACATCTTCACAATCTCAACACCTTCTTCGCTTCCCTCCCTAAGATCAACCCCATCTCCTTCACTTTGTGACCGAAATAAGTCTGAAACGACCATTTCTTGGTTTAGGCCGGATTTGCACAGATTGATTTCTCGAATCTATAAGCACTCACCACGCAATGCATTTGTTTAGGGTTTAGATTCATTTCTCATCCACATACCCCAAATTACCAAAACCGGTAGAAATAGTTTTCACCCATAAAAAATTGGCGACCACAGCGGGAGGTTGATCTCTCGGTTGCAAAAAATTAAATTCTCAATTTTTTGGTTTTCATCTCACGGTGTATCCTCACCCAGAAACCATAGGTGGTTCAGATATCATGGTAAGTGTAGCTAGAATGCTGGAGGATGTATTGGAAAATCAATCTGGTATCGCTAGAAGACAAAGCGAAACATTTCTCCTTTTGAATGATATAGCAATACAACTACAAGGAGGGTCAGCATACATCTACTCAGACAATGCAAGAAACGTTGAATCTTTAACCAAGAGTCACACATTTGCCAGTGGAGATGCAGAAAGGGTGCGTAATGACAGGAGACTCAGAAGAGATGGACAACATGGTCCAGCCAATGACGAAGACTCGAGGCAACTCCATATAGGAAAAGACTTGTCCGGACGACATCTTTCGGATAAAAAAAGGGAGCCTGCAGCTTATGGAGCCATGTTAGAATATTTATATCTCAAGACTCTAGTCGAATCCCGAAAGACTGTCGAATTCGTATCGACCTTTCAACCAAGTGAAGAAATGCTTGAGAAAGGAGAAATCAATCAAGGAACACGTGAGTACAGAGGATGGAAGAGTTCAATTCGGTCACTCATCAGTGATATTACGACACCTTCCATGCCCCGTCACCCATGCAAGCGATCTGCGGATATGATGGTACTCACAAGTCTTCCAACTTCATCTCCGAAATGTGCTCCACATAAAAGCCATATAGATACACCACAATGCCCACGAACGCAGGAAAAGCTAGACTCGAAGTACCTACACTTTTCGTTCCATATGAAAAAGATTTTGGAGTTGCTGGAAGCATGGGTACGAAACGGAGAGGTGTAACTACCTACTGTATGGCGTCTACCTACTGATCAAGAAGTAATGGACCCGAGGTATTGTCATTTCCACCGGTTCCTTCACCACCCTACCAGTGAATGCAACGCTTTGAAACGTATTGTTCAGAAGAAGATTAATTCAGAGGGATAGATTTCCTCCTCTGAGAGATTAATGCGGGGATTCCTTGGAGAGGATACTTCGGTTTGATACAAGTGAGGCTTCAAAGGCAAGTAAGTTCTATTCAAAAAATTTACAAGAAAGATTGTTTTAGAATTCACTGGGGACTTGACATCTCGCACATGGAAAGGAGGCTCAATGATCAAACGTCATGTTTGTTTCCCTTCATACTTCACTTTTACACGACATTTGCAATTTCATATGATATGTGTAAGCATTCATGACCAAGATGCAAATTCCATTTAAAATAATCCCTATAAACTAATTTAATTACCTATTAATTCAAAACCGGAAGTCAAATTGTGAAAGGAAATCCTCACTATCACTCAAAAACAAAAGTATCTAAAAGAAAAGACAAGTAGGTGGCGCGAATCCTTCAAGGAAAGTCCTTCAACAACAACTCGTCCTTCTGGGCAAGAGATACTTTCATCCTTTGAAGTACAGCCTACTTCAGTTTCAACTCCTTATATAACTTTTCAACCTCTTCTTCCTTGCGAGCAACACAGTCTGCAGAAGGGACTTTATCTTGTAATTTCTGGAGCTCTTGAATCTAGGAGAACCCTTTGAGGAACCAAGGATCATTGAAGTCATACTTCACAAACACATCTCGATGACACTTCCATTCTTCAATCATCTCCTCAGAAACTGTTCGACCAGTCGTGAAGCTCATCCCATGGATAGAAAACAAAGCTTCCTGGACGCAGTTGACCAATGCAAGATGACTTTTGAGCTTCATAGTGGTAGAAATGTGTCTGTGCTTCTCCCATATCGCCTTGTACAACCTTTCGAACTGATATGGCACACTGAATTCTCCAACCAACACATGACCTGGATAAGGAGCAGTGAAAGGAGGATCGAAAAAAGCCCCAGGCTGCATTACCAATACTTCACCAATCACAGGAGCCTTGTCAGTTGCAAGAGGCCTTTCGGAAAAAGTCACCACAGCTTGATTGATTGGAACCTGTTCTGAACGTGCTTCAAGGGGAGTCACCTCAACAATAGCATATGTTGCCTCTCCTACATTTCTCCTGATGTCTACTTCATTCTGGGTACTGATTTCCATCACCGCCTCATCAACAAGATCACTTACAGAGGTGCCCTATACAGCCGAGCTTGCATCATCTCTATCATTGTCCGGTGAATGAGCGGTTTCGTTTTCACCAGACTTCTCAGCATGAGGATCAGTATCTCCAGACATCTCAACGCGAAGGCCAATGTCATCGGACTTCTTGTTTTGAATGCGCAACAACCTTGTGAAAATATTCTCTTTCGGAATTCCCTGATTTCAAGAAAGGATCACTCTTAGAAAAATTACTCTAGAGAAATGAAGGAATCAACAGAAAGAGATTTAAATACCTGCATATTGGAGGGATTGAGGATCACCAAATCACATGCCTGCCTCTTAGACCTTCCTCCTGATTGGGGACTGCAGCCATCAACTCTGGTCCGTTTACCTGGGAGTGGTTTCAACCGGAAATACTTATTCAAAACGTCAGAGGATGGCTCACCACGAGAATTTGTCACAACATCCTCCGAGAATTCCTGAAAATCCAACAGTTGTTCCCTCCAAAATTCTTTATACTTATCGGTTACCACGGTATTTCTCTCAATAGGCAAGAAAGAAAGACTCAGCAATTCCAAGAACACGTCAGTATTAAAAATAATCGGGAAAAGTTCTTTCGGAACCTCCGACGGATGGATAAATGGGACACCCTGGTCAAATCCCATTTGACGAGAAGCCCTGTCAATGTTGTACGAAGTCACAGTAAATGCTTTGTCAAATAGAGACAAAACATATCCCGGAATACAGCTGTGCAGATAAACAAGTTCTCCAAATTTCATAGTCTTAGCGTCGGTACGCAACACAGCATCGGGACCGTCAAAAGCAATAGAAAAAGTCTTCGGCTGAACAGTGGAAGAGTGGATCGGCCCCCATGGACGGAAATATACGGAAGACACATTGTCAAAGATGTCAACGAGTTTCGCACCGATTTTGGGATGCCTCCTATGCCAACGGAGTATTCTCGAGCCACCATGTAAACTGCTGAGCGAATTTGCAGGAGCAGGAGCTAGCTTTTGAAATGTTCCCATAAGAGTGCCTGAAGAAAAGAGAAGTGAACGTGCGACTCCACCTTCTTGTACCCGTTGGAAACATGCATGTCCATTGCTAAGGCATCCTTATGAGAATACAATGATCCAAGGAACAAGGAACCTAGGGGAAGAGCTTCACCTTTTGCTAGCTTTATAAAAATCCTAACAAGGTCACCTCTTATGGTATTCTTCCCATAACCGTCGTCAAATATGTCTCTGGATAGCCATAAAGACAAGAATGCAATCACGCTGAGCTCGTTTTCCAAATCTTGATCCGGTGCTGGGTCTGCAGGAGACCACTCCAGCACCCACCTGGTGTAAAAGCATCTCGTATCTTTTTTCTCCTCCTTGTCCAGACCGTCGAATTCTGCCACCTTTTGGAGTATAAAGTCATAATTACGTTGTTCTATGTCAGAAAGCTCGTAACAAAAACTTCCAGCGACAAGCAGGTTCATTAATGCAGCTACGCTTTCCAAGGTAATAGTCATCTCTCCCCAAATAGATATGGATGTATGAGTAGAAGGGCGCCACCGAGAAATGAAAGTAATCAGGCCCGCAACGTCTTTCTTAATTTCAAGAGTAGCAGACGCCATGACCGCATTAATGATTTACGACTTGGTCAAATTAACCTTAATATCCTTATTATTCAACATACGTCTCATCCATCCTTCATAAGAGCCCAATGGAGTATGACAAATCTTGAAGTCGATAGGAGAAGGCAGATATTCGTTTCTTCGAAGACAGAATCTCATCACAAGTGCTGAAGAAGAAGATAGATCAACTTCCATATTTTCTGAACCGGAGAGCAAGACTATCCTGTGAAAAGGATGTCTCCTAATATTTGGAAAAGATGTGGTGAACAACTCATCGTCGATGTTCGGCATATCTTTGAAGCTGTTAATACTTCCTGACTTAGCACCAACGTTATCTTCAGAAGACATCTCAACAAGAATTATTTTCTTTATTCCACAATAAGAGACAGGAGTCAGTACTTGTATGAAAATGCACGAGATGTGTAGTCACACACGACAAGACACATGTTCAAATTGGAATGCACCAAGCCAGGGTCCAAACACCGGTATTACTCAAATTTCAAGTATGGTATTGCTCAAGTTTCAAGTTCGGTATTTCTCAAGTTTCAAGTCCGGTATTGCTAAAGTTTCAAGTTCGGTGTTGTTCAAGTTTCAAGTCTGGTGTTGGTCGAGGGCACAAGACTAGTATAGGGTCGACTTTCAGTCAGGCATAACACACATGGTGGGGCCACATTCATGTGCACGTATTATAACACTGTTTTCTTATATTCATGGGAATCGTGTTTGCGAAATTCAATCCAAAATTCTTTCCAAGCCACAACCTAAGAAGCTAGGTTTTGCATGCAATAATGGAATAAAAAGCAAAAAATAACATATTCATGGACTCGTCGTACTAAGCAATCCTAGCAAATATGGGCGGTTTTACTATCAATCTTGATGGGAAAACTAAGCATGATGTATCGTGCAAAAAGGTTTTTACCTAAGAATTGACGGTTTTTCCTAAAAAAAAAACGACACTTACCTTGGTGCAGACGGACGAACGACATCGGGAGACGGCGGAAACTCCGGCAGCAGCAACGATGATGGCGTCGGCAGGAGTGGCGGTGGTAGTCGTGGACGGGAGCTGCCAAACAAAAAAAAATTTTGTGAGAAAAAAAAAGGGATTGGTCCCTTTTATAGACAAAAAATTGGAAGAATCCCATTAGAACAAGGATTCCTCTTATGACTGGATTCCTCTTTTAATTCAAACACCCAAAGAAGGAAACCGATCCCACCATAGGATTCCATACAAGCACGGTGGCGTTTACATGGACAACTACTAGCGGTTGGTCAAAGTTCTTCCGAGTAAATTTCCTTTATCCTGTCTTTCTCACATATGTATGTCACCATCTTATGCCTACCCAACAATAGCGTAACCATTATGCGCTAGGCAGGGGACTTAATGTTGATGGTGGATTTTCATTTGAGGCTAAAATTGTAAAAGCCAAAATTATGTGTTAACATCTTGCAAAAGATAAAGCCATTTGTTTGTAGGAGAAAACTACTTCTGCAGGTTTAGGTAATTTTGGGTGTGTGTGGATGAGAAGTGAATTTAAACCTTCAACAAATGTGATGCACGATGATCACTTTTGATTCGAGAGATAATCTGTACAATTATGGCCTAAACCGAAGACACGGCCGTTCCAGATTTGTTTCGGTCACAGGTGAAGGATGTGAGGTTGATCTTAGGGAGGGAAGGGAAGAAGGTGTTGAGAGTATGAAGGTGAAGGCTATTTAATGACTGGTTAACAGAAGGTTGAGCAGGCTAGCAAATTTTGCAGGCAGGCTATGGGTGTTGAATACGATGGTATTAACACTTGGTTTTTCTGTGTTCTGTTGGAAATAGGGAGGAGAACCTATTTATACAAGTTGATAAGCCTGCATCACGTCTCTCGTGGGAAAGTGGAGGAAGTGGAGTGATGGAGGAAGTGGAGTTGTGTGTTAGTGTCACACGGTTGCTTTCCCACTTCTCCTATCATCGCTAACCGCCCATGTTTCCCTGACACGATCTTGTGATGGCGTGTTGCACGCTGCACGCCGTAAACCGCCAGACCAATACCCCAGTTTGTATCCCCCAGTTGTGACGTGATTAACGTCTCGAGTGTTTTGGAAAACATGTAGCATGTTGTTGTAGCTTGGAAAGTCAGGCTCGGGAAGCTTGCTAGCTTGGTGACCTTCGACGGTCGAGATTTTGCATCTTGAGAGGAGGGGCAACCGTTGATCGTTGCACCAGAAACCCTAATTAGCGCTCCTTACTAGAATAGTTGTAGAATTCTAGTACGGACTCGGATTTTGATGATCTGACCCTCCATTCCATACGGCAAAGAATTTCCTATCTCCCAACGCGGGAATATTTAGGTTTTAAGCTCGTTTGGGAGGAGAAAACAGCCCGAAAG
Source organism: Papaver bracteatum (assembly GCA_023529315.1). NCBI lineage: Eukaryota > Viridiplantae > Streptophyta > Magnoliopsida > Ranunculales > Papaveraceae > Papaver > Papaver bracteatum. The sequence goes on from JAJJWX010000666.1 coordinate 129,002, forward strand.
CAAAACCCAGGAAGGAAATTGATACTTGTGAAGTATCGTGTTGTTTGTGTGCACATATTGTATGCATGCGGTGCATTAAATATGCTTAACATATTTGAAGCCTACACAACCTTGATGAAAAGATTGCAAGTTGAAGTGACTCAACTAGCTATGTTCAAGCGTTGTTCGGAGGTCGCATGAGCAGGACCCACCTTGGCCGGTTATGCCATGGGGAAGTGTGGAGGATGGTGATCACGGTGATACCTTGTTTTCCACCTAACTCTCTTCCTAGGCTATTCATCCAAGCATGTGAACTTGGACGGACGAGATTGATGGAGGAATAACCGTTGGATTAGGGTTTGGAAGGCTTGCGAGCTTCCTCTTTCACCCTAACGGTTTTATGCCTTGGGAGGCGTACATGGAGTGGCCGATTGTCCCTGCATGTAAGTGGGACGCCACTCTACATGACCATGCTTGTTGGAAGTCAATCAGAGCAATCTAAGTCGCTCGTTTCAGCCTGCGAAGATGGATGGTCGAGATTAGAAGGGACCTTACATGCCACCTTTGGGAACGAATTTCGAGACGCATGGCCACCATGGGTGCCGGTCGATTAGTGCACCGTGAAAGTGGGCCCACGAGGAGCATGTAGGCGCTATCGGCCGGCATCTCCAACACTCCTAAGCCTCATGTTCGTTAAATTGAAAGTGGGTGGTCGCGCCTGTTGCGCAAAACCTAATTTTCAAGTTGCTGGCCTGCAACTTCTCCCTAACGAATTTGTGGTTTCCACAGCTCCCATGTGGAGGACGATTGCACTAGGAGAAGGATGGGCCGGCGGTGATCTCGTGCATGCATGCCACTCGATCCCACGTGCGATCTAAGCCATCCAACCATTCCTGCGAAGTTGGATGGTTGTGATCGATTTGAACCTTCCAAGCCTTGTTTGGGTGGCTTTATGACGCACCTGGCTTGTCTATGAGAAAGCTGTTCGCACTATTAGGAAGGTAGACCGGCGGTGAGCATGTGCGTGCATGATACTCGGTCCTTTGCGTGATCTAGGCCGTCCAACCATGCCTGCGAAGTTGGGCGGATGAGATCTATTTTTGAGTTTGTTTTCAGCAGGTGAGACTAACATGGGTAGTCTTGCATGCGTTCAACGGGGCTAATATAACCCGCCGTCAGGTAGCCTACGGGTGTTTGCATGTCGAACACAAGGCTTTAATTAAAGCATTAATAGTAATGCTGTATACCTACAGAAAACCGGGATGGTTGCTACATGCTCCGTTCTGGGTATATTAAATTCACAGGATGGTTGCACATGCTTTGGTGAATTAATAAAGTGATAAGTATTCGTCACTTGAATGGTTTTATCCTTTGCAGATGTCAGCCTATTAAATTAGCTTCATCCTTTGCAGGGTGGAAGCATATTAAATTTGGTTTTACAATTTTTGCCCTAAACTAAAATCCACCATCAACACCATTAATAAGTGATGAATACTTCTTCACTTTACTAATTCAACTAGAATGGAGCATGTGGCAACAATCCCAGTATTATGTGAATTAAATACAACATTATTAATTAATGCATAACCAGCCTTGTATTTCCTGTACCCATTATCAGTGCGGCATGACGACTGAGTGTTGTTCTCAACAGAGCAACATGAACCTCCAAGCATTAGTGATGAAGCATGTACGAAATACCCGTACATGCTACAACTCTCGGTGTGCTATAATATCCCGATTGAGCATACATATCTCGGTGTGCTATACTAGCCCGGTTGAGCATATTCAAATCTGGACTGTCCATGTCAGTCTCAAAAACGATCATGACCATCCAACTTCACCAGCATGATTAGATAGCTTTGATAGGATCCATGACCCCAAGCAGGTATTGGAATATTCACTACCGAACCAACGCGGGCCCCGCATGTTCGGCCTCCCCAGAAGGTTGGCATAGCTTTCCAAAACGTCCAAGCCAAAGCAGTATGGACGAAAACCCTAAATTAGGGTTTGCGGCACATTACATGTGTCGCAAAACAGTCTTAACTATCCATCTTCGCAGGCATAGATGGAGGGTGTAGAGGCAGATTCAAATGGCCCAGAGCATGTCAACACGATCACCGTGGTCCCGCCTACATACCTGACCGATCGGTCAGGACCAATTATAGTTGGTCGTTCCATTTTGTACTCTCGAACAGAGCATGACGCACGGCCGTGAAACCCAAATTAGGGTTTTGAACGTCACGAGCGTCCATTTTCTCCGACACGAATGAAGGGTCCAAGATTAGATTAAGCAGGTCCGGTCATACCAACATGACCATCGTGGGCCCATCTATCCCTTCACATGATCGGCCAAGGCATACCATGCCTGGTTATTCCAAATCGCACGCCCAAACTAGCGTGGTCACACTTCCCAATTGCAAACTAATCTCGACCATTCAACTTCGCCGGACAAATTGAGTGGCTTAGATCACGTTTTCATGGCTGATGTTCACACCTATACCTACCACCTACATGCCGGACCAATCAGCTAAGACTGACCAAGCTTGGCCGTCTTGAAACGCGTGCCCAGATTTGGCATAACGCGCGGCTTTTGCGGTACCTGATTTCTGTCGCAAATTGATATCGACCACTCAACTTCACCGGACAAATTGAGTGGCCCAGATCGCACTCTCACGAGATAATGAGGTACGTGCGCCTACACCGTCATGCCGTCTACACGTATGTGCGATCGGCCGTGCCAAAATTGTATCCCAAGCTTGGATTCGATCAGGCTGAAGAGTGATGCTTGCACACCTCTTCTAAAACCCTAATTTGACTAACGGTCGCAGATGAGTGTCTCAAAGATCATCTCGTTGGTCCAACTTCACTAGTTTGGTTATGCATCCCTGGTTAGGAGTCAGTTGGTCATTGCGGCGTCATGGTGATCACCACCCGTCACTCTACCACACCATGTGGTCGGCCAATGGAGGACTTTCTTGAGCAACCTCCTAACCATCACATGAAGTAGGCTGGACATGAGGCTATTTTGAGACGCTCAAACATCGATGATTCATACATGCTGAGTATACTCGATGCAGTACTTGCATAGAATACATACGATACTTCACAAGTATCGACTTCCTAAATAACTTAGTTATTTAATTTAGCATTACATGCTACTTACTGTGGGTCCCACGATCCACACTCGAGACATCAATCATGTCACAAACTGAGGGATACATACTGGGGTATTAGTCTGGCGGTTTACAACGTGCATCACGCAACGTGTCATCACAAGAGCGTGTCAGGAAGTCATGGACAGTTAGTGATGATGGGAGAAGTGCGCAAGACTAGTCGTGTGACACTAACACACCACTCAACTACTCCATCACTCCAGTTTCTCCACTTCCCACGAGATACGAGGTTTAGGCTAAAAGACTTGTATAAATAGGTTTTCCACCCTATTTTTCAAAAAAGACAATACAACAGAGGCAAGTGTTGATACTATCGTATTCAAACACCGGAACTGATATCTTACATCATGCAAGCCAGTTCAGCTTTCTGATACAAGTCATACATAGTCAACATCTTCACAATCTCAACACCTTCTTCGTTCCCTCCCTAAGATCAACCCCATCTCCTTCACTTTGTGACTGAAACAAGTCTGGAACGACCATTTCTTGGTTTAGGCCAGATTTGCACAGATTGATTTCTCGAATCTACAAGCACTCATCGAGTAGTGCATTTTTTTAGGGTTTAGATTCATTTCTCATCCACACACCCCAAATTACCAAAACCGACAGAAATAGTTTTCACCCATAAACACCGTGATATTCACCACTGAATTCCCAGAATGATTTATTATTGCTCCTATTCCATGGTTGAATCCACGACCTGATCCCATGGAATGGTAATAACAATTGCTCTTATTCCATGGTCGAATCCACGGCCTGATCCCATGGAATGACAATGACGATTGCTCATATTCCATGGTGGAAACGACTTGATCTCATGGAATGGCGATAACAATTTATATTATCTCATTACTCCAATTTCATGATCGAATTCACTGCTAATCTCATGAAATGGTAAAAGATAATTTTATTAGTCCGATTCTATGGTCGAATCCACGATCCCATGGAATGGTAATGCCTATTTTATTATTCTGAATTCATGGTCGAATCCACAGCTGATCCTATGAATTGATAATAAATAACTACTCATTTTTATTCGTTCAATTTCATGAATTATTCTACACTAAATTTCATGGATCAACAACAAAGACTCACAGAGCATCTGGACCATCCCTGAGTAAGCCCCACGAAAAATGGTGTAAGTGTACTCGACAATGATGCACGACTGAGCACCCGGATGCACGAACGAGCATCCAAAAACACGAATAGATGAGGAACCCTACGCAAAACAGGAGAAAACAACAAATATTAATAAAATAATAGGGAGCGCCCAGGGGCCGGGCCCACCGGCCGGCCATGCCCTAGCCGTGGCCGGTCCCCGTGCTTCTTTCATTATTTTGCCCTATTTTGTTATTTTCATGAACTCATGAAAAAACTCCTTGATTTTAGCAACTTTCCTTGTTTTTGGAAAATTCATGAATTCTCCATAACTTCATGGATTCATAAAAAATAATAATATTATAAAATAAGGAAAGGTGTGCGGGATCGGGAAACATGGCCGGCCGGCCATGCCTTAGCCGTGGTCGGTCCCATACCTTACAATCCTTAGCCTATTATAATAATCATTCCCCAATTTCATGAAACTCCTTGGTTTCAACAAAATTCATGGATTCTCCGTAACGTCATGGATTCATGAAATAATATTATAAAATAGGGAAAGGAGTGCGGGATCGGGAAACATAGCCGGCCGGCCATTCCCAAGCCGTGGCTGGACCCATACCTCATAATCCCTAGATTTTTATAATTATTATTCCCTAAACTCATGAAAATCCTCTGTTTCAACAAAAACCCATGGTTTCTCCATAACATCACGGGTTCATGAAAAATAATATTATAAAATAGGAAAAGGAGTATGGGACCGGGCAACATAGCCGGTCGGCCATGCCCTAGCCGTGGCCGGTCCCACAACCTGCAATCCCTAGTCTTTTATAATTATTATTTTCCTCAAATTCATGAAACTCCTTGGTTTGAGCAAAAATCATGATTTCTTCATAACTTCTCAAATATTGCTCAAATCATGAAAATTCAAAAGCCAACGTGGGCACATGACCGGCTAACCGCTCACGGAAATTTTGGATGTTAAAATACTCTTATTTTAACATTTACAAAAAATTGATTAATTGACCATACATGCTCATTCCAACAAAAATCAAGAATTTCAATCAAGATGAAACTCTTCTAAAAATTCACAATGTTGCTCGAACGCACGTCAGAAAATACTGAAACTCTTAGTACAGAGACATGGACACCATGGTAACATGTGCATTCCTTGATGACCGACCAGATTCATTCGGTTTGTACAAATACGGTCCCACATATTTCATATTTCTGACCTAATTTGCTCAATTATTCATATTAGTCCCAAACTCTCTCCAACCAACCTAGGGATTGCTCGAATGAACAACATCTAGTCCCGTGATCACGAAGAGACGGTCACACACTCTCTTGGTCGGTCCCCCATCTTTCATACTTAGGTTTTGCCTGATATTGAACCCAACAATAATTCAATAAATGATGAAACCGGCACTTAATCATAATTCCTTCACCAACTCTCCAACTGAGAACCTTGGTACACGCTCACTTAAGTAATCTAGAATCACATGGACGTCCATGGTCTCATGTGGTCGGTCCCTCCTTGGCTCATGACCTATTTTCAGCAATTCGTTGACTAATGAGCAATTCATCAAAAATTAGGGTTTTCGAACAAACACTCAACAAATCATTATTCTGAGCAAGTTCAAACACCAAATGAATTTATGTCGATCCACGGGGATTAATTATAATATCTGGTACTCTAACAATATTTCTATATTTTATTGGGTCGCGTCACCGATAAATATTTGGTCGAATTGAGCAACTTTGCTCAGTCACTCAAATATTGATTCAGTTATCAATATTTAATAAATTGTTAGTAATTTGTCGAATTGAGCAATACTTGCTCAATTGCACGTCAAATTATCAACATTCATTAATTTGTCAAATTGGGCAATACTTGCTCAGTTGCTCGTCAAATTCTCAATATTCAGTAATTTATCAGTATTTCGTCGAATCGAGCAATACTTTCTTATTTGCTCGAATAATCCACATATATTCAGTAACTCATCAGTATTCAACAACTCGTTGAAATAACAATGTTTGCTCGGACAAACAACATCAACATTCATGAATCGCTGAGCATTTTCCAAACATGCTCAGTTCAACAAAACCTAGGCTCATTGCCTAATCAGTCAACAACTGATAAACTAAATACACGTCTATCATGTAGACTTCACGATTCGTGAGACATCAATCACGTCAAATTGGGGGATAACAACTAGGGTTTTTGTCTGGAATCCTACAACACGTGGATTCATTCACGACGAGAAACGTGTGTAAGTCACGTCAACGGTTGAAGGAGTTATAAAAGTAGTGGGTGCATGATCCGTCAAGTTTCCACACGACATGGAACTGACTTTATCACGATCTTCCACTTGCCCACTCTTCCACTCGTGAAATCTTCACACTTACAGGGATCAAGGTGTACACAACTATGACAGTATAAATAAGTCTCTGAATCCATGATTGAGGACAACGTTTTTGGTCTACACAGAAATTCTCGGGTAACTACTCTCAAGAATCCATCAATCCATCAGAACTTATTCGAACTCAATAGTTCACCAATTATTGCAGAAACCTTCAACACACCCACAATCCTTGATCATCATTGATCCCACACAATTCTCAGCTTCCCTCCTACAGATCAACCCATCTCCCTCTTTGTGACCGAATTGACTCTAGAATGGCCATTGACTTGGTTTAGGTTGGAGTCCTACAGATTGATCTCTTGAACTAAGCACTCCCTTTGCAGTGCATCTGTAAGAGTTAAGCAGTTTTCCCGGTTCGAGGAGTCTCAATAACACTCTCGACTCTTCACTTTCCTAAAAACCAGCGAACCGTTTTTACCCATCTACACACATATACCAAAATTTTGTTAACGAGGAAACCGTAAATGCATAAAAACTCTGGGACCAAGTCCAGATTAAACATACATTGTATTAAGCCATTACAGACACTAGCCTACTCCAAGCTAACTTCGGTCTGGACTGTAGTTGAACCCCAATCAATATCACACTGATCCAAGGTATAGTTATGCTTATACGCCTCTGATCCTAGCAAGATACTACACACTTGATTCCCTTAGCTAATCTCACCCATAACTAAGAGTTGCGACGACCCAAAGTCGAAGACTTTAATAAACAAACCTGTATCACACAGAAAAGTCCACGGCAATAGATAAATTCGTCTCCCACGAATATACCTACGAGTTTTTGTTTCATCTTGATAAATCAAGGTGAACATGAACCAATTGATAAACCAGACTTATATTCCCGAAGAATAGCTCAGTATTATCAATCACCTCATAATAGTCTTAATCGACGCAGCGAAAAAAAAATTTATGGAATCACAAACGACGAGACGAAGATGTTTGTGATTACTTTTTATCTTGCCTATCGGAGATAGAAATCTCAAGACAATTATTACAATTGTATTCGTACGATAGAAATAGCAAGATCAGATCACACAACTATAATAAAAGTAGTATCGGTCTAGCTTCACAATCCCAATGAAGTATTTAAGTCATTAACCTGGTTTGGAAGAAGAAACCAAACGTTAAAGGAGAATCGACTCTATCTATGCAACTAGTATCACACGTAAAGTGTGGGGATTAGGTTTCCCAGTTGCTAGAGTTCTCCTTTATATAGTCTTTCAAATCAGGGTTTGCAATCAATGTTAGCTTAGTAACAAAGCATTTAATATTCACCGTTAGATGAAAACCTGATTAGATTCAAGCTAATGTTTATCAACCGTTAAATCGAAAACATAGCTTGTTATACACACATGAAATGCACGTTTGTAGGCTTGTGAAAACTGTACCCAAACTTGTACATTAGTTGGTTCAACAATAGTTAACCAAATGGTTAGCCATATGATAAATTTTATATCAACTATATTCTTCTTCACCATAACTAGTTCAAATGACTCAAATTAACTAGTTATAGAGTTGTTCAATTGCAAGGAAATCTCATGTACTACACAAGATACATTTGAAGCAAAAACGATTTGATTCACTCGAATTGGTCATGAACTATATATCCACGGTTTGCAATAGCATTCCTTAGTTTATAAAGATAAGTTCACGAACATCGTTTTTAGACATAACCTACTCAAGTTTGCAGACTGGGTTCGCGGACTTAAGTTCCCGGATGGAGTTCACAAACTCCAGAAAAAATTCTTGGGTTTGAGAACTTCGCCAGTTCGCATACTGGGTTCGCAGACTTAGTTCGCAGACTGAAGCTCACGCACTTCTCCGGTTCTCTTGATCAACAAAGTTCGCAAACTTTGGATCAAGAAATAAGGACTTATACACGTATGTGTTTCCACAATAATGCTTATATCCTCCATTGGTTATATTGTCTAAACTCTCATTTCTATCATTGAAACATTGTCAGAGGATGTTATATAGTTGTTATTCACAAACCATTTTTCGTCAGAGAAATTTTCAAAGTGATTGAAACTTAACATGACTTTCGTCACTAGGTAAAGATGAACTTGGCTAAAGCGAAAGCTTTGCAACACATATTTCGAGAAATAGATAGGCGAGGTATACTCGGCTCGAAATTCCAAATGTGCATAATCTTAGTCTATACAGCAAAACGACTTTTGTCTCAAGATAGGAGATAAATAGATTTTTGAGTGATAGATAAGTTCAAGTCTCCACATACATTTTAGTAGTTGAATATCCACCAATTCCTTGAGTAGTCCTTCGTCTTATATGATGATTTCCATGGAGTTCTTGAGCTCAACTACACTTTCTATCCTAGTCCGAGACCTTGGCTATAGTAGACTAGAAATCAAGAATTATAGTTTTGATCACTAACATTGATAAACATGCTTGAGATAGCAACGCATGCGAGTTCGACCGAGCAATGCTCTAACAATATCCCCCTTTGTCAATTTTAGTTACAAAACTATCAATACATATGGAATACAAAAAATATATATAAAAAAACTTTGTAGCTCCTATTCCATATGTCTAATCTTCGACATTACTCGAAATCTTCGTCACTTCCAAGTACTCCAATGATCCCAAAGGTTGTAAGTTTAGCATCATCGTTGTTGAAAATCCATAGCTATAACAATGAGAAAACAAGAGTTCTCAATTATTGTTATGCAGTGTCATATTATCATTATACAGCGTCAAAGTCCAATTGCATCACAACTTCAACAACAATACTATGGTGATATGTCACCCCCCTTAGTCAATACTACATCTCACATGGAAACCACTCCCGCTTACATAATGATCTGAAAACCGTATGTATTTGTAGTGTGAACTACATATTAATTCTCCCCCTTTTTGTCAATAAAATTGGTAAAGGTACAAGAACGGGATCCTAATGAAATTTCCGTAAGAGACGTTTCATGACCAAAGGTAAGTATATATCATATTATTTATATGCAAGCATAAAGTTGAAGATAAATGCATTCATCAAGGAGTCTATAAAGATACAAGATGACCCCTATAATATTCCACATCCGCACTCCCCACAAAGATTTGGCAATTAAGCACAAGTTCAATTAAGAACTCTCCCCAATAATATGTCATTCCCTAAAGAACAACACGAAGGACCTTAATTTCAAAAGAAAAGAAGGATTTCTTTGGACACAACAAATCACATAGAAGTATGAATTTAAATCCAAAAATATTAAAATAACCATACGCGAAATCATAATTAATTTAACCAAATATACTCAACCAAAGTAAACTTATGGAGACTTAAAAAACTCAATTAGATTAATCACAAGAAAACCCATAATTAATCTAATCGGAATACACAACTAAACTAATCACAAGAGTAATCAATTTAATTGTTTATACTTGTAGGATAAGAATATTGTCACAACAATATTCTTGCGAAATAAACAACAGTTCTGCGAGACATGTTTACGATACATCAATGATATTCTGCAATACATCTCAAAATGACGTAAGGAATGACATATCGGATGAAAACGATAGAAACATGAGAAAGGCGTGACATTTCCGCGATGAATCAATAAAACCTGCGAAAGATTAAGGCGGTGCAAACTGCGATGTATCGCAAGAACTTAGATCCGAAACTAAAGGGAATCTTAGCTGTAAATGAGCTGTCATGAGCTGTAATCCACTATGTAAATGCCTATATAAAGGAAATGAATAGTTCCAGAGAGAGAGATGAATTTTTGAGTGCTAAGAAAGTTTTTAGGAGAGAGAAAATCTTATTAAGTGAATTGTATTCTTGATTACTATAATTATTTTAAGATCATATCAATAAAAAAGGTTCTTAATCTTCAAATTGTGTCATAAATTCTTGAGTTGGGTGTAGTGTGGGAATTCCTGCAACTACATTTTGTCGCCCAGAAACAAGGAGAATCAATTTGAGAAATTTCAAATTGCAACTTGAAGATTTGAAGAAATTGTTAGAATTTGAAGAAATGGATAGGAGAAGAAGAAATATATCAGAACCACCAACAATAGTGAGAAGAAGTAAAAGAATTGCAGGAGAAGGAACAGGTGAATTGGAAGGATCTTTAAGGATCAGATCAAGAAGAAGTAGAATGAGAAATGGAGCAGAAAATTCAATTCAACCACCGAATCAAAAAATACCAGCACAAGATAGAGATGTGGATTATGATAGAGTAAGTGTGCATACTTGGAGGTCGGATTCGATAGAAGAGGCAGAAAATCAAGAAGAGGAAAGAAATCAAGAAGTGGATGGATGAGTAATTCTTGAAGGGCATGAAGTAGTAGATGACTTAAGACAAAGGATACAAGAGGAAAGAAGATTAGAGGCAGAAGAACGTGCAAATCTTACAAGGCAAAATCATGAACTAAGAATGGAAAATTTGAGGTTGCAAAACAGAAGATCAAGAAGCAGCAAGAGATCAAGTTTAAGATCATATAGAGAAGAAACAAGACAAAATCACCCAATACAAAATATTGACGAGAATTTGATAAATGATCGTTATATTCCACGCGGTGAAACTTTGGATATTAGACATAATCAAAATGAGAGAGAAAATCAAGAAGAGAGAAGGAGAATGTTACGTGATGAAGAAATTCGAAGAAATCGCAGAATAATTGAAGATGATATTGAGAGTCATTATATTGAGCAAGTACATTTAGCGGGAGAGAGAGAGAGATTGCGAGCGGAAATAGAAGAACAAGAAATTCAAGCAGCATTGCGTCAGAATAATCATGATAATCGAGAAAGACGACGTGCACAAAATCGTAATAATGGTATTCTCAATGAGGAATATGAGAGAATTCGCAGAGACATAGAAAGGCAACGAAGAGAAACAGTAAGGGATGAGGAAATTCGCAGAGAAGAGGATGAAAGAGAAATTAACTTGCAAGTTCAAGAAGAAGAAAATCGTAGAAGAAGGAAAAATCAAGATGTTGGAGAAGAAGCGCGAAATATCGTAAGACAAGAAAGGCATGAACGCAGACGAAGAGAGGCTGCGTTGAAAATGCCAATGGAGCAAAATTCTGATAGGAATGAACAAATCTTGCGAGAATTAGCATAAATGAGAGGAATGATAAGTAATAAAAGAGAAGGAGGAAGAAGACAACTTGATGAGGCAATCGAAGAAGCTGCGAAAACTCCATTTACTCAAGAGGTACAATTAGGAGGGATACCTCCAAAATGCAATTTACCGGTGTTGACCAATATTTTTGATGGGACTACATGTGTCGTCCAACATATCAAAGCCTATATTCGATGCATGCTACAATGGGAGAACCATGATGTCGTTTTGTGCAAATACTTTGCGTCAAGTTTAACTGGCGAAGCATTGAAGTGGTTTGAAAGTCTCCCCAAGAATACAATAACTTCGTTCATGCACTTGCAAACTACCTTCTTAGGAGCATACATAAGTAATAACTCTACACGACCTGGAATTGAAGATGTGTTTGGATTCAAGCAGAGAGTTGGCGAGAGTTTAAAGCACTTAACGATAAGATGGAGGACAATGTGTAGTGAAATGGCTGGAAGAGTAGATGAAAGATATCTCATTTTATCCTTCATAAATGCTATGTTTGCGACAAATCTATTATACATCCAGGTATTCAGAGTTAAAAACACAATCACTATGACAGAACTGCGAGAATTGCAAGAAGAGTATATCGCTTTGGAGGAAAAACAAAATGATATGGAGTCATATCCAATTATCGCAGGCACAAGTTCAGCCGCAGCAAATGGAAGTTTATTACCAAGGATGATTAATACAGTAGCAAGTACCTCCCAAAATCAGCGAGAGAAAATGGAGATTGATAATCAACGTAAGATAGTAGCAATGGGGAGTCGAGATCAGGAGGAATTGGAAAAGGAGAGAAATTTATATAATCGCAATAACAATAATAAGGTACCAAGGTTTGATCAACCGTAGGAGACTTATGGTGGACAGAGGCAGAATTATTCAAGAGAGAAAAGAGGTCAAAAGATTATATGGGAAGGTGTCAAATTTCCACCTCTAAATACCAGTATAGACAAGATTTGGGAAGCGATTATTTTGATGTAGAATATACCCTCACCCTGGAACATGGGGAAAGAACCACATCCTAACAATCAAAATAAAGAGTTCTGTCTGTATCATCATTTTCATGGCCATTCTGTGAATAATTGTAGAAATGTAAAAAGAATTATTCTGCGAATGATTGAACAAGGGAAGTTAAATCATTTTCTAGCGAGATATCCACAACCCCAACAATTGCCGCAATCACCAGAAATTCGTAGAGTCAATGTTGCGAAAGACGCAGAAACATTTGTCATTGAAGTAGGAGCTACATCAAAAAATCTATTTTGCAATTCAATTGTACATTCGCAGAAAACAATAGAAGATTTCCATGATAATGTGCTAAGTAGAGTATTTGCGAGGGATATAGAGGGAAGAGAGGTGATGAATATTGCGAAAATTTCTCCGTTAGAAGAATGGCAGAAACAAGTTATTTCTTTTACTGTACAAGAAATACCAGAGCCAGGGAAGATGCATGACAACCCGTTGGTGGTAAAGTTAGAGATAAATCCAAAGTACAGAGAGGGAGAAGAAGATGATGGTGACGCAACAAGTGATTCTTGGGCAATAGATAAGGTTTTAATTGATACTGGAAGATCGGTAGACATCTTATTTTATCATACCTACCGTAAAATGGGTGGAAGAGATGATGAATTAATCCCCTCAACTTACAAGATCTATGGTTTTAATGGCACTGCGAATAAGCCAAAAGGATAAATCACTATGGAAATCCCATTGAACAAGATATCTTCAAAAATTAAGTTCTGTGTAGTGGATATAGAATCTCCTTATAATGCCTTAATTGGAAGACCATGTCTCCATGGAATCTTGGGCATATCATCCACATATCATCAATGCATAAATTTTCCGCATCCTCATGGTATTGGGATAATTAAAGGTGATTGGTTTGAAGGGAAAAAGTGTTATGAAGTTGACATTAATACTTGCGAAGAAAGAAACGCCAGAAATCGTAATTGGCAACATAACAGGAAGCAAACTCAGAGAGCAGAGAAATTAATGGTGGAAAATATAGAGTTGCGGGGAAAGGATATATTACAAGAATAGTTTGTGCCAAAAGAATCAATGGTGATTAATCGCGCAAAAGATGGGAAAAAGCTGAAATCTCCATTCTTCATTCTTCGCAGGAATATAAACAAGTGCAAGGTGCTAAAAAAATAAATTGAAATCTTCATTTCTCGCAAGAAAGTAAACAAATAGCAAAATATTGCGAATAATCATTCGTCACAGAAGAAAAGAAGTGCATCAATGTCATGTTGCGAACAGTTGAAGAACAAAAATAGCAAGAAATATGCAAACCGAATATTAAAAGAAAAACTTTGCTCAAAAATAAGAATTTTTCTATTGAAAGAAAAAGATGATGATTTCAAATCATATAAGAATTTTTAATGCAAATGCATAAGACGGGCGCAAATCGCCTAAAAACATATAAGAATGGGATGAACTTTTATGGCGTACACCTTAGTTCGCGGATTCTATTCCGTAAGAGGCAATGTCCTTAAAGTGCGTCATAAGGGGGGTATCTATTTGCATGACTATGTGAAAGGCTATACTGCTGCTGGAACCTAGTCATGGAGATTTGGGATTATAGAAAATCCATCTGGGAGAAATAACTTAGATTCCCAACTATATAAGGTTATACCCTGGTTGGGCGCACGAGAGTTTATCCTAAGGAATGCAAAGTATGATCAAGGCGCCGAGGTACACGGTTGAGATGTGGGTGCCCGAGACGGATGAACCTACCCTGGCCATCCATGGAAAGTCTTGACTTACGATGTGTTCGGCCCGAAGAAAACCCCACTAGGGTGTAGTCTCGTAACTATAAGCCATATAGGCATAAAGGATAAGAGGCTCTAAAAACAACTGGTTGTTTCTAGAACCGGATGGGAGGAGCTAGTCTTGTATGGCAGAAGTACGTCTCCTTGAAGGGGAAACCAAGGGGAGAGATAATGGAGATACCCTCCATTAGGGAGCTGTGTATCAAAAAAAGATGGCAATGTCATGGGACTTTATATTCGCAAGATTATTTAGGCCCGTCATATTGTCGCGTGACACAGACAGCAATGTCATGGGACTTTATATTCGCAAGAATATTTAGGCTCGTCATATTGCCGCATGACAGGCCAAAAAGCCTAAAGAGAAATGTTAAGATGAGATCAATGGGTTTTTGCGATAAAAACAAAAGACGAGATAAATAAAATCAATGATAAGAGGATATAAATCGCAAAAACGTCATGCGATTTCATCGCAAAGACGCCAATGTCATAAGTCTTAAAAAGCAAAGAGAGGTTAATCTCACAAGATGGCTTAGACTTATCATATTGTCACAGAGATCAAAATAAATGATAAGACAAGATCAATGGATTATTACATGTAAAAGTAAGAATGTCCTGCGATCTTGTCGCATAAAAGTGGCATAATAAGACCTTTAACTAGGAAGGCGAAATAAGAACACAAGAGAGGTTATATCTGCGAAGCATATAACGGATTTTTCGCACTATTATTTGCGATACTTCATTTATCATATTGCAGATTAATAACAAGGGGCAAGTATGGGAATGATGCATATAATGGTTATTCATCATTATATGATAAATTTATATAAATAACAAACAGATAGAAGCAAAAAAGAATTTATATATTGAAAGACATCAGGAGTTGCAGATAATTCGCAGAATATTACAATTTGTCGCATATAATTATCGCAAGAAAGAAAGGGAGAAATACAGGAGAAGATCAAAAAGAAAAAATAAAACTATTGGGATTTATCTCCATCATTATTTTCATCTTCACCATCTTCATCATTAGTTCGTTCCTCATCTTCGCTCTCACTTTCATCTGCATCAGCCTCACCATCGTCGAAATAACTGGTACTTGAGAACTGTCTGGGATATTATCCATAAGACAAGGATATAGACTAAGAGGAAGATCATTATCTTTGCAAACTTTCTCAATAGCATTATTGCGAAGGGTGAGAAGATTATTACGCAAGGTTGAGTTGGATATCTTTATTTTCTCTCGCAGTCTTGAGATTTTTTAATTACGGGAAGCAAGATTTTTCGTAAGACCACTTTTTTCTTCTTCAAGTTCTGCTACCCTTTTGGAATATTTTCCTTCAGATTCTGCGATGATACAACAACAAATTAGAAATTGGTTGGAAATCTACAAGAAATACAAAGATATTAGAGGAGAAATAAATAACCTTCTCTTTCATGGATCATTTCTTGTATTAACGTTGCTTGCTCGGTATGAAGACTGACATCTATCGCTAAGTTTTTCCTAGCGTTATCGATAATTGTCGCAGCCCATGCGAATTTATCATCATTTTGAATGAGAAGATGGGAACGGATTTGTTTTTCTCTTTTCAGAAGTTTAATATTTTCATTCTTAAGTCTATATCTCTCAAGTTCAGTATCAATAAGGGTATTGCGAAATTTTGATAGAGCTTCAGCGCCTTGAAAAGTAATGCGTTCTTTATCCTTCTCAAGTTCATTCTTCGTGGCTTTTAAGGCTTTGATTTTTTCTCTAAATTCATCTCTGCAAGTCTTTAAACTATTGGATGTACTTAAGACAGATCTATAATCCATTCTCATAAGGGAGATATGATATTTAAGCTCATCAATGGACAAAGTATTAATTTTTTCATCTGAATAGTTATTTAAAGCGTCATTAAGACGCTGAAGAAGAGTGGTTTCATATATAGGTTCATCAAAAGAATTAAGAATGATGGCTTCATCAGTAAGATTATAGGCATCTGCAAAATGGTTTCCCAAATAAGCTAAAATAGCGGGAAAAAAAAAAGGAAAGACTTATACCAATAACTTGTTTGCAGAATTTCTCCTTGTCCACTAATTTCTGTTGAAGAACTTGAATTTCTACTTCAAGCGATTTGTTTTTATTAAGAAGCTCAATATTTCCAGCTACTTCCAACTGTTTACATTTTTCGCGAAGAATGGAGATTTCAGCTTCGTATTGCTTATTTTTCTCGAGAAGTTTTGTAGATTCAGATTGTGAATCAGTAAGCCTTTTTTGTGATGATGATAATCTACTTTCTAATTTTGAAGCAACAGAAAAAGAAGATCTAGCAGTCTGTGACAGAAAAGAGAAAATGAGTAAGATAAGTAAAAGATCTTTGATAGTCATGACAAATGTGAAGTTTACTACAAGAAAAATGAAGGAAAGGGGCATACCAACGAAGCTAACGCATGAAGAAAACCTGGGTTAATAAATCTTGAGACTCCTTTAAGATCTTTATTATTAGTCAAGATTGAAGCGTCGCAGATCTTTGAGAGATAGTCGCAAGTACGAGTAATATCATCCTCTCCAACACCTTGTAAGGGGTTTCTAAAAATGTTTGACAATTGATCCATTGGAGTCTCAGGTTGAGAAAGACCCATCGCAGACCTAATTCTTGCGGAAGAAATATGTATTGAAGTGCCCACATAGGCATCATTATTAATTCCACTATCTTTTTCATTTTCATTATCTTTTTCAGCGATAATAGAAGTCTCTCTGAGTTGAGAATTATCAGAAGGAAGTGGTTGAGTTTTTCTTATCTTCTTTGGGGGACCGTCAGCGGTTTGATTTTTATTGCGGCGAGGAGAAGTACCGAAACTTTCATTTGGAGTTGCTACTCTTTTGCCTTTATCTTTGGCTTCAACCACCGCGACAAATGGTATTTCCTTGAAAACAATCACATATAAAGATAAGAAACAGGGGCAACAATATATTGTTAAAGGTTATAGAAGATTGTTTCTTACTTCATCTGTGAAGGTTTTCAAAATTTGAAGGAGATTGGGACTCCCAGTATTGGCATAGTTACGCTTCATTCTTTCAATCTGATAAAAGATATCTCAATATAATCAATAAGAATGATACATTTATCCAAATTTGCGAATAATGATATATTTTGCGAGATATATCTCAGAATTCATTTCAGGCCAGTTAAAAGCCCAAGGAAAATACGCCGCAAGATTCGCAGGATTCACAGGAAGATCGAGAACGCCAGAAATATATGGACCTTCAAGGAGGAGAGGAAATCTACACCACTTATCATCTTTTGAGAAGCGTGGACCTTGGTTTTTACTTGAATGATAATCTATATCTTGCATAAGAAGTTTATCCTTTGCAACCTTTTTATTCCTATTCAAATGAACAGCCCAACACGTGCTATCTTTCTTCATGGGAATCACTTGATAATTTGCAAAGAAATTCTCCACGGTATATTTCGCTGGAATAATTGGGATATCTTTAAAATCAGGATATTTCACAGATTCAGGATAGCGAGATCCTTTACCAGCTCCACGAAAGGCATATTCGAGAATGAGACGAATACAATCTCCACTTAATTGATAGATTGACGTGAAAATTTAACGTCAGAAATAATTTCATAAAAAAGAGGGAGATCTGGGTTATAAAGAGGGATAGGAAGGCCAGCTTCTAGTTGACCTAGCGAAATAAGGATTTTCCCATTAGAAGAAGGAAATTCTGAAACTAGATCAATTGAGAGATCACTGTCTGAAGATTGACCAGGGATCTCAGAAAGTGTGAAACCTAAGGTTTGGAACTTCTGTTGGTGTTTTTAGAAAGTAGGTTGACCTAATTTTTTAGCAGGAGCCATTTTTTAGTATGGGAATGATGATTAAGATGAAGAAGAATAAAGAAACAAGATTGAAACAGTAGTAGATCCGGAATTTGCGGAAGAAGATGAAGAACAGAAGAGTTGCAGAGAAAAAGTAAAAAGAGAAAGTAAAAATAAGAGGAGAGATTAGCGAAGAATATATTTATAAGAGAAAAAGATTCTCGAGAACATCAGTGCATTCAATGAAGAAAAGACGTGAATGGTCAGAATTTAACGGTTGAAAAAAGATGTGTCAAGGAATAAATGAGAGAAGAAACACGCGTATAATATCTAGCGATGGATGCAGACACGTGTCAGAGTGAAGGTAGTGTGAAAAGATAAGGAGTTGCGGCAAATCAAGAGATTTAAATTCTCATGATCTTTATCTTATTCGCAGAAAATATATGAGAAGAGGCAAGATGTAGGATCAGAATATTGTCACAACAATATTCTTGCAAAATAAACAACAGTTCTGCGAGACATGTTTACGATACATCAATGATATTCTGCAATACATCTCAAAATGACGTAAGGAATGACATATCGGATGAAAACGACAGAAACATGAGAAAGGCGTGACATTTCCGCGATGAATCAATAAAACCTGTGAAAGATTAAGGCGGTGCAAACTGCGATGTATCGCAAGAACTTAGATCCGAAAGTAAAGGGAATCTTAGATGTAAATGAGCTGTCATGAGCTGTAATCCACTATGTAAATGGCTATATAAAGGAAATGAATAGTTCCAAAGAGAGAGATGAATTTTTGAGTGCTAAGAAAGTTTTTAGGAGAGAGAAAATCTTATTAAGTGAATTGTATTCTTGATTACTGTAATTCTTTTAAGATCATATCAATAAAAAAGGTTCTTAATCTTCAAATTGTGTCATAAATTCTTGAGTTGGGTGTAGTGTGGGAATTCCTGCAACTACAATACTCACATAAGAAAACATATGGAGTCATAACTAAATAACCAAACAAGATGATTAATTTAGTTCAAATATGCTCGACATAAAGTACCTTACGGAACCCCAACTAAGCTAATCATAACAATAATCAACTTTGGTTGTTTAGTGCACAACATAAGACACATTACGGAGCCTCACAGTAAGATACAAAAAATGGATCAGGGAAGATCAATTACTGCGGAATACACAATGATTCATTCTATTTTCCATCACCATTTGCACAATGACATATAATAGACATAATCCTTGAAAACAAAATATTTTAACCTATCTTCCATCAAAAATTGACATAATAGGCTTAACTTTTGTATATGTCAAAAGTCAATTCATTCCTTTAAGCATAACAACTTATGAACGACTTTACTTTTGACAAGGTATGGGATAATCAAGTTCACGGACGCAAACACACATATCCCATAATAATATTGCAATATATAAAACCATAAAGATTAATAATGCAAAAATCATCTTCCAAACAAGTTTAGAATTTAAACCAATAAATCTAAAAACAAGAAGATGACAATGTTGGACATAGCTCTGTGTAATCACAATAATTGCTATGCCAAAGTCTAGTTATTCTTCTAAACAAAGACAAGAAAAAATAGAAGATTTACTAGGCAAACAAACTTAAATAGACTAAACTGAAAACACTTCAATGCCAAAGCCGAACACAAACTGAATTCATATAGACAATTCAGGATCCTCACAAGTCTTGAGATCGTTGAATCTTGTGATTGACAGCATCTACTGCAACTTTAGAAAAGATATCTTCATTATGAAGATCTTTAATTTGTGTCTTCATGAGATCAAGGTCAGATGTAACCTTTTCCAACTCAGTGTTTAACACGTCAAGACTTTTCAAGGTACCATCAAGTTGCAGTTTTTATTTCTTGTAATATTTAAGAAAGTCATGAACCACTTCAGTAGAGATCATATCCCCATTCTCAATATCCTCATATGAGTAAGCATAGTAACATGAGGCATTGGGATGATCATCTTGAACAAGGGTTCTCTTCTTCCTTTCTTTGGACTCAAAACCAATACCTTTAGCAAAACCACACGCTCGTGAAGAGGAAGACATTTCTTGATAAAACAGAATAACCTAGTGTACGTAAACGTGACCCAGAGGTTTGGTATTTGAAGGTTTCTTAGGGAGGAAGTTTTTTAGGGTTTTCCAACCGTTGACTCGATATGGTAACTCGTGTACACATTCGAATACAGTACACCCCACAAGGAATAAAACAAAAAGGACTTTTGCTACAAAAAAATTCATGATGGCTCAAACATTTCATAAAGATATCTTCATTATGAAGATATTTAATTTGTGTCTTCATGAGATCAAGGTCAGATGTAACCTTTTCCAACTCAGTGTTTAACACGTTAAGACTTTTCAAGGTACCATCAAGTTATAGTTTTTCTTCCTTGTAATATTTAAGAAAGTCATGAACCACTTCAGTAGAGATCATATCCCCATTCTCAATATCCTCATGTGAGTAAGCATAGTAACATGAGGCATTGGGATGATCATCTTGAACAAGGGTTCTCTTCTTCCTTTCTTTGGACTCAAAACCAATACCTTTAGCAAAACCACACGCTCGTGAAGAGGAAGACATTTCTTGATAAAACAGAATAACCTAGTGTACGTAAACGTGACCCAGAGGTTTGGTATTTGAAGGTTTCTTAGGTAGGAAGTTTTTTAGGGTTTTCCAACCGTTGACTCGATATGGTAACTCGTGTACACATTCGAATACAGTACACCCCCCAAGGAATAAAACAAAAAGGACTTTTGCTACAAAAAAATTCATGATGGCTCAAACATTTCATAAAGATATCTTCATTATGAAGATATTTAATTTGTGTCTTCATGAGATCAAGGTCAGATGTAACCTTTTCCAACTCAGTGTTTAACACGTCAAGACTTTTCAAGGTACCATCAAGTTGCAGTTTTTCTTCCTTGTAATATTTAAGAAAGTCATGAACCACTTCTGTAGAGATCATATCCCCATTCTCAATATCCTCATGTGAGTAAGCATAGTAACATGAGGCATTGGGATGATCATCTTGAACAAGGGTTCTCTTCTTCCTTTCTTTGGACTCAAAACCAATACCTTTAGCAAAACCACACGCTCGTGAAGAGGAAGACATTTCTTGATAAAACAGAATAACCTAGTGTACGTAAACGTGACCCAGAGGTTTGGTATTTGAAGGTTTCTTAGGGAGGAAGTTTTTTAGGGTTTTTCAACCGTTGACTCGATATGGTAACTCGTGTACACACTCGAATACAGTACACCCCACAAGGAATAAAACAAAAAGGACTTTTGCTACAAAAAAATTCATGATGGCTCAAACATTTCATAAAGATATCTTCATTATGAAGATATTTAATTTGTGTCTTCATGAGATCAAGGTCAGATGTAACCTTTTCCAACTCAGTGTTTAACACGTCAAGACTTTTCAAGGTACCATCAAGTTGCAGTTTTTCTTCCTTGTAATATTTAAGAAAGTCATGAACCACTTCAGTAGAGATCATATCCCCATTCTCAATATCCTCATGTGAGTAAGCATAGTAACATGAGGCATTGGGATGATCATCTTGAACAAGGGTTCTCTTCTTCCTTTCTTTGGAATCAAAACCAATACCTTTAGCAAAACCACATGCTCGTGAAGAGGAAGACATTTCTTGATAAAACAGAATAACCTAGTGTACGTAAACGTGACCCAGAGGTTTGGTATTTGAAGGTTTCTTAGGGAGGAAGTTTTTTAGGGTTTTCCAACCATTGACTCGATATGGTAACTCGTGTACACATTCGAATACAGTACACCCCCCAAGGAATAAAACAAAAAGGACTTTTGCTACAAAAAAATTCATGATGGCTCAAACATTTCATAAAGATATCTTCATTATGAAGATATTTAATTTGTGTCTTCCTGAGATCAAGGTCAGATGTAACCTTTTCCAACTAAGTGTTTAACACGTCAAGACTTTTCAAGGTACCATCAAGTTGCAGTTTTTCTTCCTTGTAATATTTAAGAAAGTCATGAAACACTTCAGTAGAGATCATATCCCCATTCTCAATATCCTCATGTGAGTAAGCATAGTAACATGAGGCATTGGGACGATCATCTTGAACAAGGGTTCTCTTCTTCCTTTCTTTGGACTCAAAACCAATACCTTTAGCAAAACCACACTCTCGTGAAGAGGAAGACATTTCTTGATAAAACAGAATAACTTAGTGTACGTAAACGTGACCCATAGGTTTGGTATTTGAAGATTTCTTAGGGAGGAAGTTTTTTAGGGTTTTCTAACCGTTGACTCGATATGGTAACTCGTGTACACATTCGAATACAGTACACCCCCCAAGGAATAAAACAAAAAGGACATTTGCTACAAAAAAATTCATGATGGCTCAAACATTTCATAAAGATATCTTCATTATGAAGATATTTAATTTGCGTCTTCATGAGATCAAGGTCAGATGTAAACTTTTCCAACTCAGTGTTTAACACGTCAAGACTTTTCAAGGTACCATCAAGTTGCAGTTTTTCTTCCTTGTAATATTTAAGAAAGTCATGAACCACTTCAGTAGAGATCATATCCCCATTCTCAATATCCTCATATGAGTAAGCATAGTAACATAATTCATTGGGATGATCATCTTGAAAAAGGGTTCTCTTCTTCCTTTCTTTGGACTCAAAACCAATACCTTTAGCAAAACCACACGCTCGTGAAGAGGAAGACATTTCTTGATAAAACAGAATAACCTAGTGTACGTAAACATGACCCAGAGGTTTGGTATTTGAAGGTTTCTTAGGGAGGAAGTTTTTTAGGTTTTCTAACCGTTTACTCGATATGGTAACTCGTGTACACATTCGAATACAGTACACCCCACAAGGAATAAAACAAAAAGGACTTTTGATACAAAAAAAATTCATGATGGCTCAAACATTTCAGAAAGATATCTTCATTATGAAGATATTTAATTTGTGTCTTCATGAGATCAAGGTCAGATGTAACCTTTTCCAACTCAGTGTTTAACACGTCAAGACTTTTCAAGGTACCATCAAGTTGCAGTTTTTCTTCCTTGTAATATTTAAGAAAGTCATGAACCACTTCAGTAGAGATCATATCCCCATTCTCAATATCCTCATGTGAGTAAGCATAGTAACATGAGGCATTGGGATGATCATCTTGAACAAGGGTTCTCTTCTTCCTTTCTTTGGACTCAAAACCAATACCTTTAGCAAAACCACACGCTCATGAAGAGGAAGACATTTCTTGATAAAACATAATAACCTAGTGTACGTAAACGTGACCCAGAGGTTTGGTATTTGAAGGTTTATTAGGGAGGAAGTTTATTAGGGTTTTCCAACTGTTGACTCGATATGGTAACTCGTGTACACATTCGAATACAGTATACCCCACAAGGAATAAAACAAAAAGGACTTTTGCTACAAAAATATTCATGATAGCTCAAACATTTCATAAAGAAGCAATTCAGAGAACAAATGTAGGAGTCACAAACACAATTAACCAGAGAAACAATAAAAAACACTGCAAAAACTTTTTAGGAAATATTGTCTGCTGGCACTAGTTTAGCTATAAACGATAAAAGGATAGCTCAACTAGGTAAAACACAAATTTCCATAGAATACCTGTCTTTTACACATCTTGATCAACATGATTTTTATGAGCAAGTTCTTAACCCTTGTGATTAATTAGCACAAGTATGATCTTTGATCTCATTAAAAGAATTGTGTTTATGATCAAGTCTCTTTTTCCTTCTTAATTTAGAGAGGGGTCCCTTTTGATTTGAGAAATTATCAGAAAACTTACTGTCATCAAAATACGAGACATAGTTTGAGTTCTTACAAGAAGAGTCTTGACTTGAAGAGGATGACAACCTGTTGACAATTTCTTTGTACCCTTGAATTATCTTTGTCAGGTTATTCCTCATATCTTCATTTTTTATTCTTTCTCCTGGAAATTCTTTCGTATCAAGGGAAACATTATTTTCAGGGAAAATGACTTGATATTTCCTTAGGTGATTCTTATTAATACTTCTATTCTGCTTTCGAGTATTTGAGGAACTCATTGAACTGACCTTCCTAGTAACATACACAAGGTAAGTACGAAAACCAACGGGTTTAGACATACGAATGTCAGTGACACCTTTGAGGATTAAGTCTAAGGTGTGTTGAAGTTGAACAAGAGAATTTTTATTCAACCTAGAGTTTCCCTTTTGTTTAACAGAACCCTTTGCTTCGCAAAAGAGATATACTTTATGATCACACGAGTGATTAGGCAGTTTAGTCTTAACATTCTCATCAGAAGATTTCTTCCTTCCATGTGGTGTGGAATTTCCTTGATTTGAGGAGACTAACACATCTTTTTTCTTGATTGGAAGGGACTCCGAATTTACTTCTAGTGCTGGAGCATTTTCAATTGTAGCATAAGTAGTTGGTATATTGGACTGCTTAGAGCATCCTTGAATAGAGAGCTTACTCAAACGATATTCTATTTCCATCGCATACTTTTTAAGGCTTTCCTCAAGAGTCATACATGAAGAACGATCTTCAGTATTTTATTTGAATTTGCAGTCTCTTATTACACCAAGAAGAACATTGACATGTTGTTTCAATCGATTGAATCTATCATCTTGGATTCTAATAAGATTTAGAATTAAATCACTCTCTTCAGCTGTTTTCCATTTATTTTGAGAATTAGACTCTATTAAAGGGTAATCGGTACATCACATGTCAGAACCTGTCTGTCTAGTTTGAACACAAGGTTCGTCTATGTTCGAGATTGAATAATCTTTCTCTTTAATAGAAACAGACGAGACAGAGTTTTTATTTCTGGTGACGAGTTTATCAGAGATACTACTCTTGTCAATAGAGTCAGATCGCTACAAACACAGACTTGTAAGGTCTTGAACGTGTTTGCCTTCTCTGATACCAATTGAAAAGGCAGGGGTCTAACAACCACACCCAATATTTCGAATTAGTAATCTGTATAGACAAACTCTAATATACTTTCTAGAGAATCAACTAGACGGTTAGACTCAATCAATAGAAAAGTACATCAAAGAGTTTATATCTCTATCTATCGATTTAAATCTTACTCAAGCAAACTGCGAGTCTCAATTTAAATACAAGATAGATAATCTTGGATGGTACCAAAGACCAATATCCAAGTTTCAATCAATTTAAATAAACAACCAAAAGGTCGGATATTCTAATTGATTGAACAACGCACAACCTGTATTATTTCAATTATATAACAAATATAATGCGGAAAATAAATAACACAAATACCAGAATTTTGTTAACGAGGAAACCGAAAATACATAAAAAACCCCGGGACCTAGTCCAGATTAAACATACAATGAATTAAGCCGCTACAGACACTAGCCTACTCCAAGCTAACTTCGGTATGGACTGTAGTTAAACCCAAATCAATCTCACACTGATCCAAGGTACGGTTATGATCCTACACCTCTGATCCCAGCAGGATACTACGTACTTGATTCCCGTAGATGATCTTACCCAAAACTAAGAGTTGCCACGACCCAAAGTCGAAGACTTTAATAAACAAATCTGTATCACACAAAAAAGCCTACGGTAATAGATAAATCCGTCTCCCACGAATATACCTATGAGTTTTTGTTCCATCCTTTGATAAATCAAGGTGAACAGGAACCAATTGATAAACCAGACTTATATTCCCGAAGAATAGCTCAGTATTATCAATCACCTCACAATAGTCTTAATCGACGCAGCGAAAATAGATATTGTGGAATCACAAACGATGAGACGAAGATGTTTGTGATTACTTTTTATCTTGCCTATCGGAGATAGAAATCTCAATCTAATTATTACAATTGTACTCATACGATATAAACATCAAGATCAAATCACACAACTACAATAAAAGTAGTATCGGTCTGGCTTCACAATCCCAATGAAGTCTTTAAGTCAATAACCTGGTTTCGAAGAAGAAACCAAAGGTTAAAGGAGAACCGACTCTAGCTATGCAACTAGTATCACACGTAAGGTGTGGGTATTAGGTTTCCCAGTTGCTAGAGTTCTCCCTTTTATAGTCTTTCAAATCAGGGTTTGGAATCAATGTTAGCTTAGTAACAAAGCATTCAATATTCACTGTTAGATGAAAGCCTGATTAGATTCAAGCTAATATTTATCAACCGTTATATCGAAAACATATCTTGTTATAAACACATGAAATGCACATTTGTAGGCTTTTGAAAACCATACCCAAACTTGTACATTAGTTGGTTCAACAATAGTTAACCAAATGGTTAGCCATATGATAACTTTCATATGAACCATATTCTTATTCACGATAACTAGTTCAAATGACTCAAATGAACTAGTTAGAAAGTTGTTCAATTGCAAGGAAATATCATGTACTACACAAGACACAATTGAAGCAAAAACGATTTTATTCACTAGAATCGGTTCATGAACTATATAGCCACGGTTTGCAATAACATTCCTTAGTTTATAAAGATAAGTTCACGAACATCGTTTTTAGACATAACCTACTCAAGTTCGCCGACTTAAGTTCCCGGATGAAGTTCACAAACTCTAGAAGAAATTATTGGGTTTGAGAACTTCGCCAGTTCGTGGACTGAGTTCGCGGGTTGAAGCTCACGCACTTCTCCGGTTCTGTTGATCAACAAAGTTCGCAAACTTTGGATCAAGAAATAAGGACTTATACACTATGTGTTTCCACAACAATGCTTATATCCTCCATTGGTTATATTGTCTAAACTCTCATTTGAATCATTGAAACATTCTCAGAGGATGTTATATAGTTGTTATTCACAAACCATTTTTCGTCAGAGAAATTTTCAAAGTGATTGAAACTTAACATGACTTTCGTCACTAGGTAAATATGAACTTGGCTAAAGCTAAAGCTTTACCAACAAATATTTCAAGAAATAGATAGGCGAGGTATACTCGGATTGAAATACCAAATGTTTATTTCGAGAAATAGATAGGCGAGAAATCTAAGTTTATACAGCAAAACGACTTTTGTCTCAAGATAGGAGATAAATAGACTTTTGAGTGATAGATAAGTTCAAGTCTCCATATACCTTTTATTCGATGAAGATCCACCAGTTCTATGAGTAGTCCTTCGTCTTGTATGATGATTTCCATGGAGTTCTTGATATCAACTACACTTTCTATCCTAGTCCGAGACCTTAGCTATAGTAGACTAGAAATCAAGACTTATAGTTTTGATCACTAACATTGACAAACATTCTTGAGATAGCAACTCATGCGAGTTCGACCGAGCAAGGCTCTAACACTTTTCAATTTCTTATTTTCTCTACATATAAGAGTCAGAAGAGATATAACATGAGAAGTTGTAATCTTCTTAATTTTCAACTAATCCAAAAACTTATCATACTCTGAGACTTCCTCATCAACATCTCCATCAATATCTGAATCACCTTCATCAGAAAGTTCATCCAACTGTTCTTTTAGGAGTGTTTCCCAATAAACAGTTTTTACATAAAGAGAATGTTTATATATTAACTTAGATGTGACAGTTCTATCAGGTGAATCCAAGCTTTCAGAATCATCTGGTAATTTCTGAACTTGTATATTATTTGAGATAGACATGTCCATAATCAGACCGCTATAAACACAGACTTATAATGTCTTTCACGTGTTTGCTTGCTCTGATACTAATTGAAAAAGCGGGGGTCTAACAACCTCACCCAATATTTTGATTAGAAATCTGTATGGACTAACTCTAATATACTTTTAAGAGAATCAACTAGATAGTCAGACTCAATCTTAATAAAAAGTGTACCAAGGAGTTAATATCTCTATCTCTCGATTTGATCTATACTCAAACAAATAGAAATCTGTGGGTCTTTATCAAATACAAGAGATATAAAATTGGATGGTACCAAATACCAATATCCAAGGATCAATCAATTTTCAATCAACAACCAAAGGTTGGATTTTACAAATGATCTATACAACGCACAACCTGTGATATTTCAATTATATAACAAAATATAATACGGAATATAAATAACACAGACACCAGAAGTTTTGTTAACGAGGAAACCGCAAATGCAAAAAAAACCCCGGGACCTAGTCCAGATAAAACATCATACTGTATTAAGCCGCTACATGCACTAGCCTACTACAAACTAACTTCTGTTGGGACTGTAGTTGAACCCTAATCAATTACATTGATTCAAGGTACATTTGTACTCCTTACATCTCTGATCCCAATAGGATACTACGAAATTGATTCCCTTAGCTGATCTCACCCATAACCAAGGGTTGCTACGACCCAAAGTCGAAGACTTTAATAAACAAATCAATATCTCACAGAAAAGTCTACGATAAAAGATAAATTTGTCTCCCACAGATAAACCTATGAGGTTGTTCCGTTTTTTGATAGAAATCAAGGTGAACAAGAACTAATCGATAACCCGAAATTATATTCCCCAAAAATAGGCTAGAATTATCAATCACCTTACAATAATCTTAATCGTATGGTAGCGAAACAAGATATTTCAGAATCACAGACGATGAGACGAAGATGTTTGTGATTTTTTTTATCTTGCCCTATCGGATATATAATCTCAAGCCAATTATTCAATTGAACTCGTATGATAGAAAATTACAAGATCAGATCGCTTAACTACAAGAGAAGTAGTTTCGTATGGCTTCACAATCCCAGTGAAGTCTTTAAGTCGTTAACCTACATGGTCTCGAGAAGAAACCTAAGGTTAAAGGAGAATCGACTCTAGAAAAACCAACTAGTATCACACAGGAGGTGTGAGGATTAGTTTTTACAGTTTCTAGAGTTACCCTTATATAGTTTTCAAATCAGGGTTTGCAATCTAAGTTTCCTTGCAATCTCAAGCCAATTATTCAATTGAAATCGTATGATAGAAAATCACAAGATCAGATCGCTCAACTACAAGAGAAGTAGTTTCGTATGGCTTCACAATCCCAGTGAAGTCTTTAAGTCGTTAACCTACATAGTCACGAGAAGAAACCTAAGGTTAAAGGAGAATCGACTCTAGCAAAACCAACTAGTATCACACAGGAGGTGTGGGGATTAGTTTTTCCAGTTGCTAAAGTTCCCCTTATATAGTTTTCAAATAAGGGTTTGCAATCTAAGTTTCCTTGCTAACAAAGCATTCAATATTCACCGTTAGATGAAAAACCTTATTCAACCAAGCTAATATCTTCCAACCGTTAGATCGAAACTTAGCTTGTCACACACAAATGAAATGTATATCATTTAGGTTTGAGTAACCGTACCTAAATGTGTACACTTAGTTGGTTCACAAATAGTTAACCAATGGTTATCCATATGAGCACTTTCATATTAACCGTATTCATCTTTCTCATAACTAGTACAAATGACTCAAAAGAACTAGTTGAAGATTTGTTCAATTGCTTAGGTCTTTATGCATAGACACAATTGAAACAAAATCTGTTTGATTAGTTTGAATCAAATCATGAACAATATAGCCACGGTTTGTAAAGATTGCATTCCTTATAATTTATAGTTTTAAGTTCATGAACTACCGATTTGAGAAATAACCATCTTAGGTACACATATGGGTATGCGTAGGGCTATCAATGGGTACCCGTTACCCGGAACCGGACCCGCTAGATCGGGTCCGGTTCTGGGTACTAAAGTTGGACCCATTAGAAACTTAGGACCCGACGGGTAATACCCGTCGGGTACCCGTTTATTTAACCTTTTGATCATTTTTTTAGCAAAATTATAGGTATTTTGCTAGTTTCGGCTTTGATTTTTTTTTATTTTTGATTTTTTTCTTACACTTAATATTTATTTAGTACATTAATAAAGAAATAATAATAAATTTTTATAAAAATAATTTATATTCAAGTTAAAAAGAGAAAGAAATTAAGATTTTAATAGTTTTTTTAATACCCAACGGGTACCCGGACCCGATGGGTATCCGGGGCTTTAAACGGGTCCGGTTCTGGGCCAACACATTATGGAACCGGACCCGGAACCGTTAGGACCCGGAACCGATGCTGATATGCCGGGTCCGGTTCTGGGCCATGTACTACCCGGGAGGACCCGGACCCGTTGACAGCCCTAGGTATGCGTACCTTAGCTACCAGATTTTGAGTTGGTTTTAGTTTCCAAACTCAGCAGAACTTTTTAGGTAGAAAAGTTTCGCCAATATGCGTACCTAAGGTGACTGGTTCATGAGTTTATAAACTCCAAACTCAACAGAATTTTCCGGGAGGAAAGTTCCGCCAGTACGCGTACCCAACTTGTCTTCTTCACTAATATCACATGCACACATATGCATGTACTTGGTTTCCGGTATATGGATTTATACACTAATGTGCGAACACTCTATATATGCTTATATCCATAGGTGGTAATCTTAACTCTACATTTCAATCATTGAAACATTCTTCTATAATGTTATAACAATCGTTATTCACAACTATCATCATCAAAGCTATATTCAATATTGAAACGTCATCATGACTTTCGTCATGGGTAAAGATGAAAATGGTTAAAGAGAAATCTTACCAGCACATATTTAGAGAAAAAGATAAGCGAGTAAACTCGGCTCGAAATAGAAAATGTGTATGTATGAAAACTATCTTTTGTCTCAAGAGTAGGAGATAGAGTAGACTTTTGAGTGATAGATGAGTTCAAGTCTCCACATATCTTTTAGTCGGATAAAGTTCCATTGGTTCCTTGAGTAGTTCTTCGTCTTTGTAAGATAATCGCCATGGAGTCTGGAGATCAACTATACTTAACTGCCTTGACCAAGAATAAGCTATAAGAAGACTAGAAATCAAGACATTAGTTTTGATCACTAATATTGACAAACATGTTTGAGATAGAAATGCATGCGAGTTTGACCGAGCAATGCTCTAACATTATTTATTAGGAACATCTTGACGAAATACTGGAGTTGAGTCTGAATCACCATCTGAAGATTCAAGATGAAATTTCTTGTTAGGAAATAATATAGTCCCAACATTTTCAAATTTGTGAGAGTTGCAGCTAGAGGTAGACATTTTGTCAAATCTCTTATACAGTGAAATGTAAAACCCACGCTCTTATAAATAAGAGAAGTTTTTTCTCACAATATTTGAGAATATTATTTCATTTATTTACCTTAACCAAAAATTTATTTAGAAATATTTTTATTAAAATATTTACATACATATCCTTACTGTTTATTTTTGAAGATAAATAATAAGGATTAATGTTTACGATGACCAAGTTAGTTTATCGATTTTCGGTTATTGAATTTTCTTACCTTATAAATTTTAACATTCTTACAGATTTGAGAGTCTTTTACTTTTGAAATGTTAAGTTCTTTTCTCAAATCTGAGACAAGATCTTGGTATCTAAAAATCACCGTAGTTAATTTCTCAAGTTTATTCTCTGAGGTGATTTTCGATTTGGACTTAGAACTTGGTTTTTTGGATCGATAGAGTTTCTCTCTCCGTGAGATACTAGGGCATTGTTTTTTATAGTGCCCTATTATCTGCATCGGAAACAAAGCCCAGAAGTATTGCGATTACGACCCTGAGGTCTGATAGGTTTATTCAACCTTTTCTTGTTATCACTTTTTGATACATTCATATCAAGAGTTGATTTACAAGAACAAACCCGTTTATTCCTCAATTTGGATTTCTCTGCTTTTAACTTTCTGATTTCATTTTGACAACACTTGATGTCATGGATGAGTTTAGATACTTGTTCTTTCTCGGAACATGGAGAGAGTTCGATTTTCATATGACACTTGTTAAGTTTTTCTTTATCATTTAAATAACTTAGTCTGATTGATCAAGCGATGATTTTATTCCTTTGATTTCAGATTCAAGAGTCTGAATTCTTTTATCTTCACAAAGAAATTCTTATTGAAAAGTCATAACAGTGAACTCTTCTTGAGTATTTATTTTTGGAAGTATTTATGAGTCATAAACTTCTGTAATGGTTGCAACATGGTCTATCATACTGTAGATGGGGAAACACGATTTGCTGGTTTTTTAGGAAAGCGAAGAGACGACCGATCGGATGAGACTCCTCAACCGAGAAAACTGCCTAACCTCACATAGATGTACTGCACGGGAGTGCTTTGAGTTCGAGAGATTAATCTGTAGGAATCCGGTCTAAACCAAGTCAATGGCCATTCCAGATTCAATTCGGTCACAAAGAGGGAGATGGGTTGATCTGTAGGAGGGAAACTGGGAATTGTGCGATCAATGATGATCAAGGATTATGGATGTGTTGAAGGTTTCTGCAAGTATGTGTAAATAAGTTTCGATCGAGAGAAATTGTGTAGACGAATGTTGTTTTTAGTCATCGATCCAGAACTTATTTATATTGTGAGAATAGTAAACATATTGATCACAGTAAGTATGACGGTTTCTTGAGTGAAAGAATGGGCAAAAGTGGGAGATCGTGGTAAAATCAGTTCCATGTTGTGTGGAGACTTAATTGATCGTCCACCCACTACATTGCTAACTCCCTCAACCGCTTGAACAACTTACTCACGTTTCTCATTGCGGATGACACACGTGCCATAGGCCGCCAGACCAAAACCCTAATTGATATCCCCCATGTGACATGATTGATGTATCACGAACGTGGAGTCTGCAAAGCAGACGCGTATTTGATTAGTCAGTCATTGACTTGATTAGACAGTGAGTCTAAGTTTTGTTGAATTGAGCATGATTGATGAATGCTCAGTGATTCATGGATTGAACATGTCAGACGTATAGTTCTTGAATGATTCTTGGACAATGAAGCATTCCCGTGTTACCATTATGTCTGTGTCTCAATCTTGAGAGTTTTGGTATTATTTGGTGTGCGTTTGAGCGATATTTTGGATTTTCATAAGAGTTCGATCTTTGACTGAAATTATTAATTTTGTTCGAACGATCAAGTAGGACTTTGCTCGTTTGATCAATATTTTGAGAATATTAAAATAATAATAATATTTTAATATTTTTCGTGAATAGCCTAGTCGGTCATGTGACCATTTGACTTTTTGGCCTTTTCAAGGATTGAGCAATATTTAAGAAAATATGAAGAAACCAGGGTTTTTGCTCAAACAGAGGAGTTTCATGATATGAAGGAAATAATAATTATGAAAACACGGGATTACAAGCTGTGAGACCGGCCACAGCTGGGGAATGGCCGGCCGGCTAGGTTGCCCGGTCCCGTGATACCTTTCCTTATTTTTATTATGTTTTATCAAACCATGAAAATATGGAGAAACCGTGAGTTTTGCTCAAACAAGGAAAGTTGCTCGAATGAAGGAGTCTTCATGAGATTATGAAAATAATAAAATAAGGAAAAACAGAGGAAGAGGCGTGGGGGACCGGCCGGCCGGACCGGTCCCTAGGCGCCTCTTTTATTTTTATTTTTTATTATTTTCTCTCTCATATTATGTGTAGGATTCCTTGTTTGTCCATATTTTTGAATGCTCGTGCTCGTTCGTGCATTTGGGTTCTCATTCGTGCATCATCGTTGAGTACACTTGCACCATTTTATTGGGGCTTACTCGGTGATAGTACAGATGCCCGATTTTTGAGTATTTATCACTAATTCATGAAATTCAGCTGAGAATGATTCATGAAACGGAGTAATAATAAAATGAATTGTGTATCTATTACTAATCCATGAGTCCAGCCGGTGAATTCAAGGAAAGGATTAATGAGATAAGATGGTTATCTATTATTAATCCATGGATCCATCCGGGGGATTTAGGGAACATAGTAATGAGATATAATATATTATTTTCTAGGAATTCAGTGGCGAATATCACGATAGAATGCATCTATTTGTAGAATCGAGATATCAGATAGTTGAAGCATCATATTCATTCTGAAATGTGTATAGTCAGGGACAACGTGCAACGTCGACGTCCTGAAGGCGTTTATCCCTCTAACAAACAATTATGCCTAGAGAGCCGCCTGAATCTGTACACGGTTGTAGATGGGGAAAAACGATTTTCTGGTTTTTTAGGGAAGTGAAGAGACGACGGTTCGGACGAGTCTCCTCAACCCAGCAAACTGCTTAACCTCACACAGATGCAGTGCACGTGAGTGCTTTGAGTTCGAGAGATCAATCTGTAGGTCTCCGGCCTAAACCAAGTCAATGGCCATTCCAGAGTCAATTCAGTCACAAAGAGGGAGATGGGTTGATCTGTAGGAGGGAAGCTTAGAATTATGGGATCAATGATGATCAAGGATTGTGGACATGTTGAAGGTTTCTGCAAGTTTGTGTGAATAAGTTTGAATTATTGAGAGAGTGTTTCTCACATGATGATTATTGGTTAGACGATGGATTGTCTGTTCAATATCTCGTGGATTTTCTGTGTGTTTTTCGTATCTCTCCATCGTGAATTCCGAGACTTATTTATATTATCAGAATAGTGAACACATTTATCCCAGTAAGTGTGACGGTTTCTTGAGTGAAAGAGTGGGAAAGTGAGATATCGTGGTAAAGTCTGTTTCATGTCATGTAGAGACTTGACTGATCGTGCACCCACTACTTTTCTAACTCCTTCAACAGTTTGCGCGACTTACTCGCATTTATCATCGTGGATGAACACATGTGCCATAGGACGCCATACCAAAACCCTAATTGATATCCCCCATATGTGACGGAATTGATGTCTCACGAACGTGGAGTCTGCAGAGCAGACGTTATTTGATTAGTAATTGACTTTTTAGATAGTGAGTCTAAATTTTGTTGAATTGAACATGAGTGAATAATGCTCAGTGATTCATGAATTGAACATGTCAGACGTACAGTTCTTATGTTAATATTGCTCGTCTGAGCAAATATTGTAAATTCGATGAGTTGTTGAATATTGAGTTGCCCAATTCGGCGAGTTAATGAATATTGATAAGTTAATGAATATTGATAGTTGGATCAATATTCGAGCAAATGAGCAAGTATTACTCAATTCGACGAATTACTGATAAATTACTGAATTATGATAGTTGGATCAATATTCGAGCAACTGAGCAAGTATTGTTCAATTCGACGAATTATTTATTAGTGACGTGAACCAATAAAATATTAATTAAAATATTGGTAAACTACCAAATATTATATAATTAATCTAGATGTTGATTGCTGGATCAACATAAACTTATTAGTGTTTGAACTTGTTCAGAATGATGATTTGTGGAGCGTTTGTTCGAAACCCTAATTTTTGATCAATTGTTCGCCAATTGATGAATTGCTGAAAATATATCATGAGTGAGGGAGGGACCTACCACATAGGATGATGGACGGACATGTGGTACCCAAGTGCTCGAGTGAGCGTGCACCAAGGCCCTTAGTTGACCGGTTGGTGAAAGAATGATGATAAAATGCCGATTTCATCATTTATTAAAATAGTGCCCGTCTGAGCATTAGGTAAAGAACCTAATTTATAAAGAAGTGAGGGACCAACCAGGAGGGAATGAAACTGGCCCTTGGTGGTCGTGGGACCAGCTGAGGGTCGATTGAGCAAATTCCAAGTTGGTTGGAAAGAGTTTGGACCCAATATGAGCAATTGAGCAAATTAGGTCAAAATTATAAGAATGTGTGGGACCGGCTCTTTCAAGCCTTAGGACCGGCCTTGGTCGGCCAAGGAAGCATTCCCGTGTTACTATTATGTCCGTGTCTCAATCCTGAGAGTTTTGACACTTTCTGATGTGCGTTTGAGCAATATCTTGGATTTTCAGAAGAGTTCGATCCTTGACTGAAATTCTTGATTTTGCTCGAATGAGCAAGTAGAACTTTGCTCGTTTGATCAAAATTTGGAAAATATTAAAATAATAATATTTTATTATTTGGCGCAAGTACCCTGGTCGGTTATGTGACCATTTGATTTTTTGGCTTTCTCATGGTTCGGGCAATATTTGAGAAAATATGAAGAAACCATGATTTTTTACTCAAACGGAGGAGTTTCATGAGATGAGGGAAATAATAATTATGAAAACAAGGGATTTCAAAGTGTGGTACCGGCCCCGTTTAGGGCATGGCCGGCCGGCTAGGTTGCCTGGTCCCATGACATCTTTCCATGTTTTATTATTTTTCATGAAACCGTGAAAATATGGAGAAACCGTGAGTTTTGCTCAAACAAGGAAAGTTTCTTCAATGTAGGAGTTTTCATGAGTTCATGAAAATAAAAAAAAATAAAGGAAGAGGGCATGGGGGACCGGCCACAACGGCATGGCAAGCTGGCCGATGGGCCAGGTGATCGCTATCGTATGCGTCAAAAATAATTACACTTTCTTACTACTCAAAATATATAACGAAGCAAGGGCAAGAAAGGATAGTTCCCACAGAGAGGACTTGGGTTGTCAATATGTTTTGGTTTCCTAAAGGTAACAAGGGGGATTTTCCGATTTTTATATAACTAAAACAAAAGTAAATAAACAAAAGCAAACGAA
The DNA here is from genome assembly GCA_023529315.1 of Papaver bracteatum. NCBI lineage: Eukaryota > Viridiplantae > Streptophyta > Magnoliopsida > Ranunculales > Papaveraceae > Papaver > Papaver bracteatum. The sequence continues at coordinate 165,821 of JAJJWX010000666.1, forward strand.
TCAATAAGATGAAGATATTGGTCAAGGATTTCGTTTTCATTCACTAACATGTTCTTATCTTAATAACTAGAATTGATATTTAATATCTCATTATCAAAGGCCCTAGGATACCTTGATCGCAAGAATATCCCGCTAATTTCCTCTTGTCATCAACAAACACATTAAAAGATGCGAATACGAATTCTATCTAAGTGAACAACCTAAAGTGTAAAAGCACTAATCAAGTTTAATTCCCTAGATGCATTAAGTTCTATGAAATCAGGCCAATCAAAGCAATCGAACGTGTAAAAGCACTAATCCGATTTAACAAATGTCATAAATCACTTGTGATTACTAGGATGCATCACTACAAGCAATAACCACAATTATGCTACTTGCATTCAAGGTATACCACTTTTGCGTATAATAAACCCTAAACTAGCAATGAATGTGAATGCAGGTTCAATCAATTGGTCACTAAACTAAACAAGCAATCAAATCATACATGGCGATAATTCTAGTGAATTATGATCGATAATTATGAGACAAAACTAATTTATTGAAAAATAAACATGCTTTGTGAAATAAAATTAATCCATGACCAATAATAAGATTAACTACTCATGTTAATGGGGTTCATAACAAAAATAAAAAGAAGTTTCAGGTTTCTAAACCCTAGAACAAAAGCAGAAATCTCCCTAATGGAGATATATCTATAATATGCAGAGAGAAATTCCTTTTATCCTTCCCAAAACTAGGTTAGCCGACTGCCAAGTTAAGCCTCTTACATCCCATTAGCCAAGCCCAGTCAATATAAGTCCAAATCCTTCTTTGAATCAAATATGGCCAGGTGAGTCAGATGAATCACTGAGTTAACTCACCTTCTTGTTCTTAACTGCAGAACAACTCTCTTCCTTGCACTTCACACTCCACCAGAGACTCAAGCCATCTTAACTGCAACCCTTGCTCTTTCTCCCTAGTTCAATAAGAACAACATTAATATTTGTCCTGCGGCATCTCAGTACCAACACACTTCAGTCACAACACAACCTTTCTTCAATTGCAGCTACTGTCTGCAGCATAACCCACCTGCAATCATAGCTAGATGAATGCACATTCCATAGCAACCTGCAATATGAGATCAAGCCATTCTAAAACACCATTTACCGCCTCATTGCAGCATCAACACTCCCATCTCAGCTCACCGCCAAGTGCACATTTTATTCCCTGGGAACAACAATTACCATAAGCTCAAACACCAACAGCTTCAAACCGATTATGCATATTCTAGTTCTCCATAGTACCAGAATCACAATTCACCATCAATGGCCCATTTCAGTTCCTGCTATGATTCTCTAGCTACTCATCTTCCCGATATGCAGCTGCAACTCCGTTCCTTGGCAGCAACCATTAGCACCAGCTCCTGCAATTCTAACACATACAACATTTTACAAACTGCATATCAACTTCCAGCTGCACCTAGCCATTTCTCAGTCAAGCTCATCTCTTCCCTGGAGCCTAATATATTCATCTAATCCATGCATTCTTTATAACCAGCTTCAATAGCACCATATACCTTTCATCTCAAACCATCCCTTCCAACACCCCTACTTCTATTTAAATTCTGATACAAGCCAACCACAAACAACACCAAGCTTTTCCACCACTTGCTCAAGTCCCAGAACCATGCACCATTGCAATTAGTTTCACCACTTAACACTTCCATTTCCTATTGCAGCTCAAGCATCTCCCTGAGTTCCTCCTTTACAGCATTGTAACCATCAAACTGCAGCTACAACCATTCTTCAAGCCAAAGATACCATTCACTGCTTCTATATTGCATATCTCACCAAACCAAGGCAACAACAACTGCAGCTGCACCCAAACTCCAGTACAAGCACTTCCAAGCCATTACATTTAACTGCAACAACATCAGTTTCAGCTTTCCATTCCCATACATACTGTCACAAACTTACATCCGTTGTGATTCCAGATCTCCCAATCAGTTCCTCCATCCTTGAGCTAAACCTCAACTTCAACCATTTGCAGCTTCATATCCTCCACTGCACACCCCTAGAAGCACCAACACTCTACTCCATTTACTATATATCAGTAGCATTGCTTAGCCTTTGCCTTATCACCAATCTCAGCTGCTTCTTGTGCACCACCATCAAATTCAGTTAAAACCCATAAGCACATAAGCTACAAACCACCAACAATCTTCTTCATAATCCCAACAATCGAGCCATAGAAGCAGCTTCCATTTACGTCTGTAATCCCATTGAACCATCAGCCAACACAAGTTCAAACTTCAGCACTAATAACCCAAATCAGACCTTAACCAGTTCTCTATCTCGGCTTTGAATACTGACCTGCAATTTCTTCCTCAATCACACACCAGACCTTATCTTCTTACTCTGAATCATACAAACCCATAATTGAAACTACCATTTCAAATCATCACAACCCATTCTCAGGCTCTTATTACAAACACATCTTTAGATCTTTTCAATACTTATTATTTCATGTTCAACTCAAACCCTAGATTCAATTTGTGGAAAATTCACCAATTGTAACTCAAACTCTGCCCAATTTCTTCCTTGTCTCAAACTCGAACAGACCCATCAATATGAAACAACTGCCGTTCTCTGATTCAAGCTTTATCTTCTTCAATTTCATCTCAATCTCAGCCCATATTGACAGTAGCAGCAGAACCTCCATCACTCACTCAAATCAACAGCAACAGCAACAATTGCTATTCTTCCATAATTTCCCACAGTCTTCATTACAGATTCATGAAATTCAATCTCAGACACATTAATATGTGCAGCCGTTCTCAATATATATTTTTCAGAATTTTAGGAAAATGGTAATAATGAAGAGAAACTCGATTTAGGATTATAACCCAGGGGTGGATTTAGGATTTACCCAAACACCCCACATATTGGATAAGGGCCACCTGATTATCTGGGCTGTCGGTTCCAGATAACCGACGGTCTAACTATGTTCAACTGTCAGTTCTAGGTGACTGAATAATTTCCCGCATAACTCCTCTTGCACCACCTAGATTTCTCAGAATATCGCATGTGAATTGACCTTTTTGCCCTTTTCGCTCTAAATGAGTGATTTCTTCACCTTTCGCTCCAAATGACTCCATCGCACCTAGTAAACTCAAAAAGAAACATAAGAAACATAATTTATAAGAAAACTCGCAAAGAAAGCATAAACTATAGATAAATATCTAGGTGTTTTACAACACCTATCAAATTCCTCCAACCTTAGACTTTGCTAGTCCTCGAGCAAATCAAACAAAATTAATTCTAAAACATACATACAACTCTGTGTTGTCGAGGCTACGGTCATACTTATCATGTATAACAAGCCTTTGAACCCCTAGGTGTCCCTAGTGGATGATTTATAGTCTCGCGAGGGTTTAAAAGAGGTATACCCACAAAACCTATTTTTCCAACTTACTAGTTCTCCGAAATGATAACATCCAACGCGCTAAGAAGACATAGAAATTCTGCACACTAGTTATAAGAAGTTAGACATATATATGAACACAGTCTCATCCTTAAAATTTGATAGAGAAATAACCATCCCTTATCGAAATAAATTCGGGTTCGGAGTAATTAAAAGTCTCGACTCGACCTCACAAGAAAGGGTTTTATAAAAATGCTCTCAATAATAAGTATCTTTTTATGGGTCACACATGTGCCCAGGTAGGAATGAAGAGAGAATCTTGTGACACGTTGAATAGTAGGAAGGCCAAACCCTCTGAATTGTTTTGAAAACCCATATCTTTTATTCATTTTGAAAACCCTTTTTTTTGACGATCTCTAAGAAAGGAAATCAACTACTTAACGAAGGTGGGAATATGCTTACTTACCTCGTTATCCGTTCGACATGCAGTTAGCACCACTCTCACATCATCCATAGAAACGTCTTCAGTCTTCAATCCTTATCTTCATCTTCATCTTCGGTCTTCAACTCCGATGATAACTCTTGAACTTCGTAGAATCTTGACAATGTAACACTTTTCTATAATTTCTGGTTGCTTGAAACTTCATTATGGATATTTCTTATTCCATTGGCTTTATTGAATGAATACAAAACTAAAAATGAACTAAACAAATTAAAATATGATGCAATGAATATTTCTTTCTGAAATACAAATTATTACTAATGCATTAAAATAAACTACTGAGAATCGTACAATGCTTTAGTTGGTAACCGAGAAACAAGCTGGGCACCAACTCCTTTTTGAATAACAACTCCTAATCAATGAAAAATAAAACTTCCAAAACTACTACCGGCATCATTGCTAACTAAACAATTCTTCAAACTCTTAAAAAACCAAATAGTATCATCACCAAGCTCTCCCAAGGTGGTGAAAGCGAGAACACCCAAACCATACCTGTGTAAAGCACACACTTCCAAATATTTAGTATGTTTACGCGCAGTAGCTTTTGCGACTGCTTGACCTGGAACGAATGTACGGACCCCCTCCCAGTAAATGTAAAAACTCTAGTGACGTCCATACACACATCTTGTCCATTTTCCCAGTTAAGGACAAGGATATCTGCCGGGTGTAAGTCCTTGTTAGCATCTGAAAAAAGGCCCAAATCAACTTCTTTACGCACATGCACTCTAGCTTTGTAGCAAATATCCACAATTACATCATGACCAAGATCATGATGAAACTTGCTAGCTTCATCTTTGGCACAATGGAGAGCATGGTCACCAAAAATATCCATGGGATTATTGCAACTAGAGAATAAAATGTCCTCACCAAATAAGGGAATACCAAGCCGGTAGGAAACAAATGCTCTAAACTGTATAGGCCCAAGGCATTGATATAATCCACTAATGGGGACATCTAAAAGATAGTCTTGTACATGCTTAACCTGGTTACATTTGACAGGGATTTTCTTCTTAATTGTATCAAAATAAGTGACTTCCAAGGAGTGCATGGAAGGGGGTGGGGGAGTTTTTTTTTTTCCTTTTTTTTTTGTAAGATGCAAGATAAATAAAGTAAATACAAAATGAAAACAAACAAAATATGAAAACTAATGATGAACCTAATGAACTTTTGTCTTGTCTTTTTTTTTTTTACGAGACAAAACAAAATAAAATACAAATTAATAAATAAGATAAAATATAAATGCAAGTACAAAGGCCATGGTGTAAGTACTTTACCGCTCGATTCTTCACAACTTGTATGTCTCGATATATAACTTCTTGAACTCTCATGTTGATAATCTTCGCTCTTGTACATAAGTCTTCAACTTGTAAAAATTTTGTTCCTTGTTTTGTTGCTTTCCTTGAATCTGAAATCTGCTCATTTATGTACCGTTGCATGTAAATCTTGAACGTCTTCAACTTTGTTTCGAATTTGTGATGCTCCTCTTGTTGATTATGATGGTGTTTCTATGGACCTATTGGTGTAGAGAGATATAAAGTGGATGGTGCTAACTGCGAACAAGATTACAAGTGGTATGCAAAATAGCACTCAAGAGATCAAAATATTTCTTCTGTTGGTGGGAGGTTGGGTAGCTCACCATTCTACCCGGAGTTTACGTACGGTGACACACACTCTAAAAGCACAAATTTAGATGTAGTTGCAGGAAATCCTACAATACATCCCTCACAAGAATTCATAACAATCAACACATTTCTTAAGATCAATAACGACACTTTTTATTAATTGAATCTAGAAATTTTACAAGAAGGAAATGAAATAAAAAATACAACACTGTTTTGGACTTTCTCTCTCCTCAAAATTTCTCAACACTCTAAAAATTATCTCTCCTTCCTTAAGCCTATTCAGCTCTTTATATAGTGTATTACATAATGGATGACAGCTATGTTATCCCTTATTTTCGGACCTGGCTTGCGATATTCTCGCAAGCATTCTAGTGTTAATTTCGCAAACATTCTAAATTTCGCAGGATCATCATACATTTCTCGTGTTTAAGCTGTCGTCACCTGTTACGTCATTTCTGTTAGTCAACCTGCGACGGCTTCACAGTGTACTTTGATGTTGATTTCGCATGAGTACTGCTGTTGCGATATTCTGATCCTACATCTTTCCTCTTCTCATGTCTTCTCTGCGAAGGAGAGGATGTCATGAGAAATTGTACTTCAAAATGCCGCAACTGCTTATCTTTCCATGTATTTCTGTACTGACACGGTTCTGTACTTTACACAAACTTTGTTACACATATCTCTTCTTCCACCAATATCTTGACACGTCTTTTTCAACCACTGCTTCTTAACCGTTCACGTCTACTCTTCACATTAATGTGTTTATTTTCTCTAGAATTCTCCCTTCTATATATATTCTTCTTATTCTTCTCTTTTTCTGTTTTTACCCTCTTCTCAATTTCTCTGCAATTTTACTGTTCCTCCGCAAATTCCGCTTCTATTACTGCAAATTCTCATTCTTCTTTGTCTTTCACTCTTCATTCCTTCATTCCCATACTCAGATATGCCTCCCAGTGGTCATAAAGCTAAGATTTCTCTTGGGGAAATTCAGAGAGTTCTCACGGAGAAAGGTTTCACATTATCCACTATTCCTCATCAAGAAGCTACTTCCATTCTTTCCGCTAAATTATTTTCTGATTATCACTGTGATGATAAAGAAATCATAGTTTCGCTAGGTCATATCCTCGCTGTCCTTCCTATCCCTCTTTATGATCCTAACCTTCCTTTGTTTTATGAAATTCTCTCCCACGTGAAGTTCTCGCGGGAAATATATCAATTAAGTGTGGATTGCATTCTCTTAATGCTTGAATTCACCAATCATGGTGCTGGAAAAGGGTTTCCTTATTCAAAAGATGTTAGGGATCCTGAATTTAAGGAATTAGAAATTCTTCCCGAAAAATATACCACAGAGAGCTTCTTTGATAATTATAAATTAATACCTATGAAGAATGACAAAACTCGCTGGGGTGTTTGCTTGAAGAGGGAGGAAAATATCGACGATGATAAAAAAACTTATGCATGACATTGATTGGCATTCTGGCAAGAATAAAACTCCTCGCCAATCTAAATATGAAAAAAGGTGTGTTTTTCCACTGGTTTTGAGGGGTCCTTATATTTCTGGTCCAAATGTGCTTCCTGCGAATCTCGTTGCTTACCAACCTTGGGTATTTAATTGGTCTGAGAAAGAGAAAGAGGTGTGTTTCTGTCGTTCAGTTTATTGCCCTCATTCTTCTCTATACTTATCAATCTTGCGAAAATTTCAGATTAACAAATTAAGAAGAAGCTACAAAAGAACTGGAAAGGCAAGCATCCTAGAAGCACTTCGCTCGATCACGGATGAAGTAAGAAATACTTTCTTTTGTTATTTTTTAACAATATTGTTGCCTCTGTTTCTTATCTTCATTCGTGTGCATAGATTGGCGTTGTGGTTGTTGAAAAAGGAGGATCTAAGGTTGCGAAGACCTAAGGAAAAGGCAAAAGTGCTCCTCGCAAGGAAAAATCTGCTCCCCCACCTTCAAAGAAAATAAAATTCCGTTATCCCTCTCCTTCAGACTCTCATTCTGGCGAAAGTTCTGCTGATGATGATACTGACGATTCTGTTGCAAAGGGAAGTTCTCCACCTGAATCTTCTATTAAACAATTATTTAGTATCTTCTCTGAATCCATGCAAGGGATTGGAGATGATGATCTCACCAACACATGTAAAGATCTTGTGAACATTTGTGACACGCCTTTATTTGATGGTGATTATTCTCTTCGCGGAGTTTCCAGATCAGTGACTCACAGCCTTTTGAATTCACTTGGGACTCTAGTATGTCTTGATTTCTCAGTTCTTTATGATTCATAGTTATAATCTAAGTTAACAATTTTTTTTTTAACTTTTTTTGTAGGCTGGCAGGGCCTCTTTCGTTGTTGCCTTAGATTCGGAAATAAGGCATGCTACTCTTGAGAAGAAGAGTCTTGAACTTCATAAGAAAAACGAAGAATTGGAAGCTGATGCTGCTAGTCTTCGCGAAAAGAACAAAGTATTGGAAGTTGAGTTCTCCGGTCATAATCATAAGATTTCTGATCTTCAAAACGCGAACAATCAACTCTATGTTATAAAATTCTTCTTCTTTCTTTTTACTTCGGTTTCCCGTTGTTTTCTCTTATTTGATTATTCATTTTCGCATACATTTACGGTCTTTCCGATGAAGCTATTCTTCTTCACTCATTCCCCCATCATATGGATGATGACACCTTTCTTGATCATCTTAATAATTCTTTGAATAGTTTTTCAAATGACAAGATTAAATCCCTTTCTATAAATGAACTCAGATCCAAACTTTGCCACCTAGAAATTGAACATAGATCCATCTTGGGTTTAACCAATATATTTAAACGTCTCTTTCATAATTCCAAAGAGGAAATCAATAGTTTAAGGGCCAAAAATAGTAATCTCGTAGATGGAAAAGATCGTATTGTTAATCAAGGTGCTCAAGCTTTAGCGAAATTCCAAGAAACTCTTCTTGAAGTTCAAATTGGACGAGATGAAGTTAACCGCAAAAATGCTATAATTAGCGAGAGAGAGAGAGAGAGTCAATTTCGCTCCCCTACTTTAATAAATAGTGATGATGAATTCGCTTGGGCTGCGAAAGTTCTAGATGATGCCAGGAATAATCTAGGTGTAAATGTTAGTCTCTAAGTTGAGCAAACGGCCTTGATTAGGGATATGATCTCTGACAGAGAAGGTTGTTAACTTTTTTTCCTTGTTAATTATTTATCTCTCGTATATTTCCACCAATTCACTGATTCACTGTTGTATGTTTGTAGTGGATGAAGAAAGGCTTCGCAGAAGAATTGAAGAACTTGAAACCGAGAAAGCGAAACTCGCAAAGGATCTTGCTTCTCGCAATGATAAATGTTCTAAGCTGAAGAGACAATTGAAAATTACTGTTGCAAACTTTAAAAATGATGCTACTGTTTTTCCAACCAGACTATTAAAATGGTTTGTGATGATAATAGCATTCTGCATTCCACATATCCTTGTCTTTTAGATGAAGTCCCAAAGAACAATCCTGATTTGGTCATCTCTGATAGTGATGCCAGCGAAGAAGAAGAATCTGATGAATATGTAGAAGGAGAAGAGTCTAACGCTAGTGAGGAAGGAGAAGAGTCTGATGAGGATGATGAAGAATCAACCAAGAAATAATTTTTGCTTCCTTCTTTTATTTTTTGTATTATCTGTATATTTGTCCTTTAATCTTCTATTCTTGTAATTTATCACTGCGAATTTCTTCAATCTTCAATACAAATTCTATTTCTTTGGTTTCTTCCTGTATGTGTTAGAAAAACAATTCTTTCTCGCAATATGATTAACCAATATATAATTTATTTTTCACTTTGTGCGTAAATCTATCATATGGAGACAAATAACATTTATTTATTTATGCATTCACATACTTGCCTCTGTTATTTGTGTTCAAATGAGAGATTAAGCAAGTTACCTTTGTACATAAGATTGTAGCAAAATCTTTCAGTATATGCATTCCCAAATCCCGCAGTTATTTCTACATAATCTCGCAATCACATATTTTAGAATTGCAATTTTTCTTGTATTCTGATGTGGTCTTATTTTTCCTTCCTAATTAAAGGTCTTATTTTGCCACCACTTGTCATTGTGACAAAATTGCAGGACGTCTTTGCATTTTCATGCGAAAACCCCTTGATTTTGTCTTAAATTTTTTCTCTTGTCATTTTTGTTGCGACAATATGACAGGCCTAAATATTCTAGCGAAAGTAAAGCCCCATTACATTGCCGTCTTGCGACAAAATCCCAGGACGTCCTTACATTTTCATGTACTGACCCATTGATCTCGTCTTATCTTTCTCTTTTGTATTATTGCCTCTTCAGGATTGTTGCACAAATATGACAAGCCTTAATACTTTGTGAGTAAAAAGCCTCATGACATTTGCGTCTTTAGACACTTATCAGCTCCCTAATGGAGGGTGCCGCCCTTATCTTTCCCCTGGTTTCCCCTTCAAGGATATGTACCTCTACCATACAAGGTTGCCTCCTCCCATCCGGTCTTAACAACAACCAGTTATTTTCGCAGCCTCTTATCCCTTCTGTCTATATTGCTTATGGTTACAAGACTGCACCCTAAGTAGGGTTTTCTTCAGGACAAGTGCATCATAGTCAAGACTTGACAAGAATGGCCAGGTACGCTCCAGACACCCCAGGCACTCTTGGCTCAACCGCATACCTCGGCGCCTTGATCATATTCTGTGCCCCTTAGAAGAGATCCTCAGTCGTCCAACCTAAATCATAAGTCTAGGTTGAAAATCTAAGGTATCTATCCTGGATGGGTTTTTATTGACCCCACATCTCCTTGACTCAGGTTCCAGTAGCGGTGTAACCTTTTCGCTGAGCCATGCAACATGTACCCCCCTTCTATGATGCAATTTAGGTCTTACATTTGCCTCTTGCGAAATTTTAATTTCGCGAACTAGGGTGCACGCCATAGTAGGTTCGCCCCATTCTGATAGTTCTGATTATTTTGTTTTTGCATTTCATCTCTTATTGTAATTTCTCAATTCTCGTCTTCGTCATTCCATAAAATATATTTTTTGAAATTTTTTGTAACAAATTAGTCATACATTTTTCTTTATTTTATCAATTTTATTCTGATATCAAATTCTAAGTTTCTTACCTTTGCTGCTTTCTGCCTCTGCATCATTGATATTTTCTGCGGCTTTCTAGCTTTCTGCAAATGTTTCGCCACTTCCTATTTTCAGGAACATTTTTTCTTTTCTCTCCTCTACTGCATCGACCATCAATTTTTCACTTCCCTGCTTTTCTTTGACTTTACGTTTCCAATTTACTTTCTATGTAGTTCGTTTTTCGCATGACTCAACATCAATTTCATAACACTTCTTTCCTTCAATCCAATCTCCTTTTATAATGCAAACTCTACTCGGATGAGGGAAGTTGATGCACTGATGAAATGTCGATGCTATGCCTAGAATCCCATGTAGCCAAGGTCTTCCAATTAAGGCGTTGTATGGTGACTCCATGTCGACAATACAGAACAGAATTTCAGAAGATATTCCTTTCAATGGAATTCACATAGTGACTTCACCTTTAGGTTTATTAGCAGTTCCGTTAAAACCATAGATTTTTTAAGTTGAAGGTATCAAATTTTCATCTTATCCACCCATAGTTTTATAAGAATGATAGAACAGGATATCCACGGAACTTCTTCATCATCTTCATCATCACTTGGTTTTGGATTAATCTCTAATCTCACCACCAATGGGTTTTCATGCATTTCTCTACCTTCAGGTACTTCTTCTGCGGTGAAGGAAATAGTCTTCTTTTGCCAGTATTTTAACGACGAGACTTTCGCAATGTTCATTATTTCTCTCCCATCAGCATCTCTTGCGAAAACTCTGCTCAGAACATTATCGTGAAAGTCTTCAATCGTTTTGTATGAATGTACAATAGAGTGACAAAATAGATTCTTCGCCTTTGCTCCAACTTGTATTACAAATGTTTCTCCTCCCTTTGTTGTATTAACTCTGCGAATTTCTGGTGGAGGTGGTAACGATTGAGATTGAGGTTGTCCCATGAGAAAATGATTTAATTTTCCCTGATCAATCATTCTGAGAATGATTCTCTTTATATTTCTGCAGTCATTTGTTGAATGTCCATGAAAATGATGGTAAGAACAAAATTCTTGACTTAGGTGATTTGGAGGTGGCTCTTTTCCCATATTCTAGGGTACTGGTATATTCTCCATCAATATTATAACTTCCTATATTTTTTCTATACTAGCACTCAGAGGTGGAATCTTGATCTCTTCCCATATCATCTTATGATTTCCTTGGCTTCTGTGATAATTTTGCCTTTGACCTCCATATGTTTCTTTCGGCTGATCAAGTCTTGGAATCTTATTATTTCCACCTCGGCTATAGAAGTTTCTTTCTCTCTAAATTCTTCTAGATCACTACTTTCCATAGCTACTAGCTTTTGATGACTATTCTCCATCATCTTTTCTTGTTGTGCCTGTGAAGTGCTCGCCACTGTATTTATCAACTTGGGTAACAAGCTTGCATTCGCTGCTTTTGAACTTGTGTTCTCAACTGAGTATGATTCCATCTCATTTTGTTTTTCCTCAAGAGCAATATATTCTTCCTGAAGCTCTCGCAATTCAATCATTGTGATCGTGTTCTTGACTCTGAAAATTTGAATATACAGTAGGTTGGTTACGTACATTGCATTAATAAATGATAAAATGAGATATCTCTCATCCACACGACCAGCTATATCACTACACATTATCTTCCACCTCGTGGTTAAATGCTTCAAACTTTCGCCAACCCTTTGTTTTAACCCAAATACATCTTCAATACCAGGTCGCGAGGAATTTTTACTTATATACGCCCCTAAGAATGTAATCTTCAAATGGTTGAAAGATGTTATAGTATTCTTTGGTAATCCTTCAAACCACTTTAAGGCCTCTCTAGTTAGACTTGAAGCAAAATATTTGCACAATACATCATCATGATTTTCCCACTGTAGAATACATCTCACATAAGCTTTAATGTGTTGAATTGCACAAGTTATCCCATCAAAGATGCTAGTTAACACAGGCATATTACACTTTGGGGGTATTCCTCCTAACTGTACTTCTTGTGTGAATGGAGTTTTCGCAGCTTCTTCTATAACTTCATCCAATTGTCTTCTGCCTCCGTCTTTTCTGTTATTTAGCATTCCTCTCATCTCCGCTAGTTATTTTAAGATTTGATCATTTATTCCAGGATTTTGGTCTATTGGTTTCTTTAATTCTGCTTCTCTTCTTCTACGTTCATGTCTGTCTTGTCTTGCGAAATTTTGATTTTCTTCTTCATTATTTTCTTCTTGTCTTTCCCTGCGATCTCCTCTTTTACCTCCTTCATGAATTCGCACATGATTGTTCCTATCATTTTATCCTATGCGATTTTGGTCATTCCTTATCAATTCTCTTTGTTGCCTTTCAGCTTTCCTTTGTATTCTATCATATTCCTCATTGATATTACCATTATTGCGATTTTGTTCACGCCTTCTTTGTCGATAATCATGATTGTTCTGGCGTATTGCCTCTTGGAGCTCTTGTTCCTCCACTTCTGCTCGTAGACTTTCTCTTTCACCAGCCAAACATGCCTGTTCGGCGTAATGCCTCTCAATTTCATCTTCAATTCCTCGTTGGTTTCTTTAAATTTCTCTTCCATGTAACATCCTTCTTCCTTCTTCCTGATCTTCTTCGTCATTTTGATTATTTCGTTCTTGGCGTAATCCATTCCCCCGATTTCTTTCATTTTGTCTGTTATGTTGAATTTCGCCATGTGGAATGTAACGATCTTCAATTATTTCTCTGCTCTCGCAACCTTCTTCACTTGGATTTTGTATTTCCTCTCGATTTCCTTATCCAATATTTGTCATAGCGAATTTCATCTTACTTCACTTCTAATTGATCTTGTAGTGCTTCTTGACCTCCTATTTTGTAATCTCATGTTTTCCATTCTCAGCTCATGATTTTGCCTTGTCAAATTTGCGCGTTCTTCTGCTTCTAACCTCCTCTCTTCGTGTATTCTTTGTCTCAATGCCTATAATGCTTCAATTTTTTCATCTCCATGAATTATTCCTCCAACTGCTTCCTGGTCTCTCTCTTCTTGTCTACCATTTCTTAATTGTTGCTCTTATTCCAGCTCTTCTACTGAATCTGATTTCCAAGTGTGTACATACACTCTATCATAATCCAAAGTTCTATTTTTTATTGGCATACGCTGAGTTGGTTGTTGAACCTGATTTTCATTATTATTTATTGCATTCATTCTAGATGATTGCCCAATTTCATTTCTCCCTTCTCCAGCAAGCCTTTTACTCCTTCTAACAGTTGTTGGTTGTCTTGAAGCATTTTTTCTTCTAGCCATCTTTTCAATCTTACTGAATTGTTGAAAATTATATAAAATTCTTCACCAATTATTCCAAATTTATTCAAATCACAATTCAATCAGAATTTCTTCAACCAGTCCCTGTTTCTAGCGCCATTATGTAGTTGCAGGAAATCCTACCGTACATCCCTCACAAGAATTCATAACAATCAACACATTTCTTAAGATCAATAACGACACTTTTTATTAATTGAATCTATAAATTTTACAAGAAGGAAATGAAATTAAAAATACAATATTGTTTTAGACTTTCTCTCTCCTCAAAACTTTCTCAACACTCTAAAAATTATCTCTCCTTCCTTAAGCCTATTCAGCTCTTTATATAGTGTATTACATAAAGGATGACAGCTATGTTGTCCCTTATTTTCGGATCTGGCTTGCGATATTCTCGCAAGCATTCTAGTGTTAATTTCGCAAACATTCTAAATTTCGCAGGATCATCATACTTTTCTCGTGTTTAAGCTGTCGTCACCTATTACGTCATTTTTGTTAGTCAACCTACGACGGCTTCGCAGTGTACTTTGATGTTGATTTCGCAGGAGTACTGCTGTTGCGATATTCTGATCCTACATTAGACATGTACAAAGAAGTAAAGGTCGGTGCCTCACATGATGTAACAATGGGTAGTATCCACTATAGGGGATCACAAATCTAATACCGAATTCAGTCTGCATATCATTTGCCATTGGCATGGTTAAATCCAACTTTAACTCTCATACAAGTAAGAAACCTGATCACGTTCTCTGTCATCTCTAAGTTCAGTCACTCTTGTTGATAGGGTGTAGAATAAATCCTATTTATTATCTATTATCTATGCTTTCTCTGCTATCTTTCTTGTAAATTATGTATTTTACGCATGTTTTTGAGTTATTAGGTACACTGGAGTCATACAGAAGAAAAGAAGAAGAAATCATCCTAAATTGAGTAAAAAGGGCAAAGTTATCATTTCATGGGAAAACACTATTTGGAGCTCATACAAGATTAAGGGGCGACTCTATTTGGAGCAGTACTAAGGATAAGGGGCAACCTACTTAAGTGTTTAAAGCACCTAATTAGATACTCATGGAACCTATGTATTAAGCTAGCTGGAGATGTCATTAGCCGACTTATAATAGTACCCATATCCATCTCAATGATTAACGCAACCCTAAAATTGAGACCCTCTTCTCTTCTCAATCATTTTGCACCCGAAAGAGATGAAATTGAGAAAGAGAAAAAGAAGCGCAGCTAAGCAGATGGAGGAAAACAAGATTGAGGACATGAACTAAGAGAACATAGAGAGATTAAAGAACGTAAGAAGAAATTAGGTTTTGATTTTGTGAAATCGAGAGAAGAAAAAAAGGGTTTGTTTGAATCTGAGAATTATTGAAGAAATTGGGGATCTCTGTTAAAACAATTTGCTAGGTTGGATGCAGTGAAGAGTAGAATGGGTTTTGAGGAAAGTTGTTGTTACTTATGATTCAATAATGGGTAAATTAAAGATGGTTTCAACTCGGATTGGGTTGATTTGAACTCTCTGAGAAGAATCAAATATGGGTTTCGGTGGATGATTAAGGTGAAGAATGGCGATGTGATTCTGAGAAGATGGTTATTAAAATGGGATATGAGTTTTGTTTTGAATCTGTGAGTGATTGAATGGGTTAACTGAAGTTTGGGTTGAACTCGATTCGGGTTTGAGAGATTGAAGAAGATGATAAAACCTGTTGCTGATGTTACTATTACAGGGAGAAATTGGAGTTGAATGATGAGTTTAAGCTGCAATGAGTTAGCTGAGGAGCTGAGCTTCTATTGATTGCAAGAATATAAAGGAGGTGGTGCTGCTGTTACAGGGAATGTTGGAATAAAGCTTGAACTGCTTAGATGTATGTGTTAGGTGTGCAGGAATTGAAGAAAAATGAGGCCTGAATTCGGCCGGGAAATGTTGGAGAAACAAATTAAACTCTGTCGGAATTTTATTTCACCGAGTTAACTCAGTACCGGCCGACGACGGATCCAACTCAGCTGAGTAAGACCATTCAGCCAACTCAAGGCAGCTGACTTGTTGCTTACTCGTTGTATCCACTTGACCCCTTTGACCATTAGAGACCGTAAGTCTGACTGTTAACTTTGACGGTGAACTGACAGAATATTCTATCGACGACTTAGAATCTCAGGTGGCAGGCGGTGACGTTTCTGGCCGGATTCCCGTTGCACCATGATTTCTACGGCGACCTAATTTGTGCAGAATTTTCTGAAGAGTATTCTAGACTCATGGGTGTGAAGACTTGGACTTAATATTGGATGAAAACTTGGAAGCTTTGGAGAATTGGTCTTGAAATTAGAATTAGGCTCAAATTGGGAAAGTGGTGTTATTTTGAGAAAGGGATTATTTTCCTACAAGTATTGGAGAGCATTGAAGCCTATAAATAAAGGAGTTCTATACAACGTTTACACACATCTACTTTGGAGAAGGTTTAGGATCAGAATATCGCAACAACAACACCCTTGCGAAGTCATCATCAAAAGTACATTGCGAAGCCGTCGCAAATTAACTACAGAAATGACATAACATATGACGACAGCTTAAACATGAGAAAGATGTGAAGACCTAGCGATATTTAAGAATGTTGCGAACTTAACACTTGATTGCTCGCGAGAATATCGCAAGCCAGATCCTAAAATAAAGGACAGATTAGTTGTCATCCACTATGTAATACCTATATAAAGAGTTGAATAGGCGTAAGGAAGAGGGAGATCTTTTTGGAGTGTGGATAAAGTTTTAAAGCAAGAGAAAGTCCAAAACAGTGTTGTATTCTTGATTTCATTTCCTTCTTGTAACATTTCTGGAATCTATTAATAAAAAGTATAGTTTTTGATCGTAAAGATGTGTTGATTATTATGAATTCTTATGAGGGATGTATTGTAGGATTTCCTGCAACTACATAATGGCGCTATAAATAGGAATGATGTGGTTTTAGCGTGAAGATTGGTATTGTGATTTGAAAGAATTTGGAGTAGTTGGTGAAGAGTTTCATATAATTTTCAACAATTCATTGAGATTGAAGAGATGGATAGAAGAATAAATACTTCAAGACAACCAACAACTGTTAGAAGGAGCAAGAGGCTTGCTGGAGAAAGGAGAAATGAAATTAAGGAATCTTCAAGAATGAACGAAAAAAACAATGGAAAAAATCAAATTCAACAACCAATTCAGCGTACACCAGCACAAAATAGAACTATAGATTATGACAGAGTGAGTGTACACACTTGGAGGTCAGATTCGGCAGACGAAGCAGAAGAAGAACAATAGTTAAGGAATGATAGACGAGAAGAGAGAAACAGAGAAGCTGTTGGAGGAGTAATTCATGAAAATGGAGATATTGAAGCACTAGAGGCATTGAGGCAAAGGATACATGAAGAAAGGATATTAGAAGCGGAAGAACGTGCAAATATGACAAGGAAAAATCATGAATTAAGGATGGAAAACATGAGACTACATAATATGAGGTCAAGAAGTACTACAAGATCAAGTTCAAGATCAATTAGAGGATAAAGGAGGTGAAATTCACCTATAGTAAGTATTAATGGAGATATTCCAGAGGAATTACAAAATACAGATGAAAAACGTCGTGAAAGAAGAGAAAAGATTGAATATCGTCACATTCCATATGGCGAAATTCCCCAAAATGAACAAGATAACGTGAATCATGGGAATAGGCAATGTCAAAAACGAAATAATCAAGATGGTGAAGAAAATCAAGAAGAAGGAAGAAGAATATTACATGGGACATAAATTCAAAGAAATCAACAAGTGATTGAAGAAGATATTGAGAGACATTATGATGAACAAGAACGTCTAGCGTGCGAAAGGGAAAGACTAAGACCAAAAATAGAGGAAATAGATCTCCAAGAGGCAATACGTCTGTAGGACCAGAATATCGCTACATCTATTCTATGCGAGATTAACAACACTTCCTAGCGAGCATCACCGCAAGATCTTCAACTACACGTCACGAGTGTCACAAAAGCCTTCAAAAGAGTGACGTAATAACTGATGATTTAAGAAAAATTGAGAAAAGCATGTTTGTTCTGCGATGATTTAACATTGTAACTATCGCGGTACAATCGCAGAATAAACCCGAAATAAGAGGAAAACTTAGTTGTCATCCACTATGTAACTACCCTATAAATATAGACCCAATGTGTCCAGAAAAGGATGATGTATTTTTGAGAGTTAAGAGAGTCTTGAGGAGAGAGAAACTTCCAGAGAATAGTTGTAATCTTGAATTCTTCCATTTTTGTAAACATTTCTGAGAACAAAATAGTAAAGTGTCGTTTTTAATCTTCAATTGTGAGTTGATTATAGCAAGATCTTAACAAGGGTGTAGTGTGGGAAATCCTGCAACTACATTTTGGGGCCCGAAACAGGGAGAATCAAGCTAAAAAAATCTCTAATTATAATTTTAAGATTTGAAGAAATTGTTAGAATTAAAGAAATGGCTAGAAGAAGAAGAAATACATCAGAACCACCAACAACTATAAGGAGGAGTAAAAGACTTGCAGGAGGAGAAACAAATGAATTAGGAGAATCTTCAAGGATAAGAACAAGAAGAAATAGAACAAGGATTGAAGGAGAAGATCAAATTCCACAACCGAATCAACAAACATCGATACAAAATATAAATGTGGATTATGATAGAGTGAGTGCGCATACTTGGAGATCGGATTCGATGGAAGATGTAGAAGATCAACAATTAAGAGACGGAAGAAGAGAAGAAAGAAATCAAGGATTGGTTGAAGAATTAATTCATGGAGAAGGCGAAAATGAAACAACAGATGATCCAAGACAAATAATACAAGAGGAAATAAGATTAGAGGCGGAAGAGCGTGCAAATTTAACAAGACAAAATCACGAGTTGAGAATGGAGAATTTGAGGTTACAAAATAGAAGATCAAGAAGTACTGTTAGATCGAATTCAAGATCATTAAGAGAAGAATTAAGGCGAAATTCTCCAATAATAAATGCTAGAGGAAATATCCAAGAGGAAATGAAAAATCCAAATAAAGAACACCGTCATAAAGAAGAAGAGGTAATAGAAGATCGCCATGATCCGCGTGACAAAAATTTGGATAATAGACTTAACGATAGAAATCAAGAGGGAAGAGACAACCAAAATGATGAAGATAATCCAGAAGAAGGTAGGAGGATATTACATGGGCGAGAGATCCAGATAAATCGAAGAATAATTGAGGAAGAAATTGAGAGACATTATACTGAAAAAGCACGATTAGCTTGCGAGAGAGAAAGATTAAGGGAAGAAGTAGAAGAACAAGAATTTCAAGAGGCAGTACGACAGAATAACCATAAAAATCGAGAAAGGAGACGTACACAAAATTCGTTATAATAATAATATTCAGGAAGAGTATGATAGAATACAAAGGAGAATAGAATGACAATGAAGAGGAATGAAGAAATTCGCAGAGAAGTACAGCTGCGATTGCAAGAAGAAGGTAAAGCAGAAGATCGCAGAAGAAGGAATGCGGGTGCAAATGAAGACACACAAAATCTCGCAAGACAAAAGGTACATGAACGCAGGAGAAGAGAAGCTGCATTAAAAATACCGATAGAACCAAATTCAATGGAGAATGAGAAAATTTTAAGAGAATTAGCAGAAATGAGGGGAATAATAAATAACAGAAGATAAGGAGGTATAAGGCAACTTGATAAAGCTATTGAAGAAGCTGCGAAAACTCCATTCACTCAAGAAGTACAGTTAAGAGGAATACCTCCAAAGTGAAATTTACCAGCATTAACCAGCATTTTTGATGGAACTACATGTGTCATACAACATGTTAAGGCTTATTTTAGGTGTATGCTGCAATGGGAGAATCATGATGTTGTATTATGCAAGTATTTTGCATCTAGCTTAACTGGTGTAGTTGCAGGATTTCCTACACTACACCCTTGTCAAGAATCTATGAAAACTAAGTCATAATTGTGAATAAACAACAACACTTTTATTAATCCACTTTCAGGAAGATTTACAAGAGATATTAAAACTCAGAATTACAACTTTCTTTCTGGAGTTTCTCTCTCCTCAAAATTCTCTCAGCTCTCAAAAATGCATCCCTTTTTTCTGGATCTATCGTGCCCTTTATATAGGGATTTACATAATGGATGACAGCTAAGTTTTCCTTCTATTTCGGATCTATTCTGCGATCTCATCGCAGTCGCTACAATATTTCTCTATCGCAAGCATGATGACCATCGCAGGATCAACACATTCTTCTTTTACTTCTTCCATCATTAGTTTCTCTTAGTTGTTCTGCAACGCTCGTGAAATGTTGTTAAAGAATTATCAGTGACGCCCGCGAAAATGTTGTTAATATCGCAGGAATAGCATTGTAGAGATATTCTGGTACTACATCTTGCCTCTTCTCATGTATTTTCTGCGAAGAAGAGAAGATCATGAGAACTAAAAATGCCATAATCGCTTATCTTTTTTGCTTTCGCCTTTTGACACGTTTCTATGTACTTCGCCAGCTGTTTTCACGAGTTTCTTTCTTCCAATAAATTTTTGACACGTCTTCTGTAACCGCTACGATCTAACCACCCACATCTTTTCTTTGCACTAATTATTTTCGTCTTTTTCGAGAAATTTCTTCTTCTATAAATACTCTTCTCCTTCTTATCTTTCTCTCTTTTACTTTCTTCTTCATTCTTCTTCTCTGCAACTTTACTGTTCTTCCGTAAATTGCGCATTCATTATTCTCACGATTTCTTTCTTCCTTTTCAACTTCTCCCTTCATTCCCATACTTGAAAATGGTTGCTGCTGGTGCTAAAAAATTGAAGGCCTTCAATAGAATGCAAGAGAAACTCAGACTTAATGGCTTTAACTTATCTTTAATTCCAGATCAAGATGCTAAATCTGAACTTTCCCTTAAACTGTTCACTGATGATCAATGTTCTCGCGATAAAATCATAGTATCGTTAGGACAACTTGAAGCTGGCATTCCTCTCCCTCTTTATAATCCAGAACTCCCGTTATTCTATCAAATAATATCTGACGAGAGGTTCTCGCGAGCAATATACCAATTGGGTGGGGATTGCATCAGATTACTACTTGAATATGCTTCTCGTGACCCTGGTAAAGGAACTCGCTACCCCAATGCTCTAAAGAATCCTTTTTTCAAAGATGTCCCTATCGTTTCTTGCGATTATACTGTGGACAACTTTTTTGTAAACTATAGAATTGTCCCTATGAAGAGGGATAGTACATGTTGGGGTGTTCGTTTGAAGAAAGAGAAGGTCACTGGCGATAATGCTCTTATGATGGATATTGACTTTCATACATCTACTAACCAATTTCCTCGTCATTCTAGCGACGATAAGTGGTTCATCTTCCTATTAAGTCTTGAAGGTCCTTATATATATGGTTCTCGCGAACTTCCCACGAATCTCGCAGAATATCAACCCTGGGTCTTCAACTGGCCTGAAAAATCTAAAGAAGTATATTCTCTCAACTTTTCATGTTATTATTATTTATTGTCTTCTTTATATTCTCGCTATTTTTTTTTTTTTTTTTGATTTTCTTAGATTGATAGAATGAAACTCAGCTATCAAACTCTTAGGAAACCCAGCATTCTCTTGGCTCTGAGATCTTTTACAGATGAATTAAGAAATATTTCTTCATAAATTTTAACAATATATTGTTGCCCCTATTTCTTATCTTCATCTATGCTCGCAGGAAATCGAAGAATTAGAACCACTGCCTCCTCCACAAATCAAGGAGAAATCTCCAAAGGAACCATCTGGGAAACCTATAAAGGAGAAGCCTACTACTTCTTCTAGGGGAAGATCTTCTGCCCCTCACAATGATGAATCTAGTGGTCCTCCGCTAAAGAAATTAAAAACTCAACCTTCTTCTTCTTCAACTCCTCAAATAGTTCCAGAAAATCCAAGTGTTGTTCTTGATAAGGATATTGACGAGGATTTTAATGTTGGCGGTTTTCCTTCAATAAGAAATTCTTCTTCTTCTGATTCCTCAATGACTCATCTGTCCAGAATTTTTAGCGATATTTCCCATAGCATGACCTCTAATGGCGAGGATGAAGTTATTGAAAAGACATCTCAAGCTCTCGCTAAAGTTTGCGATGCTCCTATCTTAGTAGATAATGATTCTCTCCAAGGAATCTCTAGATCACTGACTCCCAGTCTCTTGAATTCTCTTGGTGCTTTGGTATGTTTTCACTTCCTTAGTTTGTTTATTTTTCTTCATCGCTATATTTTAATTTTTTTTTCTTCTTCGCAGGTTGGAAGAGCTTCTTTTGATGTTGCTTCTGATTTAGACAAAAGATGCTTCTACGCTGAAGAGAAAGCTGCTAAAGTTGGCCAAGATAAAGAAAAACTAGAGTCTGAAGTTATTAAACTTCGCAAGAAGAATAAACAGATGGAGGCAGAAGCTACTGTTGATAATCAAAAGATCGCTAATATCGATAAAGCTAACTAATAACTTTATGGTATGACTGATTTCCCTTCTTTCTTAATTTCTTTTATTCTATTGCAGCTTGTTCAAGCAATCACTTTTAACTTGCAGATGTTTATGGTCTTACTGACGAGGCTATAATCTTTCAAAATTTTCCTGAACCTGTAGATGATCATACTCTTCTCGCTAGTCTTAATAATTACTTGAGTAACTTCTCAGATGATAAGATTAACTCCCTCTCCATAGATGAACTTAGATCCAATTTTAATCTCTTAAAACTTGAACACATATTCAATTTAGGCTTGGCTGACAAATATAGGCGCCTTTATTTTGATTCAAAGAAAGAAATAGAAAAACTAAGGCAGAAGAATAGCGATCTTATTGACGAGAAGGATCTCGCCATAAAAAAGGGAGCTAAAACCTTAGCAGATTTTCATAAAACTCTCCTTGAAGTTCAAAAGGTTAGAGATAAACTTATCCGCGAGAATGAAGATCTTCTTGCGAGGGAGACTCAAATTCGATCTCGTCTCCTTATTAATAGCAATGACGAGTTTTCCTGGGATGCGTAGGTTCTTGACAATGCCAGAAATGATTTAGGTGTAAATGTTAGCCTTCAAGTCGAACAGGCGGATCTAATTAGAGATATGATTTCTAACAGAGAAGGTTATTAGCTAATATTCTTCTCGCTAATTTCTTATTTTCATTATTCTCTTTTATAAAATTTCTAACTTGTTGTTATAATCTTGTAGAAGCTGAAAAAGGTTATCTTGAAAGAATCAAGGAGCTTGAACAAGAGAAGGATCAGCTCGCGAATAATCTTGCTGATCACAATTATAAATATTCGCAACTGAAGAAGCAGTTTGGCATCACCACCGCGAACTTCAATAGATCTCTCATTGTCGTTCGCAATGATTCTATTAAATTGGTCTGCGATGACCATGGAATTTCTCCTTCTGTATACCCTGATCTTGCGAAAGAAGTACCCGCAGTGATTCCCATTCTTGACATCTCTAATAGTGAGGCTGAAAATTCTGATGAGGATGAGAATGATAGTGATGATGAGGGTGAAAAATCTGGTGGAGAAGAAAATTGTGATGATAATGATAAAGGGGAAGAATCTGGCGATGAAGAGAAGTCTGATAGGGAGGATCGTGATAGATCTGACTAGTTCTTCTTTTTATTTCTCCTTTTTCTGTAATATTGTCGTTAATTTGTAAATTTCTTTTGCCTCTTTTGTTTCTGCCTGTAAGAATCAGAAAATAGTTCTTTTTCTGAAAGTTAATCAATCATTATAACTATTATTCTTTTAATTATCTGCGTGCTTGAATCTATGCAATTTTTATATGATAGACGAATAATAATTTCATCGTTCTCATGCATTCCCATACTTGCCTCTATTATTCATCTGCAATATAAAAATTGATTAAATATTAAATCAAAATCAAAATTTACCTTAATATTGGCGATCTTACCGTCAATAATAGTTGCGTGAAATCGCAATTCTGATAACATCTGCGAGTATTATCGCAGTAATCTTGTGGTCTTATTGTGCCTTCCTAATTAAAGGTCTTATTTTTCCACGTTCTTTCTTTCCGCGACAAAATCGCAGGACGTCTTTACATTTGCATGTATTGACCCATTGATCTTGTATTATCTTTATATCTTGATTGTAATGCGACAATATGACAAGTCTAAGTTTTCTCGCGAGATCAAAGCCTCGTGACATTGTCGTCTTGCGATGAAATCGCATGACGTCTTTACTTTTTCATGTAAAAACCCATTAATATCATATTAACATTGCTCTTGTAGCTTATTGCCTCTGCATCATTTACGTCACGCGATAATATGACAGGCTTAAATGTTCTTGCGATCATAAAGCCCCATGACATTGCCGTATTAAGACACTTATCAGCTCCATAATAGAGGGTGCCGCCCTTATCTTCCCCCTGGTTTCCCCTTCAAGGAGGGCACATCGGCCATACAAGACTATCTCCTCCCATCCGGATCTGTCAAAAACTAGTTGTTTTCGCAGCCTCTTGTCCTTTATGCCTATATGGCTTATAGTTACAAGACTGCACCATAAGTGGGGTTTTCTTCAGGCCAAGTGCATTGTAGCCAAGACTTACCAAGGATGGCAAGAGAGTTTCGTATGCTCCGGGCACCCTTGGATCAACTGTGTACCTCGGCGCCTTGGTCATACTTTGCACTTCTTGGAAGAGATTCTTAGTAGTCCAACCAGGGTATAACCATATATAGTTGGAAATCCAAGATCTCTCTCCCGGATAGGTTTTCTTTAACCCCATCGTCTGCATGACTCAGGTTCCAGCAGCGGTATAACCTTATCGCTGAGTTATGTCCAGAGATACCCCTTTTATGACACGCTATTAGGTCTTACATTTGCCTCTTGCGAAATTTTATTCGCGAACTAGGGTGCACGCCATGAAAGTTCGTCCCATTCTTATGTCGTTGCAAAATTTTATTTGCGTTTCTCGCGAGTATTGTAACTATGATAGAATTTCATAACTTTGATCATTTTGGTAAAGTTTTGTGATTCTTTCAAGCATAATATTTTGTTCAATTACATATTTTTCAAACAAATTATTCGCAGAGTTCTCTGAAATTCATCATTTTACCTCTTTACTTATTATTTTCTGATTCTGCTTTTCTGCTACGTTTTGTTGTTGTCTCTTTTTCTGCGAGACGCTCGTCATCAGCTTTCACATCCTCTTTTCGTTCTATCGCATCAATCATTAACCTTTCACATTTCTATTGTTGCTTGATTTTGCACTTCCAATTCCTATTCTTTTCAGCTCTTTCTTCGCAAGACTTCATATCGATTTCATAACATTTCTTGCTTTCTCCCAAATCTCCTTTAATAACTCCGACACCTTTTGGATGAGGAAATTTGATACACTGGTGATAATTAGATGCTACACCCAATATCCCATGTAACCAGGGTCGTCCTATCAAGGAATTGTAAGGTGATTCGATGTCCACAACACAGAATAAGATTTTTGAAGATATTCCTTATAACGGTATTTGCATTTCAATTTCCCCCTTTGGTTTGTTAGCTGTGCTATTAAAACCATAGATTTTGTATGTTGATGGAATTATATCTTCGTCTCTTCCTCCCATGGTTTTAAAGGTATGATAATATAAGATATCAACAGAACTCCCTGTATCTATTAAGATTCTGTTGATGGCCCAAGAATCTTCAACTTTACTATCATTCTCTTCATCTTCTTCTTGCATCTGTTTTGGATTAATCTCTAATTGTATGACCAGTGGATTATCGTGCTGCTTGCCAACCTCAGGTACATCTTGCGCAGTGAAAGATAGAGTTTGCTTATGCCACTCCTCTAATGGAGAGGATCTCGCGATATTCAATATCTCTCTTCCATCTGTGTCTCTCGCGAAGACCTGCTTAAGAATTGTCATGGAAGTCCTCTATAGTTCTGTGTGAATGTACAATAGAATTACAAAACAAATTCTTTGCTTTGGCTCCAACTTCTATTACAAATGTTTCCGCTCCTTTTATAGCATTCACTCTGCGAGTTTCTGGTGCTGGCGGTAATTGCTGAGACTGTGGATGTCCTACTAGAAAATGATTTAACTTTCCCTGATCAATCATCCTCAAGATTATTCTCTTCACATTCCTACAATCGTTTACTGTGTGACCATGAAAATGATGATAAGGAAAGAATTCTTGACTTCGATTGTTTGGATGGGGTTCTTTTCCCATGTTCCACGGAGAGGGTATATTTTCCATTAAAATGATAGCTTCCCAAATATTTTCTATGCTATTATTGAGAGCTGGCATCTTAATTTCTTCCCAGATTATCCTCTGATTACCTTGTCCTTTAAAATTATTCTGCCTTTTTCCACCATAAGTTTCTTGAGGTTGACCGAGTCTTTGAATCTTATTATTACCACCGCGATTATAATAATTCTTCTCCCTTTCATATTCTTCCTGATCTCGACTGCCCATCGCTACTAATTTTTGTTGATTATCAATGACTACCTTCTCTTGTTGTGATTGCGAGGTGCTCGCTACATTATTTATCATTTTAGGGAGCAAACTTCCACTTGCCGCCAGCGAGCTAGTGTTCACGATTGGGTATGATTCCATCTCATTTTGTTTCTCCTCCAAAGCAATGTATTCTTCCTGCAGTTCTCGCAATTCTATCATGGTGATTGTATTTTTGATTCTGAAAATCTAAATGTACAGTAAATTAGTCGCGAATATTGCATTAATGAAGGATAAGATCAGATATCTTTCATCCACTCTTCCAGCCATTTCGCTGCACATTGACTTCCATCTTATAGTTAAGTGCTTCAGACTCTCGCCAACTATTTGTTTTAGCCCAAACACATCTTCAATACCCGGTCGTGATGAATTTTTGCTAATGTACGCTCCTAAAAATGTAGCTTGTAAATGATCAAAAGAAGTTATAATATTCTTTGGTAACCCCTCAAACCATTTCAACGCCTCGCCAGTTAAGCTAGATGCAAAATACTTGCATAACACAGCATCATGGTTCTCCCACTATAGCATACATCTAACATAAGCTTTAACGTGTTGAACGGCACAAGTAGTCCCATCAAAAATGCTGGTTAATGCTGGTAAACTGCATTTTGGAGGTATTCCTCTTAACTGTACTTCTTGAGTAAATGGAGTCCTCGCAGCTTCTTCAATAGCTTCATCAAGTTTCCTTCTACCTCCTTCTCTTCTATTGCTTATCATTCCTCGCATTTCTGCTAATTCTCTCAAAATTTGCTCATTCTGAACTGAATTTTGTTCCATTGGCCTTTTTAATGCAGCTTCCCTTCTTCTGCGTTCTTGTCTTTCTTGTCTTGCGAGATTTTGCGTATCTCCTTCTTCATCATCATCCTGTCTTTCTATGCGATTTTCTCTTTCACCATCCTCTTGAAATCGCAGTTTCCTATCTTCTTCTCTGCGAATTTCCTCATTTCTCCTTATTTCTCTTCGCTGTCTCTCTATTCTCCTTTGTATCCTATCATACTCCTCTTGAATATTATCATTATAGCGATTTTGTGCACGTCTTCTTTCTCAATTTTCATGGTTATTTTGTCGTACTGCCTCTCGAAATTCTTGCTCTTCTACTTCTTCTCTTAATCTTTCTCTCTCGCATGCCAGGCGTGCTTGTTCAGTATAGTATCTTTCAATTTATTCTTCAATTATTCTTTGATTCCTTTGATTCTCTCGCCCATGCAATATCATCCTACCTTGCTCTGGATTCTCTTCTTCAATTTGGTTGTTTCTTCCCTCTTGATTTCTATTGTCACGCAGATTATAACGATCTCCAATTATCTCTTCCTCTCTATGACGTTGCTCTCCATTTAAATTTTGCACTTCTTCTCTAACATTTCTCATTGGGGAATTTCGCCTTGGTTCTTCCCTGAATGATCTTGAATTTGATCTTACAGTACTTCTTGACCTCCTTCTTTGTAACCTCAAATTCTCCATTCTTAGTTCATGATTTTGTCTTGTTAGATTCGCACGTTCCTCCGTCTCTAATCTCCTTTATTCCTGTGTTCTTTGCCTCAGATCATCTACTGTCCCATTTTCACGTCCCACGTGAACTAATTCTCCAGCCATTCTTTGATTTCTTTCTCATCCTTGTCCATTTATTAATTGTCGATTTTATGCTTCTTCCATTGAATCTGACCTCCAAGTGTGTACACTTACTCTATCATAATCCACATCCCTATTTTGCGATTGTGCTTGTTGATTCGGCTGTTGATTTGAATTTTGTACTTCATTTCTTGTTCTATTTCTTTCTGATCTTATTCTTAAAGATTCTTCTAATTCACCTGTTCCTTCACCTGCAAGTCTTTTGCTTCTCCTCACAGTTGTTGGTGGTTCTGATGTATTTATTCTCCTTCTATCCATTTCTCCAATTCTAACAATTTTTTCAAATCTTCAAGTTGAAATTTGAGATTTCTTAGACTGATTCTCCCTGTTTCTGGACGCCAAAATGTAGTTGCATGATTTCCTACACTACACCCTTGTCAAGAATCTATGAAAACTAAGTCATAATTGTGAATAAACAACAACACTTTTATTAATTCACTTTCAGGAAGATTTACAAGAGATATTAAAAATCAGAATTACAACTTTCTTTCTGGAGTTTCTCTCTCCTCAAAATTCTCTCAGCTCTCAAAAATGCATCCCCCTTTTTCTGGATCTATCGTGCCCTTTATATATGGATTTACATAATGGATGACAGCTAAGTTTTCCTCCTATTTCGGACTATTCTGCGATTTCATCGCGGTCGCTACAATATTTCTCTATCGCAAGCATGATGACCATCGCAGGATCAACACATGCTTCTTTTACTTCTTCCATTGTTAGTTTCTCTTAGTTGTTCTGCAACACTCGTGAAATGTTGTTGAAGAATTATCAGTGACGCCCGCGGAAACGTTGTTAATATCGCAGGAATAGAGTTGTAGCGATATTCTGGTACTACAACTGGCGAGGTGCTAAAATGGTTTGAGGGATTGCCAAAGAATACTATAACTTTTTTTGATCATTTACAAGCTATCTTTTTGGGAGCATATATATGCAAAAATTCATCGCGGCCAGGTATTGAAGATGTGTTTGGACTAAAACAGAGGGTTGGCGAGACTCTAAAACATTTAACCATAAGATGGAAGACAATGTGCAGCGAGATGGCAGGAAGAGTAGACGAGAGATATCTTATCTTGTCTTTTATCAATGCAATGTTTGCGACCAATTTGCTGTACATACAAATTTTCAGAGTCAAGAATACAATCATTATGATTGAACTACGAGAACTACAAGAAGAATACATTTCTTTGGAGGAGAAACAAAATGAGATGGAATCATATCCAATCGCGAATACCAATTCAGTAGCAGCAAATGGGAGTTTACTTCCTAAAATGATTAACAATGTGGCGAGTAGCTCGCAAGCACAGCAAAAGAAAGTGGATACTGATAACCAGCAGAAGTTGGTAGCTATGGGTAGTCGAGATCAAGAAGAATATGAAAGGGAGAAGAATTATTACAATCATGGTGGGAATAATAAGATTCAAAGGCTTGATCAGCCGCCAAAAACTTATGATGGACAGAGGCAAAACAATTTCAGAAGCCAAAGTAATCAGAAGATAGTATGGGAAGAAATTAAAATGCTGCCTCTAAATGCTAGTATAGAAAAAATCTGGGAAGGTATCATTTTGATGGAAAATATACCATCTCCATGGAATATGGGAAAAGAACCACATCCTAATAATCGTAATCAAGAATTTTGTCCTTACCATCACTTTCATGGTCACACAGTAAATGATTGCAGGAATGTAAAGAGAATAATTTTAAGGATGATTGACCAAGGAAAGCTAAACCACTTTTTAGTAGGACATCCACAATCTCAGTGATTGCCTCCAGCACCAGAAATTCGCAGGGTAAATACTGTAAAAGGAGCAGAATCATTCGTAATAGAAGTTGGGGCTAAAGCAAAGAATTTGTTTTGTAATTCCATTGTACAATCACACAGAACTATAGAGGATTTCCATGATAATGTTCTAAGCAGAGTCTTCGCGAGAGACACAGATGGAAGAGAGATAATGAATATTACGAGAGCCTCGCCATTAGAAGAATGGCAGAAACAAATTATACCTTTCACTGCATAAGAAGTACCAGAACCTGGCGAGAAGCATGATAACCCATTGGTGGTAAGATTAGAGATAAATCCAAAGCAACTAGAAGAAGAAGATGAAGAAAATGATGATGAAAATGAAGATTCTTGGGCCATTAATAGAGTTCTAATATACACATGCAGCTCAGTTCACATATTATTTTATCATACCTACAAGACCATGGGTAGAAGAGACGAAGATCTAATACCATCAACATATAAAATCTATGGTTTTAATGGTACTGCCAATAAACCCAAAGGGGAAATTGAAATGCGGATTCCATCAAAGGGGATAACTTCCAAGATCTTGTTCTGTGTTGTTGACATTAAATCACCTTACAATGCCCTGATTGGTTGACCTTGGCTACATGAGATATTAGGTGTAGCATCTACTTTCCACCAGTGTGTTAAATTTCCTCATCCTAATGGTGTTGGAGTTATTAAGGGAGATTGTGGAGAAAGAAAGAAATGTTATGAGATTGATATAAAATCTTGCGAGGAAAGAACTGAGAAGAAGAACAATTGGAAGTACAACATCAAGCAACAACATAGATGTAAAAGATTGATGATTGATTCAATAGAGCAGCGAGAGGAAGATGATGATGAGCGGATCGCAGATAAGGAAAAAACAGCAAAACGTAACATAAAAGCAGAACTAGAAAATAGTAAGTAGAAAGGTAAAATGATGAAATTTAAAGAAGCTTACGCAGAATTTGTTTGAAGAAAATGTAATTGAAAAAGTACTCTGTTTGAAAAAATTGCAAAATTTTACAAGAAAATCAAAGAAATGAAATTTTATCAGAGTTATAATACTCGCGAGAAACACGAATAAAATTTCGCAGAGATTAATAGAATGGGACGAACCTTTATGGCGTGCACCTTAGTTCGCGGATACAATTTCGCAAGAGGCAAATGTAAGACCTAATAGTGCGTCATATAAGGGGGTATATCTTTACATGACAAAGGGATAAGGTTATACCGCTGCTGGAACCTGAGTCATGAAGATGTTGGGGTTAAAGAAAACCTATCCAGGAGAGATATCTTGGATTTCCAACTATATAAGGTTATACCTTGGTTGGACGACTGAGAATCTCTTATAAGAAGTGCAAAGTATGACCAAGGCGCCGAGGTACACGGTTGAGCCAAGGGTGCCCGGGGCGTACGAAACTTCCCTGGCCATTCTTGGTAAGTCTTGGCTATGATGCACTTGGCCTAAAGAAAACCCCACTTAGGGTGCAGTCTTGTAACTATAAGCCATATAGGCATAAAGGACAAGAGGCTTCGAAAACAACTGGTTGTTGGCAAATCTAGATGGGAGGAGCTAGTCTTGTATGGCCGATGTTCCCTCCTTGAAGGGGCAACCAGGGGAGAGATAAGGGCGGCACCCTCCATTAAGGAGCTGATAAGTGTCTAAAGACGTCAATGTCATGGGGCTTTATGATCGCAAGAACATTTAGGCCTGTCATATTGTCGCGTGACGAAAGTTATACAAAGGCAACAAGCCAAAAGAGAAAAGTTAAGATGAGATCAATGGGTTTTTACATGAAAGTGTAAAGACGTCCTGCGATTTCATCGCAAGATGGCAATGTCATAAGGTTTAATTCTTGAAAGAGAGTTTATACTTATCATATTGTCGGAAAGATGTTGAAAAAATATTGATAAGACAAGATCAATGGGTCAATACATGCACATGTAAAGACGTCCTGCGATTTTGTCGCAGAAAGAAGAAATGTGGCAAAATAAGACCTTTAATTAGGAAGGCATAATAATACCATAAGATTATTGCGATAATGCTCGCAGAATTTATGAGATTTGCGATTCTACGCATAAATCATAAAGTTATGCAATTATTGCTAGCGATAACATCGCCGATATTGAGGCAAATTTAATTTGATTCACAACTAATATCTAATCTCTACTCAATTTTTTCATATTGCAGATGAATAATAGAGGAAAGTATGGGAATGCATAGAATGATGAAATTATTATTCATCCATCATATGATAAAATTTCATAGATGATACATTTATACAAATAATTAAAGTGCAATAATTATGATTGATTGATTATGTTGCAGAAAAAGAATTATTTTTTAATTCGTACAGATAAGAGCAAAAGAAGTTTACACATCAAGCTGGAAAAGCTCGCAACAACGTTACGAGAAGCAGAAAATAAATGTACAAAATTTACAAGGAAAATAAAAGGAAGAAAAAGAATTATTTGGATCCTTCACTCTCTTCATCAAATTACTTGTCATCGCCAGATTCCTCTTCTTCATCGTTATCATTAGTAACTTCATCTTCATTACCACTATTATAGTCATCTTCACCTTCGCTAGATTCCTCAGCTTCGCTATCAGAGATAACTAGATTTGGGGTATCAGCTGGAATTTCCTTTGCAAGATCGGGATATATTGAATGAGGAATACCATGATCATCACAGACTAGTTTAACAATGTTATTACGAACACAGATAAGGGCGTTACTAAAATTCGAAGATGAGATTTTCAATTTTTCCTTCAATCTAGAATACTTTTCATTACGAGAAGATAGATTTCCAGCGAGTTGGATTTTCTCTTCTTCTAACTCATCAAATCTTTTACGATAGTTCTATTCGGATGCTGCGAGAAAATGTTAACAAAATTAATACATATAAGGATGATTCAATTAAGAAATAATTTAGTGAAATCATAAGAGTGATAACCTTCTCTTTCAAAAATCATGTCTTTAATTAAATCCGCTTGTTCAGCATGAAGACTAACATTTACACCTAAATTATTTCTGGCATTATCAAGAACCATTGCAGCCCAAGAAAATTCATCATCGCTATTAATAAGAAGACGAGAGCGAACTTGAGTTTCCCTCGCAAGAAGATCTTTATTCTCGCGGATAAGTCTATCTCTTTCCATTTGAATGCTAATAAGGGTTTCATGGAAATCTGCTAGGGCCTTAATGCCATTTTTAATTGCACAATCTTTCTCGTCAATAAGATCACTTATCTTACTTCTTAATCTATTGATTTCTTCTTTTGAATCAAGATAAAGGCGTTTAAACTTATTAGTTAAACTTAAATTGAATCTGTGCTCAATCTTTAAAAGATTAAGTTTGGATTTAAGTTCATTTACAGAGAGGGACCTAATTTGATCATCTGAGAAAATAATTAAAGAATTATTAAGGTGAGCAAGAAGGGTACTCTCATCAACAGATTCGGGAAAAGATTGGAGGAATGTAGCCTCGTCAGTAAGACCATAAATATCTGCAAAAATGGTTGCTTGAATAAGCTGCGATAGGGTGAGAAGAATTAAAAGAGAAAATAAATAAATCATACCATAGAGTTGTTGATTAGCTTTATCAAGATCAGAGATTTTTTGCTTGTCAACTGAAGCTTCAGTCTCCAGCTGCTTGTTTTTCCTGCGAAGCTCAATAACTTCAACTTCTAGTTTTTCTTTATCCTGGCAAAGATTAGCAGCTTTATTTTCATAAATTATACACCTATTGTCTAAATCAGAAGCAACAGCAAAAGCGGCTCTTCCAACCTACGATAGAACTATATAAGTCAACGTATGACAAAAATATCAATAGATACATAAAAAGGATGAACAAGTAGAAACATACCAGGCTGCCAAGTGAATTTAAGAGACTTGGAGTCAGCGATCTTGAAACCCCGCGAAGGTAATCACTGTCAGCTAGTATAGGAGCATCGCAGACTTTGGCGAGGGACTGGGATATTTCATTAATAGCTTCATCTCCATACTCATTTGGGATACCAAACATATTCTTGCCAAAAAATTTGGATAGTTGAGCCATTACAAACTCATAAAAAGAAGAATCCTTTATAGAAGGACAATTTTGGATAGTTGAGCCAACGCCGAAATTATCATCATCGTTGTTCTTATCAATTTTTTTTGAAATAGTTTGGGGAATTGGAGAATAAGGGAGTTGGGTTTTTCTTCTCTTTAAGGGAGGATCGTCAGATACCCCACTGCGAGGAACAGTAGGTTTCCCTTTGGGAGGAGAAGTAGATTTCCCCCTGCGATCAACTGTGGAATTCACTTTGGTTCTCGCAGGTTTTATTTGTTCTAATTCTTCGATTTCCTGTGAACACAGATAAATATAAGAAATAAGGTCTACAATATATTGTTAAAGCTAATGAATTGATATTTCTTACTTCATCTGTGAAGGATTTAAGAGCTAAAAATGTGTTGGGTTTCCTAAAAGTCCGGTAGCTGAGTTTCATTATGTCAATCTGGAAAAGATTGGAGTAATTAGAGAAAATATAAAAAGATGGGTGTAGTACCAGAATATCGCCACAACGATATTCTCGTGATAAGAACAACGCTTTCACGAGAAGGTCAAATATTCCTATAAGTATAAATGACATTATTCACGAGAGAGTCGTGAGGATTCTTCAGCAACATTTGGCGAGCGTCACGGGGAAGAATCATAATAGCTGACAATTGAAGAGACATGTTATGAGAGTGTTGTTTCACGAGGATTACAAAAGTTGACGAAGATTAATATTGCAAATACCACGATGAGATCGCAGAATATATCCGAAAGAAGGGGAAAACTTAGCTGTCACCATGTAATTTCCTATATAAAGGGTTCAAGTAAGTCCAGATGAGGAGGATGTATTTTTTAGAGTTGAGAAAATCTTGAGGAGAGAGAAACTCCAGAAAAGAAAGTTGTAATTCTGAGTTTGAATATTTTCTGTAAACATTTCTGAGATCTAAATAATAAAAGTGTCGTTTAATTCTTCAATCTTCAACTAGTTTCACTTAGATTTTTATAGGATCTTAATAGGGGTGTAGTGTGGGAAATCCTGCTACTACATTTTGGCGCCGACTAAGGGGACTCAAGATCCAAAATCTCTAATTACAATTTGAAGATTTGGAGAAATTGAAGAAATGGTTGGAAGAAGGAGAAGAAATACATCAGAACCACCAACGATAGTGAGAAGAAGTAAAAGACTTGCAGGTGAAGAAACAAGTGTATTAGGAGAATCTTCAAGGATGAGAACTAGGAGGAATAGAACAAGGAATGAAAGGGAAAATTCAATTCAACAAAACCAATCAACATCGGTACAAAATGGAAGAGTGGATTATGATAGAGTAAGCGTGCATACATGGAGATCAGATTCAATGGGAGAAGAAACAAATCGAAAATTAAGAGAAGAAAATGGAGTAGGAAGAAATCAGGAGGTAGAAGAAGGATCGATTCATCAAGATGAAGATGAAACAGCAGAGGAATTAAGGCAAAGAATACAAGAAGAAAGAAGGTTGGAGGCGGTGGAACGTGCAAATTTAACAAGACAAAATCATGAGTTGAGAATGGAGAACTTAAGGTTACAAAGAACAAGATCAAGAAGTACAACTAGATCAAGTTCAAGGTCACTTAGAGAAATACCAAAGCGAAATTCCCTCATAAGAAATGATGGAGAAAATGTACAAGAAGAAACGCAAAATCCAAATAGAGGGCAATGCCAGGGACAAGAGAGAGTAAATAATGATTATAACAATCCACAGGGGGAAACTTTAAATGGAAGACGAAATATTGAAAATCAAAGAAATGAAGATAATCAAGATGGTGAAGAAAATCACGAAGAAGGTAGAAGAATATTACATAGACGCGAGCACGTCAGAAATCAAAGAATTATTGAGAATGAAATAGAGAGACATTATGCTGAACAGGCACGTCTAGCTTGCGAGAGAGAAAGGCTGAGGGCAGAAATGGAAGAACAGGAGTTTCAAGAGGCAATAAGGCAAAACAATCATGATAATCGAGAAAGAAGACGTACACAAAATCGTGAAAATGGCAATATTCGGGAAGAATATGATAGAATACAGAGAAGGATAGAAAGACAACAAAGATAATTGGTGAGAAATGAAGAAGTTGGTGGAGAAGAAATTAGGAGACAAAATCAACTGCGAATTTTAGATAGAAATGAAGAGGAAAATCGCAGGAGAAGAGAAAGTGCGTTAAAAAGGCCAATAGAACAAAGCCCAACTGCAAATGAGCAAATTTTGAGGGAATTAGCAGAAATGAGAGGGATGATAAATAATAGAAGAGAAGTTGGAAGAAGGAAAATTGATGAAGCAATCGAAGAAGCAGCTAGAACTCCCTTCACACAGGAAGTACAACTAAGAGGAATTCCTCCAAAATGCAATTTGCCAGCAGTAAACAGTATTTTCGATGGGACTACTTGTGCTATTCAACATGTTAAAGCTTATGTTAGGTGTATGCTGCAGTGGGAGAATCATGATGCTGTTTTATGCAAGTACTTTGCATCCAGTTTGACTGGCGAGGCGCTAAAATGGTTTGAGGGATTGCCGAAAAATACTATTACTTCTTTTGATCACTTACAAGCTACATTTTTGGGTGCATACATAAGAAACAACTCTTCACGACCAGGTATCGAAGATGTGTTTGGATTAAAACAGAGAATTGGCGAGAGTCTAAAACATCTAACCATAAGATGGAAGACAATGTGTAGTGAGATGGCGGGAAGAGTAGATGAGAGATATCTTATTTTATCCTTCATTAATGCAATGTTTGCGACCAATTTTCTCTACATACAAATTTTCAGAATCAAAAACACCATCACAATGACTGAACTAAGAGAACTACAAGAAGAGTACATTGCTTTGGAAGAAAAACAAAACGAAATGGAGTCATACCCAATTGCAAACACCATTTCTGTAGTGGCTAATGGAAGTTTGCTTCCCAAAATGATTAATAACGTGGCGAGCACCTCGCAAGTTCAAGCAGAGAAAGTGGCGAATAATGAAAAACAAAAGCTAGTGGCTATGGGAAGTCGTGATCAAGAAGAATTTGAAAGAGAGAAGAATTATTACAATCGTGGAGGAAATAGTCAAATCCAAAGGCTTGACCAACCCCAAGAAACTTATGGTGGACAAAAGAAAAATAATTTCAGAAATCAGGGGATCATGAGAACCATATGGGAGGAGATTAAGATTCCACCCTTGAATGCTAGTGTAGAAAAAATCTGGGAAGCTATCATTTTAATGGAAAATATACCCTCTCCATGGAACATGGGGAAGGAACCACATCCTAACACTCGTAATCAAGAATTATGTCCTTATCATCATTTTCATGGGCATTCGATAAATAATTGCAGAAATGTAAAAAGAATAATCTTAAGAATGATTTATCAAGGGAAGCTAAATTATTTTCTAAAAGGGCATCAACAATCGCAACAATTGCCACCACCACCAGACGATCGCAGAATGGATAATGTAAAAGGAGCAGAAACTTTTGTTATAGAGGTTGGAACTAAAGCAAAGAATTTATTTTGTAATTCTATTGTGCATTCTTTCAGAACCATCGAAGATTTCCACGATAATGTCTTAAGTAGAGTCTTTGCCAGAGATACGGATGGAAAAGAAATAATGAATATAGCGAGAATCTCGCCATTAGAAGAGTGGCAGAAACAAATCCTTTCTTTTACAGCACAAGAAATACCAGAGCCTGGAGAGATGCATGATAACCCATTGGTGGTAAGGTTGGAAATAAAACCAGAACAAGCAGAAGAAGAAGAAGAACAAGAAGAAGGTAAAGAAAACAATAAAGAAATGGAAGAGTCTTGGGCCATTGATAGAATCCTAATTTATAATGGCAGTTCCGTAGATATCCTGTTCTACCACACCTACAGAACCATGGGTGGGAAAGATGAAGATTTGATACCATCGACATACAGAATCTATGGTTTTAATGGAACTGCCAACAAGCCTAAAAGAGAGATCACAATGAGGATTCCGTTAAGAGGAATGACTTCCAAGATTTTATTCTGTGTTGTCGATATTGAATCACCATATAACGCCTTGATTGGTCGACCTTGGTTACACAGGATATTGAGTGTTACATCTACCTTTCATCAGTGCATTAAATTCCCTCATCCAAATGGTGTTGGAGTAATTAAAGGAGATTGGGGAGAAAGTAAGAAATGTTATGAGATAGATATCAAGTCTTGTGAAGAAAGAGCAGGGAAGAACAACAATTGGAAATACATAATTAAGCAACAACAGAGAAGTGACAAATTAATTGTTGATTCAATAGAAAAGCATGAAGAAGTAACTAACGAGTCCCTCGCAGATATCAAGAAAATAATAAAGCGCAACAAAGGTACAGGTATAAAAAGCATAAAATGAATAAATGACAAGCAACTTGCGGGAAAACACTAAGTAAAAGAACAGATGATAAGGAAGATGAGAAGAATGAAGTGATAGAAAGATGAAATATGACGAGCAGATCGCTAGAAGTGGAAAGGTAAAGTTGTTTTTTTCTGTTTGAGTGAAGAAAATGAAATTGAAAAGTTGAAAAAAGAAAAAGAAAAGAAATTATTGAGATTTGAAACTCGCAAGAAATTTTAAGAAACGCGAATATAATTTCGCAGAGATTAAGAGAACGGGACAAACCTTTATGGCGTGCACCTTAGTTAGCGAATACAATTTCGTAAGAGGAAAATGTAAGACCTACAAGCACGTCATAAAGGGGGTATCTCTTTATATGATTCAGGGATAAGGTTATACCGCTACTGGAACCTGAGTCATACAAACGTAGGGGTTAAAGAAAACCTATCCGGGAGAGAGATCTTGGATTTCCAGCTTTATAAGGTTATACCCTGGTTGGACGACTGAGAGTCTCTTCCAAGAAGTGCAGAGTATGATTAAGGCGCCGAGGTACACGGTTTAGCCAAAGATGCCCGGGACGGACGAACCTACCCTTGCCATCTTTGGTAAGTCTTGGCTATAATGCACTTGGCCTGAAGAAAAACCCACCTAGGGTGCAGTC
Organism: Papaver bracteatum; assembly: GCA_023529315.1. NCBI lineage: Eukaryota > Viridiplantae > Streptophyta > Magnoliopsida > Ranunculales > Papaveraceae > Papaver > Papaver bracteatum. The sequence goes on from JAJJWX010000666.1 coordinate 204,714, forward strand.
TTGTAACTATAAGCCATATAGGCATAAAGGACAAGAGGCTGCGAAAACAACTGGTTGTTGGTAAATCTGGATGGGAGGAGCTAGTATTTTATGGCCGATGTGCCCTCCTTGAAGGGGCAACCAGGGGGAAGATAAGGGCGGCACCCTCCATTAGGGAGATGATAAGTGTCTTAAGACGGCAATGTCATGGGGCTCTAAGATCGCAAGATCATTTAGGCCTGTCATATTGTCGCGTAAATTATACAGAGGAAAAAAGCCATAAGAGAAAAAAGTTAAGATGAGGTCAAGGGGTTTTTACATGCAAATGTGAAGATGTCCTGCGATTTCATCGCACGACGGCAATGTCACGAGGCTTTGTTTTCGCGAGAAAACTTAGGCTCGTCATATTGTCGCAATACAATAAATAAATACAGATAAGACAAGATCAATGGGTCAATACATGAAAATGTAAAGACGTCCTGCGATCTTGTCGCGGAGAGAATACTATGGCAAAGTAAGACCTTTAATTAGGAAGGCATGATAAGACCATAAGATTGCAAAAATATCAAGGTTTGCGACAATATCGCAGAAATTATGAAATTCGCCAAAATATTCATTTATTAACTTTCTCATATTGCAGATGAATAATAGAGGCAAGTATGAGAATGAATAGAATGGTAAAGATTATTATTCATCACCATATGAGAAATTTATATGGATATTGAAGCGTAGATAATTAGTAGATGCAAACTATATTGACCAAGTTATATTTGCAAAAAAAAAAAAAAAAAAAAAGGTTGTTCTTTCATTCATACAGATAGAGGGGCAAAGAAATTTACACATTAAATTGAAGAAAGTTGCAGCAAATTGAAGAAACTCGCGATTGATTACATAAAAGAAAGAAGTCAGACAGATACATTGTTTCACTTATCAACATTGTTATCTTTATCGGATTCTTCTTTTTCACCAGATTTCTCTTCTTCATTATCTTTGATGGGTTCTTCATCATCGCCAGAATTTGTTTCTTCGTCATTATTCTCTTCTTCACTCTCATCAAGATCTTCATCAGAATCAGAGACACCAAGATCTGGAATTATTGATGGTATTGCCTTTGCAAGATCAGGATACAAAGAATGAGGAATTCCATGGTCGTCACAAACCTGCTTAGTGGTATCATTACGAGTGATGAGGAGGGTTCTATTAAAATTTGCAGAAGTAATCTCAAATTGAGCTTTCAATCGCGAGTATTTATCGTTGCGAGCAGTAAGATCGTTCGCGAGTTGGTGATTAATATCTTCTAGTTCTCTCATCCTTACACGGCATCTATCTTCAGAATCTGCGAGAATAATGCACCGTTAAGATGGAAGTTATATAAAAAAAAAAAAAAATTTAATAGAATGGAGTGGTTAACAACCTTCTTTCTCAGAAATCAAGTCCCTAATTAAGGCCGATTGATCAGCATGAAGACTAGCATCTATACCTAAATTATTCCTAGAATTATCAAGAACCTGTACTTCCCAAGAAAACTCATCATCGCTAGTAATAATAAGGTGAGAACGAACTTGAGTTTCTCTTGCAAGAAGATCTTTATTTTCGCAGAAGAGTTTATCTCTTTCCATTTGAACTTCGAGAAGAATTTTATGGAAATCTGCTAGAGTTTCGCTGCCATTTCTAATTGCTTGATCTTTCTCGTCAACAAGATCACTATTTATACTTCTTAATCCATTGATCACTTCTTTTGATTCATGATAAAGACGCTTAAATTTATTAGATAATCCTAAATTGTGTCTGTGTTCAATGGTCAGGAGATTAAACTTAAATTTAAGTTCCTCTATAGAGAGGGATTTAATTTGTTCGTCAGCAAAATTACTTAAGGAGTTATTAAGGAGAGCAAGAAGAGTATTATCATCTACAGGTTCGGGAAAGGTTTGAAGGAACGTAGCCTCGTCAGTTAGACCATAAACATCTGCAAAAATGATTGCTTGGATAAGCTATATAAAAGAAAAATAAAAAATCTAAAAGAAAGAAAAAGTAAATCATACCATAGAGTTGTTTGTTGGCATTGTTAAGATCCAAAATCTTCTATTTATCAACTGAAGCTTCAGTTTCCAACAGTTTATTTTTCTCGCGAAGCTCAGCAATTTCAGCCTCTAGTTTCTCTTTATCTTGGCGAAGGTTAACAACCTTTTTCTTAAATGAAGCAAATTTATTATCTAAATCAGAAGAAGCAGCAAAAGAAGCTCTCCCAACCTGCAACAGAGTTTTATAAGTACAAAAAATTTGACGAGAGAAATCTGGCGAATAAAAAAACAATTAAGAAAACATACCAGAATACCAAGTGCATTTAAGAAGCTTGGAGTTAGAGTTCCAGAAATTCCACGAAGAGAATTATTATCAGATAAGATTGGAGCATCGCACACTTTGACGAGCGCTTGAGCTAGCCCATTAAGAGTCTCATCACCATACTCATTCGCGGTTCCACGAGAAGAATCGCCAAAAAGCATGGACAGTTGGGCCATGGAAGAATCAGAGGGAGAAGAATTTTTCACAGAGGGAACTTCTCTAATATCGTCAAATTCTTCGATAAATTCATCATTAGATTTATTAATAACAATTGAATCCAATTGGGTATGTTGAGAAGAAGAATGCTGAGTTTTATTCTTCTTCAAATGAGGCTCGATGGATTCTTTATCACGAGGGGCAGAGCGTCTTCCTTCACTTGAAACAGTAGATTTCCCTTTACGATTAGTTGAAGGTTTCTCCTTAGGTTTTGGCTCTAAAGGTGGTAATTCTTTAATTACCTACAAACACAGATAAAGATAAGAAATAGGGGCAACAATATATTGTTAATTAATAAAGGAATATTTCTTACTTCATCTGTGAAAGATCTAAGAGCTAGAAGAGTGTTGGGTTTCCTATATTTCTGGTAATTAAGCTTCATTTTGGCAACCTACAAGATAACGGAAAAGTTAGCGAGAGTGTGAAGGAAAAAATAATAATATCATAAGAAGATGAGAGAATATACATCGGAAAACCTATCAGGCCAGTTGAAAGTCCATGGTTCATAGTGAGAGAGATTCGCAGGAAGTTGAAGAGAACCAGATATATAAGGACCTTTGAGGCATAAGGGAAAAATAAACCACTTATCGTCATTAGAATGACAAGGGCCATCATTTGTATTGGTATGAAAATCAATGTCTTGCATAAGAGCATTTTCAGCAGCGACCTTCCTTTTATGCAAACGGACACCCCAATAGGTACTATCCCTTACCATGGGGAGTAACTGGTAATTTCGAAAGAAGTTATCTACAGTATACTTTGCAGGGATAATCGGAATATGTTTATATTTAAGACTTTTATGTTCTTCGGAATATTGGGATCCTTTGCCAGCACCACGAGAGGCATATTCCAGTAATAATCTAATACAATCCCCGCCAAGTTGATACACCGCTCGTGAAAATCTCTTATCAGAAATTATTTGGTAAAAGAGTGGAAGTTCGGGGTTGTAGAGAGGAAGTGGAAGACCAGCTTCAAGTTGGCCTAACGAAACTATAATTTTTTCACGAGAACACTGGAAGTTAGAAAATAATTCAAGAGAAAGAACAGATTTGGGACTTTGATCTGGGATTAAAGATAAGTCAAATCCTTGATTTTTAAGTTTTTCTTGCATCAAATTGAAAGCAATAAGATTTTTAGCACCAGCAGCAACCATTTTGAGAGAATGGGAATGAAAGAAGATTGAAAAAATGGCGAAAGATAGTAGATGCGCGATTTGCGGGAAAGCAATGAAATTTGCAGAGAAGAAGAAGGAAAGAGAATGAGAAGAAAGAAAAAGAGAAGAATGAGAGAAGGTATTTATAGCAGAAGAATTTTCTCGAGAAAATAAATATAGTTAATACAATGAAAAGACGTGAATGGTCAAATTACAGCGGTTTAAGATGACGTGTCGAAAAATATATGGATGATAAAATTATATGAAGACAGCTGGTGAAAGGTTTAGAGACGTGTCAGAATAAAGATGGAGGTGAAAAGATAGGAGATTACGGCAATTTATTCTCACGATCTTCTCTTCTTCGCAGAAAAGACATGAGAAGAGGCAAGATGTAGTACCAGAATATCGCCACAACGATATTCTCGTGATAAGAACAACGCTTTCACGAGAAGGTCAAATATTCATATAAGTATAAATGACATTATTCAAGAGAGAGTCGTGAGGATTCTTCAGCAACATTTGGCGAGCGTCACGGGGAAGCATCATAATAGCTGACAATTAAAGAGACATGTTATGAGAGTGTTGTTTCACGAGGATTACAAAAGTTGACGAAGATTAATATTGCAAATACCACGATCAGATCGCAGAATATATCCGAAAGAAGGGGAAAACTTAGCTGTCACCATGTAATTTCCTATATACAGGGTTCAAGTAAGTCCAGATGAGGAGGATGTATTTTTTAGAGTTGAGAAAATATTGAGGAGAGAGAAAATCCAGAAAAGAAAGTTGTAATTCTGAGTTAGAATATTTTCTGTAAACATTTCTGAGATCTAAATAATAAAAGTGTCGTTTAATTCTTCAATCTTCAACTAGTTTCACTTAGATTTTTATAGGATCTTAATAGGGGTGTAGTGTGGGAAATCCTGCTACTACAATGGGGAAGATAGTGAATAATAATTATACCAAAAATCGGAGAGAACATACCTCTTTAGTTCTTTCAGGCCAGTTGAAAACCCAAGGTTGATATTCTGACAGATTCGCGGGTAATGCGCAAGAACCCGAAATATAAGGACCCTCAAGATATAACGAAAAAATGAACCACTTTTCATCACTAGAATGGCGAGGGCCTTGGTTAGTAGATGTATACCAATCAATGTCTAGAATAAGATCTTTTTCATCAGCGATCTTTTCTTTATTCAAGCGAATACCCTAGCAAGTGCTATCCCTCTTCATAGGGACTATTTTTTAATTATCAAAGAAATTATCCACAGTATAATCTGCAGAAACAATGGGAACATCTTTAAATTGAGGATTCTTCGCATCTTCAGGGTAGCGAGATCCTTTGCCAGCACCGCGAGAAGCATATTCAAGCAGCAATCGAATACAATCTCCACCTAATTGATATATCGCTCGCGATAATATCTCGTTAGAAATTATTTCATAGAATAATGGAAGTTCTGGATCATAGAGAGGAATGGGAAGACCAGCTTCAAGTTGACCTAGCGATACTATAATTTTCTCGCGAGAGCATTGATAATCAGTGAATAATCTGAGAGAAATTTCGGATTTAGGGCTCTGATTTGGGATTGTAGACAAAGTAAAACCTTTGCTTTGGAGTTTTTCTTGCATCTCACCAAAAGCAGCCAAATTTTTAGCACCAACAACAACCATTTTTTAAGTATGGAGTATGGGAATGAAGAAAAAGGTTGAAAAATAAGAAAGTAATCATAGCGATAACAGACACGCAATTTACGGAAGAACAGTAAACTTGCTGAGAAGTTACGAAGAGAAAGAAGAAGAAAGTAAAAGAGGAAGAGAAAAGAATGTGTAGTTGCAGAATAAGCTACAACTACACCCTCAATAGAATTAGTAAAAACTCAAGAAGTTCTTGATGATGAATAACAATTTTCTTATTAATGTTCTCACTTGATTACAAAGAAGTATCTAAATGGAAGTAGAATAGTTACAACTTTCTTTATTCTCTTTCCTAAGATATTTTATAACACTCACTAAAAGAACTTCCCGAATTTTACATTTGAACTCCTATTTATAGTAAAATTTATACAGCTGTATATGAGTTGCGAAGTATCGCAACTCATACTATAAAATTACTCCATCCTCGCAAAACTTCATATTTCTCCGCGCTACTTCTATCATCGTATCATTTTATAACTCTTTTCTCCTTTATTTATTACGATACTCGTGAACTGTTATCTTGCGATATTCAGTACCTACATCTTGCCTCTTCTCATGTCAATTTCTACGAAGAAGAAATGATCGTGAGAACATAACCGTTACTTAGTCTTTTAAAATTTGGACACGTCTTTTGTAACCGTTCTTTTCTAGTTATTCCCTTATATAACTCCTTTATATTCTCTTCCTTTTCTTCTTCTTATCTCCGCAATTCTATCTTCTACTCATACTCTCTATTACTGTTTTCTCTGCAATTTTTTCTTCTACTATATCTTCATGAGTTCTCCAAGGTAATTTCCTTCTATCTCTGCGTATTTCATTTGTTCTCCTCTTAAATTTCTGTATAATTTGTTATCTGATTTTGGTTTATTTCAGCAAAATAACTCCTCAGATGAAATCTCAGCTAAAAAATCCAAGCCCTAATCCACGAAGAAGAAAATCTGAGAATCAAAAGGTAGTTAAAATACTTTTCATTCTTTCCTGAACAATATATTGTTGCCTCAGTTTTTAATCTACATTTTGATTCGCAGGTTGGCGAAAAACCAAACCCTGGTAAGAGATCTCGAATAACTAAACCCACACCATTAATTCCAATTGATGATTTCCTTCCTGAAGTTGATAAGGAATTTTCTTCTCCTCCTCGTGAAAATGCTTCTTCACACACTCCTGCCTCTACTCCATTACCTACCTTTCAATCTCCCATCAATGTCAATTTATCAACACTTCTTCAAGATCAACCCTCACAAAATATTTCTACAACTTCTTCTCTTGAGAAACAACCCTCGCAAAATATTTCTTCAACTTCTTCTCTTGAAAAACCTGTCTTGTCCCCAAATCCTTTGAGTGCTATTTCTCTAGACAATTTGAAGCTTGCTCTTATTCCTTCAAATTCTTCTCCTCTTCCTCAGGAAATTTGAGATGGAATTTATTCAACTTTCCGAATGTTATCTGAGGTTTTGACCAATACTGCGAAGTCTACTAATGTTCGTTCGCAATATGAGTTTTGCGAAGTTTTAAATAATTTCGTCAATCCAGACATTTCTTCTTCACGTCAATCCTTGGAAAAAGAAATTGAATTGCTTCGCCAATCTTTGAAATCTTCTCAAGAAGAATGCGAGGATCTCCGTAAAGAAAATCATCATCTTCAGAATAATTCTCTCGACTGTGCGATTCTTCGCAAAAGAAATGATGAATTGAAAGGTATGATTACTATCTTCATATTTTCCCTTTTATTTACTTATATTATTCATATGCTTGAAACATCCATTAAAACCCATTCCCCTTTATAGAATCCATCCAGAAATGTAGAAGATTGGTACTTCACCATGAATCAGATGCAACAGAATATCGAACCAAGCGTGAAAGCCTCTCAAACCAATTCTCCCATTTATCTAATCTTTACTCGTGTGCTCTTGACAACTCTGATGCTCTTTTTCAAGAGAATACTCAACTAATATATGATCGAAATTTTTTGAATGATGATATATCTAAACTTTTTTCTTCCTTAACTAAAGCTAATTTGAGAATAGAAACCTTATTAGAAGAGAACAAAACCTTATCAGAAGAGAAATGTTCATTTTTGAATACAATGATTGTTTCTTCGCAAGAATTAAAGACTCTTCAGAATAAATGTTGCGATCAAGAAAATCTTCTTTCTTTGTTGAAAGGTGAACTTGAGGAATTAAAGAAGTCTTCAGATCTTTGAAAGAAATTCTTTTGTTGCTGAGAAGAATTCCCTTATTAATAAGAATATAGTCTTGAGTGCTAAGAAGAATCAACTTAAAGAAGATTATTCGTCATTAAAAAGTCTTAATGCCAAACTTGCGAAGGATAAAAATTTTCTCCTTTATAAAGATCAAAAGCTTCAATCTCGACTTAAAGGATTAGTTGGTGATGGTTTTGATAATGCGATGAATCATATGAAGAACTGTTGTCTATATTTAACTCAATCTCTTGCTTCGCAAAGAGAAGGTAGTCATTAAAATTTGATTGCCTCTGGTATATCTTTAAATTTCGTTATACTCGCAAATTTTATTCTTTGAATTTTGTTTTCTTTGCAGAATCTGAGAACAACCTTCGTAATGCGAAAGCTGGATTAGAAGCCTCCTGTTCCGAGCTTCATAAGAAAAATGCTTTGCTTTCTACCCGCTTAATCAACTCTCGTGACCGTGATACTCGGAGATTCAACTATCTTGCTTATTCCAAAGATATCGAAGATACCAATCATCAAAAAGCTATACTTCGTGAAAGTCATCTAAAAGCTCAAGTCTTTACGAATAACATTCTCTTATCAAGAGCCTTGCCTCCTGTGAAAAGAAGATATCTGACGATGAAGTTGCTCGTGATCCTGATAGTGATTTCGATTATGAGAGTGATAATGAAGATCTTGATGATGAGAAAGAATCTATTCCTCAAGGAGATGTTCCTGTTGCATATTCTTCCAAGGATGATATCTCGCAAAAGTCGAAGGCTGCTAATGACCCTACTGATCTTAAAGATCCAGCACAGAGTGTTGATGAAGCATGATAACATTCTTTTTTCAATTTATCATTGACTCTCCTGTCCTCCTTTCTTTTGAATTCCTTCCCTTAGTTACTGTCGGTTTTCTTTTTGTGAACAATTCTATTTTTTAAGAAGTACATCTGATATTTTGCGAATATGATTTATCCTTTCTTTCTGATGTTTTGCGAAGATAATTTAACCTTTCTTTAATTAAATTCCCCCCATTTGATCATATGAATAGAAATAATATATAATTCACAGATAAAGCTTAGTATCTCCTTTTCCCCCTATTATTTCTCTTTAAATGATTAAACATTGTTTGAAGTATTAGAATATCTGCCTCAATTTATCTTACGAAGTTTCAACTTGTTACGATTGTAAATAAGAAATCCTCCCTTTTAAGTATAAAAAATAAGATATATGAAATATCCTTAATAAGTATACTACATATACAATACTTTAGAAGAAGTATTAGAATTACCAAATCCGTCAAATGAAGAGATATAAGAAGTATTAGAAGTACTCGATCCACCAAATGAAGAGATATAAAAAGTATTAGAAGTACTCAATTCACCAAATGAATAAATATAAGAAGTATTAGAAGTACTCAATTCACCAACTGAAGAAATATAAGAAGTATTCAATCTGTGAATAATTACGAAGTATAATGATTATTTAACCTTCACCGAATGAAATATCCGTTAAAGAAGTATAATAAATATGAGATATTCTTGAAGAATTATAAGAAGTATTCAATCTTTTGGAGAAATATTCAATATATGGAGAAGTATAAGAAGTATGTAATTCTCGTAAACTTTTACGAATATGAACTTATCTGTATTTGATTGCTATCAAAATCGCATCTTTTATTAAGTCTTCATTAAAATTCTTCAATGATGTTGTATTTTTTGATAGGACTTCTTGTAAAAATTCTTCAATGATATTGGCAGAGCTGTCTTCTCTTCAAAATTTCTTGATGTATATTCTTGTAAAATTTCTTCAATGATATTGATGCAATGAATTTCATTAATTTGTGTGGTCTTATCATGCCTTCCTAAGTAAAGGTCTTATTTTTCCACCTCTTTTGTAGTAAATTTTTGTATTTGCAATAATATGACAAGTCTGAACATTCTTGCGAACATACAACCTCGTGACATTATCGTCTTGCGATGAAATCGCATGACGTTCTTACACTTTCATGCAAAAACCCATTGATCTCATCTTAACTTCTTTGTATAGTATTTTAGCCTCTTCAGGAAGTGTTGCGACAATATGACAGGCCTAAATATTCTTGCGAACATAAAGCCCCATGACATTGCCGTCTTGCGATGAAATCGCAGGACGTCTCTACACTTTCATGTAGTGACCCATTGATCTCATCTTAACTTCTTTGTTATGTTCTGCGAGTTCTTTATTCTTTTCTTTTTTTTTTTTTTTTTTTTTTTAGAAGGCTCGCAGAACTTCATTTGTTGCACAAATATGACAAGCCTTTATGTTTTCGCAAACAAGAAGCCTCGTGACATTTGCGTCTTATAGCACGTATCAGATCCCTAATGGAGGGTGCTGCCCTTTATCTTCCCCCTGATTTCCCCTTCAAGGAAGCGTACATCGACCATACAAGGTTAGCTCTTCCCATCCGGTTTTGCCAACAACCAGATTTTGATCGCAACCTATTATCCTTTTTTCCTATAGGGCTTATAGTTACGAGGTTGCACCCTATGGGGTATCTTTGGGCCAAGTGCATCATTTGCCAAGACTTGTCAAAAATGGCAGATGTGGTTCAACCTCACCCGGCACTCTTGACTCAACCGTGTACCTCGGCGCCTTGATTGTTTTCTGCACTTCTTGGGAAAGACAGTATGCCTTAGTCGCCCAACCTAAATCCTCTTACACCGCATTTTATATTGCGTAATGTCGCTAGATTAGGTGAGAATCCAAGGTGTCTAACCCGGATAGGTACCCCATTATTGGGTTGTACCCCTAAATTTTTACCATGTACTAAGGGCCCTTGGTGGTGTTCCGGTTACCCTTAGCCACGTTATAGGTACCCCCTTAAATGACGTACTTTAGGACTTTGCCTCTTACGAAATATAGCTTCGCGAACTAGGGTGTACGCCACAAAGGTTTGCCTGTATAAAATTTTCTGCGGCTCTCTTTCTTTTTTGGAGGCTGATCACAGATTGCGGTCTTTTATTCGCAATTAATGAGAATGAAAGTTTAATCGCAATATAAATTTTGAAACTCGTAACTTTTCTCAATTTCCTGCGAGCAAACAATATTCGTAAAAAATTTCATGAGTTTTATGGATAATACCTTTTCAAATATAGTCTGTTCCAAGGTTTTCCAAGCCTCAAACCCATGTCTCTCCCTTCTGGATCCATCAGCCGATAAGCTCCGCTTCCTACAACTTCTTTAATAACATATGGTCCATCCCATTTTGGTTCTAATTTTCCCCCATTTTGTTTTTGATATGGAGGTGTTTCTCGCATGACCAAATCACCTGGTTTATACTCGCGTTCAATGACTCTCTTGTTGTATTCTCGAGCTAATCGTTCCTGATAAATCTTCATATGGTGCAACACCTTTTCTCTTTTTTCTTCCAAATCATCCAATTCACTTAATATTACTCTCGCACTTAAATTTCTTTCCCAAGCTTCTTTCTTTGTTGTCGTAATTACAACCTCTGTGGGTAATACTGCTTCTACTCCATATGTTAGACAATAAGGAGACATTCCAGTTGCTTCTCTTCTAGTTGTATTGTATGCCCAAACTGCGCTAGGTACTTGCTCGCACCACCCTTTGAGATGTCCTTCTAATTTCTTTTTGATTGTATCTGCGATTGTTTTATTTGTTGCTTCTGCTTGTCCATTAGCTTGTGGATATAACGGGGTTGACTTCCCACATTTTATTCTAAAAGCACTGAGTAACATCTCTATATTCTTCCCCTCAAATTGTTTTCCATTATCAGATACTAGTTGTCTTGGACCCCGTACCTGCAAATGAGGTTCTCAAATATGAATGTAAAAACATCTTTATCACGAATATGTTGTACTGCTTTTACTTCTGCGAGCTTCGTGAAATAATCTGTTGCAACTATCAAGTATCGCCTTTGTCCAGATCCAGGTATAAATGGTCCAACAATATCCAACCCCCATTTACCAAAAGGCCAACGACTTGTTGAAGAAGTTAATGTGGCCCCTGGTGCATGAATTCTTTTACCATGTCGTTGACATTCCTTGCATCTTAAAATTACGAACAATTTTGCGTCTGTATGCATATAAGGCCAGTAATATCCTTGTATCTTTGCTCTATATGCTAGAGATCTTCCCCCACTATGATTGCCAGCTTCTCCTCCATGTAACATCTTCAATATCTTTTCTCCTTCTTCGCGAGTTAAGCACCTGAGAGGTGGTCCATTGAAAGATTTTCTATATAAAATTCCTTCTCGCAACTCATAGTTTGTTGCACGACTCTTTAATTTATGTTCTTCTATTCTGTTCCTGGATATTTCTCCTATTGCGAGGTATGCATGAATTTCTTTTCTCCAATCTGCGATGTTGTTTGATAACTCTCTTTCTACTTCCATCGCAACAGCTTCCTCAATTTCTTTCTCTTTGTCTACTGATGGGTGTTGAATTGTCTGTATTTGGATATTTCTTGTATTTGGATTTGTCATCATGCTTGGAATAAATGCAAAAGCATCTGCGAGACGGTTATATTTTCTAGATATATGTCTCCAGTTTAATTTTGGTATCTTCGTAGATAATTCCTCAACGAGTTTCTTGTATTTCTTCAAAGAAGATTCATTTGTGGTATATTCCCCTTTAATTTGACAAATCACTAACTGCGAATCACTTGTTATCCTTATACTTTCAAGCTTCTTTTCTATTGCGATCTTTAATGCATGCACTACAGCTTCGTACTCTGTTTCATTGTTCATGGATGCAAATTCTAGTCTGAATGAGAATGCTTTTCTTTCTCCTTCTAGTGAAATAAACACGACTCCAATTCCATTTCCCTCACTATTGGATGATCCGTCCACTAGAATTTCCCATCTATCTGGTTCTGTTAACAAGTCTTTTGGATTTCCAAATTCTTCTTCAACATCCATCATTTCCTCTCTTTGCTTCATCTTCTTCCAAAGGAAATTCTGCCAAAAAATCTGCGACAACTTGTGATTTTTGCGATGATAATACTTCGTATTTTATCTTGTAATGGTTTACTTGTGCATTCCACCTTTCTATTCTTCCCGACCTTTTTGTGTTCTTCATGGTTGATTCAATTGGGACTTTGGTTACCACTTTTATCACACGTGCTTGAAAGTATATTCGTAACTTGAATGATGCATAAACCAGGGCTAAGATTAACTTCTCCATTTTAGAATAATTCTTCTCTGCTGCATTAAAGGTTTTACTAATGTAGTAAATGGGCATTTCTACTCCTGCGTCTGCTCGCAACAGAACTACACTCAGAGCATATGGAGTTGTTGCGAGGTATACCAATAATTCTTCGTTTTTCTCTGGTTTCTGTAGTATAGATGTATTTGCGAGGTATTCTTTGATTCCTTGAAAAGCTTTTTCACATTCATCAGTCCACTTGAATTTTGCTCCCTTCTTAAGTATGTTGAAAAAATGCTTGCACTTATCTGACATTCGCGAAATAAATCTTCCAAGTGAAGCCAAGAGTCCATTTAGCTTTTGTACTTCTTTTACCGTTGCAGGTGTTGGCATGTCACGAACTGCTTGGACCTTTTCTGGATCAACTTGTATTCCCTCCTTCAATACTCTGTATCCCAAGAACTTTCCAGATGAAACCCCAATTATACATTTCTCAGGATTTAATTTGATGTTGAACTTTCTCATTTGCTCAAATCTTGCACATGGTCTTTAGCTTCCTTGCTTTTTATCAACATATCATCTACATATACCTCCAAAGTTTTATGTATCCACTTCGCGAACACTTTTTCAACCATACGTTGATATGTAGCACCCGCATTCCGCAAACCAAATGGCATCTTCACATAACAATACAAACCCCTTGGAGCAAAAAAGGCAGTATGTTCTTGATATTCTTCTGCGAGTGATATTTGATTATACCCTTTATATACATCAAGTGAAGTGACTCTATCATGACCTGCAGCTGATTCCACCATTTGTGGTATATCTGGTAATGGAAAACTGTCTTTGGGACTTGCCTTGTTTAGATCAGTGAAATCTATGAAAATTCTTATTCCTTTATTCTTTTTCGGAACAATGACCATATTCGCAATCCATTCTGGATATTTTGCTTCCCTTATGATCCCTGCATCCAACATCTTTTGTAACTCTTCTTCTATCTGTACATGATAATTCTGTGATATCTTCCTTATTCTTTGTTTGAATGGTCTTACATTTTTATCTATGTTCAATCTATGACACGCCACTGATGGATCAATTCCTGGTATCTCATCTACACTTCATGCGAAGATATCTTTATATTCTCGTAAAATATCAATAGTTATTTTTTCTTCTTCTTCATCCATCTTAGTTCCAATTCGCAAGAATAAAGGCTCCTCTTTACTTCCAATATTTATTTCTTTAGTTGGTTCAGCTGCAACATAACTTGGATTTTGCTCCCCCATAGGTGTTGGTTCTTTGATTATTTTTGCTGGTTCCCCTTCTTTTTCTGGAATCTCATTTGGTATACCTCTCCCTTCCTTTGCTCTTACTGTATACACTCGGAATTCTTCTTCCTTTTTTGTTTCCTTCGCAAGTTTCCTACGAAGCTGTTTCTTTCTTGCTCTTCCTCCGCATTGCGTTACTTCAATTTGATAACAAAATTTTGCACTATCAAGATCTCCTTTTATTTCTTGTATTCCATTTGGTGTAGGAAATTTGAATTTCTGATGTAATGTTGAAGCAACAGCTTTGATCGCATGAATCCACGGCCTTCCTATCAGCATGTTATATGGAGATTCCATATCTATCACACACAAGGTTACATGTGTTTCGATTTCGCCTAGTAATATTCGCAGCGCGATTTCCCCTTTAGATTTTGTTGTAGATTTTCCTAATCCATGAATAAGACATTTTGAATTTGTGATTTCTCCATCTTTAATTCCCATCCCCTTAAGTGCATGATAGAATATGATATTAACAGAACTCCCTGTATCAACCAAAATTCGGTTTAATTTCCATTTTTCTACAACTTTCTTATCTTCTAGCATGATCGGCATTGTGATCACCAATGGTGAAGTGTGGTTCAAGTCTTCATTTGGAATTTCTGCTGCTGAAAATGTGATTTTCTTCTTTTCCCATTCTTCTAAAGTTGTTATCTTTTCTTTCTCCATGATCTTTCTTCCTCTACAATCTCGCTTGTATATTTTTCCCTTCATATTACTATGAAATTCATCAATCATTGTCTTTGTGATCATATTACATTCTTCTTTTTTGCAATCTCCATCTACTGAATTCATTTGATCTTCAAATTTTCCCCAATTCCCTCAAATTTAGGCTACCACAATTCTCAAGTCCCTGTTTCTAGCGCCAATTATGTAGTTGCAGAATAACCTACAACTACACCCTCAATAGAATTAGTAAAAACTCAAGAAGTTCTTGATGATGAATAATAATTTTCTTATTAATGTTCTCATTTGATTACAAAGAAGTATCTAAATGGAAGTAGAATAGTTACAACTTTCTCTATTCTCTTTCCTAAGATATTTTCTAACACTCACTAAAAGAACTTCCCGAATTTTACATTTGAACTCCTATTTATAGTAAAATTTATACAGCTGTATATGAGTTGCGAAGTATCGCAACTCATACTCGCAAAATTACTCCATCCTCGCAAAACTTCATATTTCTCCGCGCTACTTCTATCATCGTATCATTTTATAACTCTTTTCTCCTTTATTTATTACGATACTCGTGAACTGTTATCTTGCGATATTCAGTACCTACAGAATGAAAGGAGTATTTATAAAAGAAGAAATTTCTCGAAGAATATGAATGTAATAAATGCTAAGAAAAGACATGAACGGTCAGATCGCAGCGGTTAGAGAGGACGTGTCGCAAATTCATTAGAAGAGAGAATGCGTGAAAACAGCTGGCGAAGGATACAGAAACGTGTCAGAACAGAGATTAATGAAGAGATAAGTAGTTGCGGCATTTTAAAATTTCTCATGATCTTCTCTTCTTCGCAGAAAAGACATGATAAGAGGTAAGATGTAGGACCAGAATATCGCTACATCTATTCTCTGCTAGATTAACAACACTTCCCAGCGAGCATCACCGCAAGATCTTCAACTACACTTCACGAGTGTCACAAAAGCCTTCAAAAGAGTGACGTAATAACTGACGATTGAAGAAAACTTGAGAAAAGCATGTTTGTTCTGCGATGGTTATAAAACTTGCGATGATTTAACATTGTAACTATCGCAGAATCAACCCGAAATAAGAGGAAAACTTAGCTGTCATCCACTATATAACTACCCTATAAATATAGACCCAATGTGTCCAGAAAAGGATGATGTATTTTTGAGAGTTAAGAAAGTCTTAAGGAGAGATAAACTTCAAGAGAATAGTTGTAATCTTGAATTCTTCCATTTCTGTAAACATTTCTGAGAACAAAATAATAAAGTGTCGTTTTTAATCTTCAATTGTGAGTTGATTATAGCAAGATCTTAACAAGGGTGTAGTGTGGGAAATCCTGCAACTACAACATCAGAACAATCATGACAATCGAGAAAGAAGACGTGAATACAATCGCAATAATGTTAATATCAATAAAGAATATGATAGAGCACAAAGGAGAGCTGAAAGGCAACAAAGAGAATTAATGAGGAATGAACAAAATCGCAGAGGAGAAAATGAGAGGTATAATCATGTGCGAATTCATGAAAGAGATGAAATAGAAGATCACAGGGAAAGACAATAAGAAGATTATGAAAAGGAAAATCAAAATTTCGCAAGACAAAATAGGCAAGAACGCATGAGAAGAGAAGCAGAATTAAAAAGACCAATGGAATCAGCACCTGGTGTAAATGAACAAATCTTAAGAGAATTGGCGGAGATGAGGGAAATACTAAATAACATAAGTGAGGGAGGTAGGAGACAATTAGTCGAATCCATAGAAAAATATGCGAAAACTCCATTTACACAAGAAGTGCAATTGAGAGGAATACCCCCCAAAGTGAAATCTGCCTGCATTAACTATTATATTTGACGGAACAACTTGTGCAGTTCAATACATCAAAGCGTATGTGAGATGTATGCTACAGTGGGAAAACCATGATGATGTATTAAATAAGTATTTCGCATACATCTTAACAGGAGAGACATTGAAATGGTATGAGGGTTTACCAAAGAGTACTATAACATCTTTTAATCATTTGCAGACTACGTTCTTAGGGGCGTATATAAGTAATAATTCTTCGCGGCCTGGAATTGAAGATGTATTTGTGTTAAAACAAAGAGTTAGAGAAATCTTGAAGCATTTAACCATGAGGTGGAAGACAATGTGTAGCGATATGGATGGACGAGTAGCTGAGAGATACCTCATTTTATCATTCATTAACGCAATGTTCGCAACCAATCTGTTGTACATTCAAATTTTCAGAATTAAGAATACAATCATGATGACTGAGTTGCGAGATCTATAGGAAGAGTATATTGCTCTTGAAGAAAAACAAAATGAGATGGAATCATACCCAGTTCCGAATACAAGTTCAAAAGCAGCGAACGCAAGCTTGTTACCCAAGTTGATAAACACAGTGGCGTGCAATTCACAAGGACAACAAGAGAGGATAATGGAGAATAATCAGCGGAAAATAGTAGCTATGGGAAGTCATGACCAATTAGAATTATAGAGAGAAAGAAACTTCTATAGCCGAGGTGGAAACAACAAAATTCAAAGACTTGATCAACCATAAGAAACTTATATAGGTCAGAGGAAAAATCATCATAAGGGACAGGGAAGTCATGAGATAATATGGAAAAAATCAAAATGCCACCTTTAAATGCTAGTGTGGAGAAAATATGGGAAGTTATAATCTTGATGGAAAACATACCAACACCATGGAACATGGGGACTGAACCACCTCCAAACCACAGAAGTCATGAATTTTGTTCTTATCACCATTTCCATGGACATTCGACAAATGATTGCAGAAATATAAAGAGAATCATCCTCAGAATGATCGATCAGGGAAAGCTAAATCATTTTCTAATAGGGCAACCACAATCTTAACCATTACCACCTCCACCAGAAATTCGCAGAGCTAATACAACAAAGGAAAGAGAAAAATTTGTAATAGAAGTTGGAGCAAAGGAAAAAAATCTGTTTTGTAACTCTATTGTGCACTCATACAAAACTATTGAGGACTTTCATGATAGCGTTCTGAGCAGAGTTTTCGCAAGAGATGCTAATGGGAGGGAAATAATGAATATTGCGAAGACTTCGTCGTTAAAAGAATAGCAAAAGAAAACTATCTCTTTCACTGCAGAAGAAGTACCCGAGGCTCGCGAAATGCATGAAAACCCATTGGTGGTAAGACTAGTGATCAACCCAAGACCAAGAGATGATGAAGATGATGAAGCGGAGGATTCATGGGCAATCAATAGAGTTTTAATTGACACTGGAAGTTCCGTGGACATCCTGTTCTATCATGCATATCAAACTATGGGAGGTAAAGATGAAGATTTAATACCCTTAACCTATAAAATCTATGGCTTTAACGGTACTGCAAATAAGACAAAAGGAGAGGTTACTATGCGAATTCCATTGAAAGGATTATCTTCTGAAGTTTTATTCTGTGTTGTCGATGTATAGTCTCCATATAATGCTTTTATTGGCAGACCTTGGTTACATGGGATTCTAGGCGTAGCGTTAACATTTCATCAATGCATCAAATTCCCTCATCCTAGTGGAATTGGCATTATAAAAGGAGATTGGATTGAAGGAAAGAAGTGTTATGAAATTGATGAAAAATAGGTGATTAAATAAGAAAGAACAGTTAACTACCTTCTCTGTCAGAAATCATATCTCTAACCAAGTCTGTGTGCTCAGTGTGGAGACTAACGTCTACACCTATACTATTTCTGGCGTCATCTAAAATTTTCGCAGCCCAAGCGAATTCATCATCATTAGTTATGAGAAGACGGGAACGAATTTGACTCTCTCTCTCGCTAAGCACATCATTTTTGCATTTAAGTTCATCTCGTTCAATTTGAACCCCAAGAAGAGTTTCATGAAATTTCGCTAAGGCTTGAGCGCCTTGGTTAGCAATGCGATCTTTATCATCTATGAGATCCCTGCTCTTGGTCTTTAAGGTATTGATTTCCTCTCTAGAGCTATGGTAAAAACGCTTAAATTTGTTGGATAAACCCAAACTGGATCTATGGTCAATTTCTAAGAGGCAAAGTTTGGATCTGAGTTTATTTATGGAAAGAGATTTAATCTTATCATTGGAAAAACTATTTAAAGAATGATTAAGACGCTCGAGAAGGGTATTATCATCTATAGGGTCGGGAAAAGAACGAAGGAGTGTAGCTTCATCAGAAAGACCATAAATGTCTGCAAAAATGGTTGATCAAATAAGATAAAACAATGGGATAAAGGAATCAAGGGGAAGAAGGAAAAATTCATACCATAGAGTTGTTGATTTGCATTCTGAAGGCTAGAAATTTTATTCTCCTGAACATCAGTTTCGGATTCTAATTGTTTATTCTTCTCGCGAAGACTGACAGCCTCAACTTCCAATTCTTCATTCTTTTTGCGAATTTGAAGATTTTTCTTCTCAAAATTCCCACATCTCCTAACTAAGTCAGAATTGACTGCATAGGAAGATTTTCAAACCTGCGAAAGAATAAGGAGAATTTTCAAAATAAACTATAATTTATAATTAAAAAGTAAAAGAAGAAAAATACAAGTATGAAAATTTACCAAGTTATTAAGCGAATGTAAGAAACTTGGGGATACAAATATGGAAACTCCGCGAAGAGACTCATGATTCTCTAAGAGGGGGGAATCACAGATAGAAACTATGGACTTGCAGGCATTAGTCAGAGGAGTATCACCAATTCCTTGCATAGAATCAGAGAAGATGCTGGATAGTTGTGCCATTGAAGATTCAGAAGAGGCACCTTCTTTTGCGAATACAGCATCGTCATCTGTACTCTCATCAGAATGGGAGCTTGAGGGAGAAGGAGAGTGAATCTTTCTTTTCTTTGAAGATGAGGCAACAAATTTCTCCTTACGAAGAGCACTTTTACCTTTGCCTTTGGTCTTCGCAGCTTTAGATCATTCCTCTTCAACAACTACAACACTAATATTCGCACACGAATGAAGATAAGAAACAAAGGCAACAATATTGTTAAAAATAATAAAACAAAGTATTTCTTACTTCATCCATGATCGAACGAAGTGCTGCTAGGGTGCTTTATTTGTTAGTTCTTTTGTAGCTTCTTTTTAATTTGTCAATCTGAAATTTTCGCAAGATTAATAAATATGGAGAAAAGTGAGACAATAAACTGAATAAAAAAAACGTACCTCCTTCGCTTTCTCAGGCCAATTAAATACCCAAGGTTAGTAAGTAGCGAGATTCGCAGGGAGTACGTTTGAACCAGAAATATAAGGACCCCTCAGAATCAGTGGAAAGACATACCATTTCTCATCTTTAGATTGGTGAGGAATGTTATTCTTGCCAAAATGCCAATCAATGTCATGCATAATTTTTTTATCATCGACATATTTTCTTTCCTCTTCAAGCAAATACCCCAGCGAGTTTTGACATTCTTCATAGGTATTAATTTATAATTTTCAAAGAAGCTCTCTGCGGTGTATTTTTCGGCGAGAATTTCTAGATCCTTAAATTCAGGATCCCTAATGTTTTATGAATAAAGAGATCCCTTGCCAGCACCGCGGTTGGAAAATTCAAGCATCAGGCGAATGCAATCCCCACTTAATTGATATATTGCTCGCGAGAACTTCACATAAGAGAGTATATCATAAAATAAATGAAGGTTAGGATCATAAAGAGGGATAGGAAGGCCAGCGAGAATTTGACCGAGTGAAACTATAATTTCTTTATCATCACAATGATGATCAGAAAATATTTTAGCAGAAAGAATGAAGGTAGCTTCTTGATTGGGAATGGTGGATAGTGTAAAACCTCTCTCTTTGAGAAGTTTCTGAATTCCCTCAAAAGAAGTTTTAGCTTTGTGACCGCTTGGAGGCATATCTGAGTATGGAATGAAGGAATGAAGATCAAAAGAAAATGAAGGATGAAAATTTACAGCAGCAGAAGCGGAATTTGCGGAGAAATAGTAAAATTGCAGAGAAGAATAGAAGAAAGTAAAAAGAGAAAAAGAGAAGAATAAGAAGAATATATATAGAGAGAAGAGTTCTCGAGAAAATAAACTCATTAATGCGAAGAGTGGACTGCATGGTTAAGAATGACGGTTGAAAATGACGTGTCGAGAAATGAATGGAAGAAGAAATACGTGTAATAAATACTGTGTAAGATACATAATCGTGTCATTATAGAAGAATATGACATTACGAACAGTTGCGGCATTTTGGAAATATAGTTTCTCATGACATTATACCCTTCGCAGAGATGACATGAGAAAAGGAAAGATGTAGGATCAGAATATCGCAATAGAAACACCCTTGCGAAGTTATCATAAAAGTACATTGTGAAGCCGTCGCAAATTAACTATAGAAATGACATAACAGATGACGACAGCTTAAACATGAGAAAGATGTGAAGACCTAGCGATATTTAAGAATATTGCGAACTTAACACTTTATTGCTCGCGAGAATATCGCAAGCCAGATCCTAAAATAAAGGACATATTAGCTGTCATCCACTATGTAATACCCTATATAAAGAGTTGAATAGGCGTAAGGAAGAGAGAGATCTTTTTGGAGTGTTGAGAAAGTTTTAAAGAGAGAGGAAGTCCAAAACATTGTTTTACTCTTGATTTCATTTTCTTCTTGTAACATTTCTGGAATCTATTAATAAAAAGTGTAGTTTTTGATCGTAAAGATGTGTTGATTATTATGAATTCTTGTTAGGGATGTATTGTAGGATTTCCTGCAATTACAGAAGGAGTTAAAGTGCACAAGGATTGGAGGAAGGAGCAACCAACATCTTTTCAATAAGTTTTTCTCTCTTCTTTTATTATTATTATTATTGTGTGAACTCCAAACTATGAGTAGCTAATTTTCTTATTGATTGAGGATGAATTCCTAGTTCTTAACATATGATTTGAGTTTTTATTTCAATTCTATCTTGAAGTTTTTCATATGATTATCGTTTGTTTTTACAAATAAGAATGTTTATGCTTGCATGATAGATTATATAGGTGGCCAACTGAATTGATTTGTTATATAACATATAGCTACTAGAGGTTAGGGAATACGTAATAGTTTCTTGCCTTTTAACATAAGTAGAAAACATGAGACCTTGCAGAGCGATTCCGTGGAGAAATTGTGTGTGAAAACAACGCTAGAAAGTGGACCAATCGAACCGAGTCTAACTACTAGTACTAAACCTAAATTCATAAATCTTAATGCGTGCGGGGAATTACATCTTGTAAGCAAACCTCAAGGTGGTTCTTTTGAATAGAATCTGATAACTAAGCGGACTTGTTACTCAGTGAAATAAGGAATTTTGAGGTTAGCTAAGCGAACCTGCTATCCTACGGTTGGTGATAATCTGTGACTAATAAAAAGTGGAAAAGAATATAACTTGAATCATTGTTTTGCAACGAAGAAGGATTCCTTGATCTAATCTTTCTTATTGATTTCAACTTATACTTTGAATTGCTTTATTTACTTTCTTTTGCTTTTAAAATCAAAAACCAACCCCCCTCCCTTTGTGTCAATTTTACAACTAAAAATCTCTTGCTCCCGTGGGAACGAACTTGGCTACCCTATATAACTTGTTAATTAGGTAGAAAAATATTAATTAATTTGTTGTGGTTACGACACGCATCAAATTTTAGCGCCGCTTCCGGGGAGCATCCGACGATTTTAGTTGTTCTTATTTTTTTTCTTTTTTCTTTATTCTTGCTTTATTAGATTCTATATCGTATCTAACTTAGTTTTAGAGAATCTTGTTTCAGGTACTATATATTTAGTGAATGCTTAAATAGGGAAGATCGAGTCCAATACATCTTCGATCCGGCACTCAACTAAAAGACTTCATTCGAGCAGTTAACACTCCGCTTCCTCATTCTACATCAAGTGAGTTCGCAGATTCAGACATATAATAAGAAGCAATGGGTGATCATACACTCAAGGACCTAGATTCTCACAAGTTCAATACACAACAATGGTGTATCCAAACTAACTCAACCTTCGAGATCAAGCCGGGGTTGATTAGATAGTTACCAAAGTTTCATGGCATGGTGAATGAAGACCCAAACAAACATCTTATGGACTTCAATACCATAGTCATGGCCATGCTTCCACCGAAGACTAATGCGGATGGAGCGTTGTTGAAAGCTTTTCCGTTCTCTTTGGCGGGCAATGCAAAGGAATGGTTATATTATTTGCCTTCCGAAAGTATCACAACATGGAATAGGATGAAGAAACTTTTCCTCGAGAGATATTTTCCCGCATCAAAAGCTACTCAAATTCACAAGGAGATTTGTGGGATGAAGCAACATGTGGGAGAGTCATTATATGAGTGTTTGGATCGATACAAGAGATTGGTGGCAAGTTGTCCGCACCATCAATTTAATGATGCCATGATAATTCAATACTTCTATGAAGGTCTCCAAATAAATGATAGATATATTCTTGACGCCGCGGGTGGTGGTGCACTAGTGAACAAGACGGTGGACCAAGCTATAGAATTGATTGAAAATATGGCGGCAAACTCACAACAATTCTATGCAAGAGGTGAGCAAATGGTTAAGTTGGTGCATGAAGTTAGTGATTCATCTTCACAATCTGCTCAACGGTTAAACAACATATAAAGGGTAGTGCAATGAATGGCCGCGGTAATTATTCCGGATGATGAAACCGAACAAGTAAATGCTTTATATCCCAATCAAAGGCCAAGGTACGATCCATACTCAAATACTTACAATCCATGTTGGAAGGATCATCCTAACTTTAGTTATGCAAACAAGTAAGCGTCGGTTCCCAATCCATATAAGCAACAGGGTGGTTTCCAAAAATCACGCTTTCAACCTCAACAACAATTCCAACCTCAAGTAAAGGAACAAGGATCTTCGATTGATGATAAGCTTAATGTCATGATGCAAGGTATTATGTCATTGTTTCAACAAAACCAACAAAAGACCGATTCGACAATCAAGGCTTTGGAACAAAAGACCGGTTCGGCGATTAAGGATTTACAAACTCAAATGGGACAATTGGCGACTGATGTGAACTTAATGAAAGCTCAAGCATCCACAAAGCTTCCTTCACAACCATTTATGAACCCGAGAGAGAATGTTAATGCGGTTGCTTTAAGAAGTGGGAGACAAGTGGAGAGTCCAAGTCATCAAGAAGAAGCTAGTGAAGAGGTAGTCAAAGACAATGAGGAAGCCGAACCAAGGGAGAATTCAACACCAACCGCCCAATCCAAGGAACAAGTTCCTACTTTCACTAATCCACCTCCTTTTCCTAGTCATTTTGCTAAGTCCAAGAAGGAATCTCAAGACAAGGCACTTATGGATATCTTCAAGAAGATAGAAATTAACATCCCATTCATCGAGGCCATCAATATAATTCCAATGTATGCTAAGTTCATGAAGGAATTATGCACAAATAAGGATAGGTTGCTTGATAATGAAATTACTAAAGTTGGCGAGAGTGCGTCGGCTATGCTATTGAAAAAGATGCCTACAAAGTGCACGGATCCCGGTGGTTTCATGGTGCCAATTACTATTGGTATGAAAAGGTTTGAACATGCTTTACTTGGGAGCTTCCATTAGTGTGATGTCGGTCGATATATATGACTCCTTGAATCTTGGACCGTTGAAAGAGACAAGAGTTATTATCCAATTAGCAAACAAGTCTAACATATATCCTAAGGGACTTGTAGAAGACGTGCTAGTGCAAGTAAATGAGCTTATTTTTCCGGTTGATTTCTTTGTGGTGGATATGGAAAACAATGAGAATCGGTCGTCTACTTCTCTACTTCTTGGGAGGCCATTTATGAAGACCGCAAAGATGAAGATTGACGTTGACAAGGGTACACTTACCATAGAATTCGACAAGGAAATAATACACTTTAACATATTTGAAGCCATGCGCTACCCAAGTGATGTGCATTCCGCTTACTCCATTGATGTGGTTGGTTCATTAGCGCAACAAATGGTAGAATTGAATCAAGAGGATGAACTGGATGTGGTATTGCAAAAGAGCATTGAATTGGACGTCCACGGCTTGTCTAAATTGGATGTTGAAATTTCCAAGGAATTGGTGGAGATGTGTGGTGCCTTGACGGCATTATAAGAGGTTAAAAAGGGTAACGTTTCATATATTTCTTTACCTGTGAATGATGAATTATGTGAAGGAACCTAAACTAGAGTTGAAGCCACTTCCGGACCATTTGAAATATGCGTTCTTGGGAGATGGAGATGAGCTTCCAGTGATTATTTCAAAGAACCTCACACCGGCACAAGAAGACCGTTTGCTTAGAGTCTTGAAAGAGCAAAAAACGGCTATTAGGTGGACAATTGCGGACATCAAAGGCATTAGTCCATCCATGTGCATGCATAGGATTCTAATGGAAGAGAATGTAAAGCCGGTACGTGATGCTCAACGTCGGCTTAATCCTCCTATGATGGAGGTTGTGAAGAAAGAGATACTCAAATTGCTAAGTGTGGGGGTAATTTACCCAATTTTCAATAGCAAGTGGGTTAGTCCGGTACAAGTGGTACCAAAGAAGTCCGATGTTACGGTTGTTAGAAATCAAGACGATGAATTTGTTCCTACAAGAGTTCAAACCGGTTGGAGAGTGTGCATTGACTATAGAAAGCTTAATTCCGCAACCCAGAAGGATCACTTTCCTTTACCTTTCAATGATCAAATGGTGGATCGGTTAGCGGGGCATTCTTATTATTGTTTCTTTAACAGTTATTCAGGATACAACCAAATTGTGATTTCACCGGAGGACCAAGAGAATACCACTTTCACTTGTCCGTTTGGAATGTTTGCATATAGATGGATGCTGTTTGGCCTTTGCAATGCACCGGATACTTTCCAAAGATGCATGGTAAGTATATTCTCGGATTATGTGGAGCGCATCATTGAGGTATTTATGGATGATTTTAGTGTTTATGGCAATTCTTTTGATAGTTGTTTAGACAACCTTTAACTAGTTCTTAAACGATGCATAGACACATACCTTGTCCTTAATTGGGAGAAATATCACTTTATGGTAAACCATGGCATAGTACTTGGTCACATTATGTCCTCTCGAGGGCTCGAAGTGGACAAGTCAAAGATAGATTTAATAAGAAACTTACAATATCCCACTTCGGTGAGGGAGATTCGTTCATTTCTTGGTCATGCAGGTTTCTATAGGTGGTTTGTAGTTGCAGGAAATCCTACAATACATCCCTCACAAGAATTCATAACAATCAACACATTTCTTAAGATCAATAACGACACTTTTTATTAATTGAATCTAGAAATTCTACAAGAAGGAAGTGAAATAAAAAATACAACACTGTTTTGGACTTTCTCTTTCCTCAAAACTCTCTCAACACTCCAAAAATTATCTCTCCCTTTCTTACACATATTCATCTCTTTATATAGGGTATTACATAATGGATGACAGCTAAGTTGACTTTTATTTTCGGATCTGATTTGCGGTATTTCACAAGCTCACAAATTATAATTACGCAAACATCCTAAATTTCGATAGATCATCACACTTTTCTCATGTTTACGCTGTCGTCATATGTTATATCATTTCTAAAATCACATTGCGACGTCTTCGCAATGTTGTTGATGAAGATTACGCAAGTGTGTTGTTGTTGCGATATTCTAATCCTACATCTTGCCTGTTCTCGTGTATTCTCTGCGAAGGGGAGAATGTCATGAGAATTTGTACTTCAGAATGCCACAGCTGTTCATCTTTCCATATTCTTTTGTACTGACACGATTCCGTATTCTACACAGTATTTATTACAAGTATCTTTTCTTCCACCCATTTCTTGACACGTCTTTTTCAACCGCTATTTCTCAACCGTTCACATCTACTCTTTGCATTAAGTGTGTTTATCTTCTCGAGATCTCTTCTATCTATATATATTCTTCTCATTCTTCTCTTCTTTTTTACTTCTTTTTTAACTTCTCTGCAACTTTATTTCATTGTTCTTCCGTAAATTCCGTATCTGCTGCTGCTGTAACTTTTCCTGTTTCTTTCCTCTTCAAGCTTTAACTTCTCCTTCATTCCCATACTTAAAATTCCTCCAAGTGGTCATAAGGCTAAAACTTCTCTTGAAGGAATTCATAAAGTATTTAAAGATAGAGGTTTTACACTATCCACCATTCCCAATCAAGAAGCTACCTCCATTCTTTCTGCTAAATTATTTTCTGATCATCATTGTGATGATAAAGAGATCATCATTTCGCTGGGTCAGATTCTCGCTGGCCTTCCTATCCCTCTTTATGATCCTAACCTTCCTTTATTCTATGAAATACTCACCCACGCGAAGTTCTCGCGGACAATATATAAATTAAGTGAGGATTACATTCGCTTAATGCTTGAATTCGCCAACTGTGGTGCTGGCAAAGGGTCTCTTTATTCAACAAATGTTAGGGATCTTTAATTTAAGGAATTAGAAATTCTTCCCGAAAAATACACCGCAGAAAGTTTTTTTGATAATTATGAACTAACACCTATGAAGAACGTCAAAACTCGCTGGGGTATTCGCTTGAAGAGGAAGAAAAATGTTGATGACGATAAAAATCTTATGCATGACATTGATTGGCATTCTGGCAAGAATAAAACTCCTCGCCAATCCAAAGATTAAAAGTGGTGCGTCTTTCCACTGATTCTGAGGGGCCCTTATGTTTCTGGTTCAAACGTGCTTCCTGCGAATCTCGCTACTTACCAACCTTGGGTATTTAATTGGCTTGAGAAAGAGAAAGAGGTATGTTTCTTTCGTTAAGTCTATTATCTTCATTCCTCTTTATACTTATTAACTTTGCGAAAACTTCAGATTAACAAGTTAAGAAGAAGCTACAAGAGAACTAGCAAGGAAATCACCCTAGCAGCACTTCGCTTGATCACGGATGAAGTAAGAAATACTTTACTTTATCATTTTTAACAATATTGTTGCCTCTGTTTCTTATCTTCATTCGTGTGCGTAGACTGGCATTGTAGTTGCGGAAGAAGAAGGGTCTAATGCTGCGAAGACCAAAGGCAAGGATAAAAATGTTCTTCGCAAGGAAAAATCCGCTGCCCCGTCTTCAAAGAAAAGAAAAGTTCGCTCTCCCTCTTCCTCAAGTTCCCACACTGATGAGATTACATATGATGATGTTGTATTCACAAAGGAAGGTTCCTCTTCTGAGTCTTCAATGGCACAATTGTATAGCATCTTTTCTGATTCCATGCAAGGGATTGGTAATGACAATATCACCAATAAATGCAAATCTCTTGCGAATATTTGTGACTCCACTCTATTGGATGGTGATAGTTCTCTTCGCGGAGTTTCTAGATCAGTGACTCCTGACTTTCTGAACTCACTTAGTATTCTGGTATGCTTTCATTTCTTTGTTTATTCTTCATACTTATAATTCAAAATTATATATATCTTGATAATTTTTTCTTTCTTTCACAGACTGGAAGAGCTTCTTTCGTTGTTGCCTCAGATTTGGAAAAATGACGTGGGGCTCTTGAAAGGAATAATCTTCTACTTCGCTAGAGAAACAAAAAACTAGAGGCTGAAGCTGCCGATATTTGCGAAAAGAAAAAGCAGTTGGATTCTGAAAATTCCACTCAGAAGAACAAAATATATAGTCTTCAAGATGCCAATAAGCAACTCTATGGTATAAAGCTTTTCTTCCTTTTCTTCATTTCGTTTTCTCATTATCTTTCCTCATATGATTTACCATTTTCGCAGACGTTTATGGTCTTTCTGATGAAGCTACCATTCTTTGTTCTTTTCCCGAACCCATAGATAATGATACCCTGCTTGAACTCCTTAATAATTCTTTAAATAGTTTCTCAAATGACAACATTAAGTCCCTTTCCATAGATGAACTCAAATCCAAACTTCACCTCTTAGAGATTGACCATAAATACAGCTTGGGATTAGCCAATAAATTTAAGAGTTTCTATCTTAACTCTAAAGAGGAAATTAATAATTTAAGGACCAATAATAGTAATCTCATAGATGAAAAAGATCGTATTGATATCCAAGGTGCTCAAACTTTAGTGAAATTTCATGAAACTTTTCTTGAGATTTAAATTGAACGAGATGAAGCTATTCGCCAAAATGCTATACTTAGCGAAAGAGAGAGTCAAGTTCGCTCATGCCTTCTAATACATAATGATGATGAATTCGCTTAGGCTGCGAAAGTTCTAGATAACGCCAGAAATAATTTAGGTATAAATGTTAGTCTCCAAGCAGAGCAAACGTCCTTGATTAGGGATATGATCTCTGACAGAGAAGGATGTTAACTGTTCTTCCTTGTTAATTATTTGTCTCTCATAAATTTCTACCAAGTCACTGATTCGCTGTTGTATGTTTGTAGGGCTGAAGAAAGGTTTCGCAAAAGAATTGAAGAACTTGAAAATGAGAAAACGAAACTCGCAAAGGATCTTTCTTCTCGCAATGATAAATGTTCTAAACTGAATATCCAGTTGAAAATTACTGTTGCAAACTTTAAAATGATGCTACTCTTTTTCGCAACCAAACTATCAAAATGGTTTGTGATGACAATAACATTCCGCATTCCACATATCCTTGTCTTTTAGATGAAGTCCCAAAGAACACTCCTGATTTGGTCATCTCTGATAGTGAAGCCAGCGAAGAAGAAGATTCTGATGAAGATGTAGAAGAATAAGAGTCTGACGCTAGTGAGGAAGGAGAAGAGCCTGATAAGGATGACGAAGAATCAAGCAAGAAATAATTTTTTGCTTCCTTCTTTGATTTTTTTGTAATATCTGTATATTTGTCCTTTAATCTTCTATTTTTGTAATCTATCATTGTGAATTTCTTCAGTTTCCGACACAAGTTCTTATTTCTTTTTGTTTCTACCTGCACATGTTAGAGAACACAATTTTTTCTTCTGCAATATGGGTTAATCAATATACAAGTATTAATCTTTTATCCTATGCGTAAATCTATCATATGGATAAAATAACATTTTATCGTTCTATGCATTCCCATACTTGCCTCTGTTATTTGTATTCAAATGAAAGATTAAGCAAGTTACCTTTGTACAGTAAGATTGTTGCGAAATCTTTCAGTATATGCATTCCCATACCTCGCAGTTATTTCTGCATAATCTCGCAATCACATATTTTAGGATTGCAATCTTTCTTGTATTCTGATGTGGTCTTATTTTGCATTCCTAAGTAAAGGTCTTATTTTGCCACCTCTTGTCATTGCGACAAAATCGCAGGACGTATTTGAATTTTCATGCAAAAACCCCTTGATCTTGATTTAACCTTTTTCTCTTATGATTTTTGTTGCGACAATATGACAAGCCTAAATATTCTTGCGAAAATAAATCCCCATGACATTGCCGTCTTGCGACGAAATCGCTGGACGTCCTTACACTTTCATGTACTGACCCATTGATCTCGTCTTATCTTTATCTTTTGTATTATTGCCTTTTCAGGATTGTCGCACAACTATGACAAGCCTAAATAATCTTGCAAAAATAAAGCCTTATGACATTTGCGTATTAAGACACTTATCAGCTCCATAATGGAGGGTACCTCCCTTATCTTCCCCCCTGGTTACCCCTTCAAGGAGACGTACCTCTACCATACAAGGTTGGCTCCTACTGTCCGGTCTTAACAACAACCATTTATTTTCGCAGCCTCTTATCCCTTTTTCCTATATTGCTTATGGTTACGAGACTGCACCCTAAGTGGGGTTTTCTTCAGGCCGAGTGCATCATAGTCAATACTTGCCACTCTTGGCTCAACCGTGTACCTTGGCACCTTGATCATATTCTTCACCCCTTAGAAGAGACCCTCAGTTGTCCAACCTAAATCATAAGTCTAGGTTGAAAATCCAAGGTATCTCTCCTGGATGGGTTTTTATTGACCCCAAATCTCCATGGCTCAGGTTCCAGTAGCAGTGTAACCTTTTCGCTGAGCCATGCAACATGTACCCCCTTCTATGACGCACTTTAGGTCTTACATTTGCCTCTTGCGAAATTTTGATTTTTCGAACTAGGGTGCACGCCATAGTAGGTTTGCCCCATTCTGATTGTTCTGTTTTTTGCATTTCAACTCTTATTGTAATTTCTCAATTCTCGTCTTTGTCATTCCATAAAATATATTTTTTGAATTTTTTTGTAACAAATCAGTCATAAATTTTTCTTTCTTTTCTCAATTTTATTCTGATATCAAATTCTAAGTTTCTTACCTTTGCTGCTTTCTGCCTCTGTATCATTGATATTTTATGCGGCTTTTTTGCTTTCTGTGAATGTTTCGCCACTTCCTATTTTCAGCAACATTTTTTCTTTTCTCTTCTCTACTGCATCGACCATCAATTTTTCACTTCTCTGCTTTTCTTTGACGTTATGTTTCCAATTTTCTTTCTCTGTAGTTCGTTCTTCGCATGACTCAACATCAATTTATAACACTTCTTTCCTTCAATCCAATCTCCTTTTATAATTCCAACTCCACTCGGATGAGGGAATTTGATGCACTGATGAAATGTCGATGATACGCCTAGAATCCCATGTAGCCAAGGTCTGCCAATTAAGGCGTTGTATGGTGACTCCACGTCGACAACACAGAACAGAATTTCAGAAGATATTCCTTTCAATGGAATTCACATAGTGACTTCACCTTTAGGTTTATTAGAAGTTCCGTGAAAACCATAGATTTTTTAAGTTGAAGGTATCAAATCTTCATCTTTTCCACCCATAGTTTTATAAGCATGATAGAACAGGATATCCACAGAACTTCCAGTATCAATTAAAACTATATTGATTGCCCATGAGTCCCCAGCTTCATCATTTTCATCATCACTTGGTTTTGGATTAATCTCTAATCTCACCACTAATGGGTTTTCATGCATTTCTCCACCTTCATGTACTTCTTATGCGGTGAAGGAAATAGTCTGCTTTTGCCAGTCTTTTAACGGCGAGACCTTCGCAATGTTCATTATTTCTCTCCCATCAGCATCTCTTGCGAAAACTCTTCTCAGAACATTATTGTGAAAGTCTTCAATCGTTTTGTATGAATGTACAATAGAGTGCCAAAACAGATTCTTCGCTTTTGCTCCAACTTCTATTACAAATGTTTCTCCTTCCTTTGTTGTATTAACTCTGCGAATTTCTGGTGGAGGTGGTAACGGTTGAGATTGAGGTTGTCCCATGAGAAAATGATTTAATTTTCCCTGATCTATCATTTTGATAATGATTCTCTTTATATTTCTGCATTCATTTGTTGAATGTCCATGAAAATGATGGTAAGAACAAAATTCTTGACTTCGGTGATTTGGAGGTGGCACTTTTCTATTATTCCATGGTGCTGGTATATTCTCCATCAAGATTATAGCTTCCCATATTTTTTTCTACACTAGCACTCAGAGGTGGCATCTTGATCTCTTCCCATATCATCTTATGATTTCCTTGGCCTCTGTGATAATTTTTCCTTTGTCCTCCATATGTTTCTTGCGGCTGATCAAGTCTTTGAATTTTTTTGTTTCCACCTCGGCTATAGAAGTTTCTTTCTCTCTCGAATTCTTCTTAGTCACGACTTCCCATAGCTACTATTTTCTGCTGACTATTCTCCATTATCCTCTCTTGTTGTCCTTGCGAAGTGCTCGCCACTGTGTTTATCAACTTGGGTAGCAAGCTTGCGTTCGCTGCTTTTGAACTTGTATTCGCAACTAGGTATGATTCCATCTCATTTTTTTTTTCCTCAAGAGCAATATATTCTTCCTGAAGCTCTCGCAATTCAGTCATTGTGATCGTGTTCTTGACTCTGAAATTTTGAATATACGGCAGGTTGGTTGCGAAAATTGCATTAATAAATGATAAAATGATATATCTCTCATCCACACGACCAGCCATATCACTACACATTGTCTTCCACCTCATGGTTAAAT
The DNA here is from genome assembly GCA_023529315.1 of Papaver bracteatum. Lineage (NCBI taxonomy): Eukaryota > Viridiplantae > Streptophyta > Magnoliopsida > Ranunculales > Papaveraceae > Papaver > Papaver bracteatum. The sequence goes on from JAJJWX010000666.1 coordinate 237,360, forward strand.
GCTTCAAACTTTCTCCAACCCTTTGTTTTAACCCAAATACATCTTCAATTCCAGGTCGCGAGGAATTATTACTTATATACGCCCCTAAGAACGTAGTCTGCAAATGGTTGAAAGATTTTATGGTATTATTTGGTAAACCTTCAAACCACTTTAAGGCCTCTCCTGTTAGACTTGAAGAAAAATATTTACACAATACAGCATCATGATTTTCCCACTGTAGCATACATCTCACATAAGCTTTAATGTGTTGAATTGCACAAGTTGTCCCGTCAAAGATGCTAGTTAACGCATGAAAGTTACACTTTGGGGGTATTCCTCCTAATTGTACTTCTTGTGTGAATGGAGTTTTTGCAGCTTCTTCTATAGCTTCATCCAATTGTCTTCTGCCTCCTTCTTTTCTATTATTTAGTATTCCTCTCATCTCCGCTAATTCTTTTAAGATTTGATCATTTATTCCAGGATTTTGGTCCATTGGTCTCTTTAATTATGCTTTCCTTCTTCTACGTTCATGTCTATCTTGTCTTGCAAAATTTTGATTTTCTTCTTCATTATTTTTGTTTTTTTTTTTCCCTACGATCTCCTCTTTCACCTCCTTCATGAATTCGCACATGATTGTACCTCTCATTTTCTCCTCTGCGATTTTGGTCATTCCTTATCAATTCTCTTTGTTGCCTTTCAGCTCTCCTTTGTATTCTATCATATTCCTCATTGATATTACCATTATTGCGATTTTGTTCACGCCTTTTTTCTCGATTATCATGATTGTTCTGGCGTATTGCCTCTTGGAGATCATGTTCTTCCACTGCTGCTCTCAACCTTTCCCTTTCACAAGCTAGACGTTCTTGTTCGTCATAATGTCTCTCGATTTTATCTTCAATTACTTGTTGATTTCTTTGAATTTCTCTCCCATGTAATATTCTCCTTCATTCTTCCTGATTTTCTTCGCCATCTTGATTATTTCGTTCCTAACGTCGCCCATTCTCCTGATTCCTGTTTTTTTGTCTATTTTGGAGAATTTCGCTTTGTGGGATGTAACGATCTTCAATTATTTCTCTCCTTTCGCGATGTTCTTCATTTGGATTTTGTATGTCTTCTCGATTTCCTTCTCCAATATTTTTCATAGGCGAATTTCGCCTTACTTCACTTCTAATTGATCTTGAACTTGATCTTGTAGTACTTCTTGACCTCCTATTTTGTAATCTCATGTTTTCCATTCTCAGCTCATGGTTTTTCCTTGTCAAATTTGCGCGTTCTTTTGCTTCTAACCTCCTCTCTTCGTGTATTCTTTGTATCAATGCCTCTAATGCTTCAATTATTTCATCTCCATGAATTATTCCTCCATCTGCTTCCTGGTCTCTCTCTTCTTTTCTACCATTTCTTAATTGTTGCTCTTCTTCCACTTCTTCTGCTGAATCTGATCGCCAAGTGTGTACAATCACTCTATCATAATCCACAGTTCTATTTTGTATTGGCATACGCTGAGTTGGTTGTTGAACCTGATTTTCTTTATTGTTTCTTGCGTTCATTCTAGATGATTCCCCAATTTTATTTCTCCCTTCTCCAGCAAGCCTCTTACTCCTTCTAACAGTTGTTGGTTGTCTTGAAGCATTTCTTCTTCTAGCCATCTTTTCAATCTTAATGAATTATTGAAAATTATATGAAATTCTTCACCAATTACTCCAAATTCCTTCAAATCACAATTCAATTAGAATTCCTTTAACCAGTCCTTATTTCTAGCGCCATTATTGGAGGAACATAGCCTCGTCAGTAAGACCATAAATATCTGCAAAAATGGTTGCTTGAATAAGCTGCGATAGGGTGAGAAGAATTAAAAGAGAAAAGAAATAAATCATACCATAGAGTTGTTGATTAGCTTTATCAAGATCAGAAATTTTTTGCTTGTAAACTGAATCTTCAGTCTCCAGCTGCTTGTTTTTATTGCGAAGCTCAATAACTTCAACTTCTAGTTTTTCTTTATCCTGGCGAAGATTAGTAGCTTTATTTTCATAAATGATACGCCTATTGTCTAAATCAGAAGCAACATCAAAAGCGGCTCTTCCAACCTGTGATAGAACTATATAAGTCAATCTCTAACAAAAATATCAATAGATACATAAAAAGGATGAACAAGTAGAAACATACCAGGCTTCCAAGTGAATTTAAGAGACTTGGAGTCAGCAATCTTGAAACCCCGCGAAGGGAATCACTGTTAGCTAGTATGGGAGCATCACAGACTTTGGCGAGGGACTGGGATATTTAATTAATAGCTTAATCTCCATACTCATTTGGGATACCAAACATATTCTTGCCAAAAAAATTGGATAGTTGAGCCATTGCAGACTCAAAAGAAGAAGAATCCTTTATAGAAGGAAATTTTTGGATAGTTGAGCCAACGCCGAAATTATCATCATCGTTGTCCTTATCAAAATTTTCTGAAATAGGTTGGGGAATTGGAGAAGAAGGTAGTTGGGTTTTTCTTCTCTTTAAGGGAGGATCGTCAGATCCCTCATTGCGAGGAACAATAGGTTTCCATTTGGGAGGAGCAGTAGATTTCCCCTTACGATCAACTGTGGACTTCACTTTGGTTCTCGCAGGTTTAATTTGTTCTAATTCTTCGATTTCCTGTGAACACAGATAAAGATAAGAAATAGAGGCTACAATATATTGTTAAAGCTAATAAATTGATATTTCTTACTTTATCTGTGAAGGATTTAAGAGCTAAGAAAGTGTTGGGTTTCCTAAAAGTCTGGTAGCTGAGTTTCATTCTGTCAATCTGGAAAAGATTGGAGTAATTAGCAAAAATATAAAAACATTGGGAAGATAGTGAATAATAATTATACCAAAAATCGGAGAGAACATACCTCTTTAGTTCTTTCAGGACAGTTGAAAACCCAAGGTTGATATTCTGAAAGATTCGCGGGTAATGCGCAAGAACCAGAAATATAAGGACCCTCAAGATATAACGGAAAAATGAACCACTTGTTATCACTAGAATGGCGAGGGCCTTGGTTAGTAGATGTATGCCAATCAATGTCTAGCATAAGAGATTTATCATCAACGATCTTTTCCTTCTTCAAGCGAACACCCCAGCAAGTGCTATCCCTCTTCATAGGGACTATTTTGTAATTATCAAAAAAATTATCCACAGTATAATCTGCAGAAACAATGGGAATATCTTTAAATTGAGGATTCTTCGCAGATTCAGGGTAGCGAGATCCTTTGCCAGCACCGCGAGAAGCATATTCAAGAAGCAATCGAATACAATCTCCACTTGATTGATATATCGCTCGCGAGAATCTCTCGTCAGAAATTATTTCATAGAATAGTGGAAGTTCTTGATCATAAAGAGGAATGGGAAGACCAGCTTCAAGTTGACCTAGCGATACTATAATTTTCTCGCGAGAGCATTGATAATCAGTGAATAATCTGAGAGAAAGTTCGGATTTAGGGCTCTGATTTGGGATTGTAGACAAAGTAAAAACTTTGCTTTGGAGTTTTTCTTGCATCTCACCAAAAGCAGCCAAATTTTTAGCACCAGCAACAACCATTTTTTAAGTATGGAGTATGGGAATGAAGAAAAAGGTTGAAAAGTAAGAAAGGAATCACAGTGATAACAGACACGCAATTTACGGAAGAACAGTAAACTTGCAGAGAAGTTACGGAGAGAAAGAAGAAAAAAGTAAAAGAGGAAGAGAAAAGAATGAAAGGAGTATTTATAGAAGAAGAAATTTTTCGAAGAAGATGAATGTAATAAATGCTAAGAAAAGACATGAACGGTCAGATCACAGCGGTTACAGAGGACGTGTTGCAAATTCATTAGAAGAGAGAATGCGTGAAAACAGCTGGCGAAGGATACAGAAACGTGTCAAAACAGAGGTTAATGAAGAGATAAGTAGTTGCGGCATTTTAAAAGTTCTCATGATCTTCTCTTCTTCGCAGAAAAGACATGAGAAGAGGCAAGATGTAGGACCAGAATATCGCTACATCTATTCTCTGCGATATTAACAACACTTCCCAGTGAGCATCACCGCAAGATCTTCAACTACACTTCACGAGTGTCACAAAAGCCTTCAAAAGAGTGACGTAATAACTGACGATTGAAGAAAACTTGAGAAAAGCATGTTTGTTCTGCGATGGTTACAAAACTTGCGATGATTTAACATTGTAACTATCGCGGTACAATCGCAGAATCAACCCGAAATAAGAGGAAAACTTAGTTGTCATCCAATATGTAACTACCCTATAAATATAGACCCAATGTGTCCAGAAAAGGATGATATATTTTCGAGAGTTAAGAAAGTCTTGAGGAGAGAGAAACTTCAAGAGAATAGTTGTAATCTTGAATTCTTCCATTTCTGTAAACATTTCTGAGAACAAAATAATAAAGTATCATTTTTAATCTTCAATTGTGAGTTGATTATAGCAAGATCTTAACAAGGGTGTAGTGTGGGAAATCCTGCAACTGCAGGTACTTTGGAGTCATACGGAAGAAAAGAAGAAGAAATCATCCTAAATTGAGTAAAAAGGGAAAAGTTGTTATTTCATGGGCAAACACTATCTGGAGATCATCCAAGATTAAGGGGAGACTCTATTTGGAGGAGTACTAATTACAGTCGAGCTAAGGATAAGGGGCAACCCACTTAAGTGTTTAAAGCACCTAATTAGATACTCATGGAACCTATGTATCAAGCTAGCTGGGGATGTCATTGGCCATCCCATAACAGTACCCAGATCCACCTCAATGATTAACACAACCCTAAAATTGATACCCTCTTCTCTTCTCAATCATTCTTCACTCGAAAGAGATAAAATTGAGAAAGAGAAAGAGAAGTGCAGCTAAGCAGATGGAGGAAAACGATATCGAGTACATGAACTAAGATAACATAGAGAGATTAAAGAACGGAAGAAGAAATTAGGTTTTGATTTTGTGAAATTGAGAGAAGAAGAAAAGGGTTTGTTTGAATCTGAGAATTATTGAAGAAATTGGGGATCTCTGTTGAGTAAAAATAGCTAGGTTGGATGCAGTGAAGAGTATAATGGGTTTTGAGCAAAGTTCATGCTGCGTATGATTCAACAATGGGTAAATTGAAGATGGTTTCAACTCGGATTGAGGGTTGATTTAAACTCTCTGAGAAGAATCAAAGATGGGTTTCGGTGGATGATTAAGGTGAGGAATGGCGCTGTGATTCTGAGAAGATGGTTCTTAAAATGGGATATGAGTTTTGATTTGAATCTGTGAGTGATTGAATGGGTTAACTGAAGTTTGTTGAACTTGATTCGGTTTGAGTGATTGGAGAATATGATAAAACCTGCTGATGTTGTTATTGTTACAGGGAGAAATTGGAGTTGAATGATGAGGTTAAGCTGCAATGAGTTAGCTGAGGAGCTGAGCTTCTGTTGATTGCAAGAAAAGAAAGGAGGTGGTGCTTCTGTTACAAGGAATGTTGGAATGAAGCTTAAAATACTTAGATGTATGTGTTAGGTGTGCAGGAATTGAATAAAAATGAGGCCTGAATTCGGCCGGGAAATGTCGGAGAAACAAAGTAAACTCTGTCGTAATTTCATCTCGCCGAGTTAACTCAGTATTGGCCGACGACGGATCCAACTCAGATGAGTAAGACCATTCATCCAACTCAAGGAAATTGACTCGTTGTCTCCTCTTGACCCCTTTGACCGTTAGTGATCGTTAGTCTGACTGTTAACTTTGACGGTGAACTGACGGAATATTCTATCGACGGTGACGTTTCTGGTCGGATTCCGGTTGCACCGGGATTTCTCCGACGACCCAATTTATGCAGAATTTTGTGAAGAGTATTCTATACTCATGGGTGTGAAGACTTGGATTCGATATTGGATGAAAACTTGGAAGCTTTGGAGCATTGGACTTGAAATTGGAATTAGGCTCAAATTGGGAAAGTGGTGTTATTTTGAGAAAGGGATTCTTTTCCTACAAGGATTGGAGAGCATTGAAGCCTATAAATAAAGGAGTTCTCTACAACTTTTACACACATCTACTTTGGAGAAGGAGTTAAAGTTCGCAAGGATTGGAGGGAGGAGCAACCAACATCTTTTCAATAAGTTTTTCTTTCTTCTTCTTTTATTATTATTATGTGAACTCCAAACTATGAGTAGCTAATTTTCTTATTGATTGAGGATGAATTCCTGGTTCTTAACATATGATTTAAGTTTTTGTTTCAATTCTATCTTGAAGTTTTTCATATGATTATCATTTTTTTTTACTAATAAGAATGTTTATGCCTGCATGATAGATCGTTTAGGTGGCCAACTGAATTGATTTGTTATTCAACCTATAGCTAGTAGAGGTTAGGGAATATGTAATAGTTTCTTGACTTTTTACATAAGTAGAAAACACGAGACCTTGCGGAGGGATTCCGTGAAGCAATTGTGTGTGAAAAAAATGCTAGAAAGTGGACCAAGTGAACCGAGTCTAACTACTAGTACTAAACCTAAATTCATAAATCTTAAAGCATTCGGGGAATTACATCTTGTAAGCGAACCTCAAGGTGGTTCTTTTTAATAGAATCTGATAACTAAGCGAACATGTTACTCAGTGAAATAAGGAATTTTGGGGTTAGCTAAGCGAACCTGATATCCTACGGTTGGTGATAATCCATGACTAATAAAAAGTGGAAAAGAACATAACTTGAATCATTGTTTTGCAATGAAGAAGCATTCCTTGATCTAATCTCTCTTATTGATTTCAACTTAAACTTTTAATTTATGTATTTACTTTAAAATCTAAAACCAACCCCCCCCCCCCCATTGTGATAATTTTACAACTAAAAATCTCTTGCTCCCGTGAGAACGAACTTGACTATCATATATTACTTGTTAATTAGGTAGAAAAATATTAATTAATTAGTTGTGGTTACGACACGCATCACTTGTGAGAATTTCGATGTAATCTTAGCGACATGTATACTATGTGACTTTAAACTAACTACAAGTTGGAGTTTCTTATTCACTAATTGATGTTGTTTTTACAGTGATAAGAAAAGGTTCGTTAAAGACTTGTAGAGATATGATTTTAGAATTATATTTTAAAATAGAAAATCACGATGAAGTTGTTACCAAGATTATAAAAAGCAACGAGACTCAAGATTCCACCATTAACCAATTATCAGTGATTCAATCCAATTAATATCATGCAATTATTTTTCCATTTAAAGTGATTCTAATATTGCAAAAGTAGATTTTCAAAGTAACAATTGTAAAACCGTAGCATAGAACATCAAGAACTCTAAGTTAAGCATGCTCTATCAAAAGACATCACAACTATTTCAATTATAATCCTTAAAACTATTTTATTCAAGGCACAAAATCATATAAAAAATTGCAAAAATAATTAAAATAGAAATTACCACATAATAATTGTCAAAACGGCTTCCTCCATCGCCTCAGCTAGGGGGTTTAGCTCCTCATATTAATCATGATCTCAAAATATTTGTTTATGGCTCAAAAGATGATTAAAAGGATGAAAAGGTCTAAAGCAGTTGAGTTTGTAACAAATATAATTGTTACAAAACTCGCTGTTACAGAGAAGCCTTAACAGAACTGTTGCGAACTCGATTAATTGTTGGAAACTTTGTTACAAAAGGCTTTGAATTTGAAAGAATAGGCCACGGGTTAAGCGACTGTCTTCTTCTGCTGTTCTCTGGTTTTCTTCTTCCTCTCGCCTGTAAGTTGTGAAATCGACTCTGCAAGCTTTTTTTTTCCTATGCAACTACCCCAATGTGAACGTAACCCTTCCTTGACCTCGCAACACCCTTTATATAGCCAACAGGTCCCGTAGAAAGCAAGTGAAGTCCTAAAAATAACTTTTTTTTCTTCGGCACCAATACTCAGATTTTTCTTCTCTTTCAAATCTTCTTTACGCTTGTTTGAGATATCAAATCTTTCCAAAACAGAAGAACCCAACTATAAATAGAGTTCTGTTCCCTTAATACTACACGCACCTGCCAATTATAGTCAAAGGAAATCCCGCAACTTCCTTCACCTCTGTTTCCTTAGAACCGAAGATATGTACCAATTTTATCGAATATGCTCCACACACATTCGCTGTTTAGGCGAATCAAGTGAATCCTAATCCATCTGCACGTCAAATTCCGTCTAAAACTGGCCCTAGTCATAAAAAACCCGGTAAACTTCCAACACCTCTGTTCGCTTCTCCCGACCTATCTAGTCCAATTGGTTGGGTCCAATCAATCACAGTGACCTTGTTATGCTAAAACAGATCCAATCCAACGAAAATGAGCCCTTGAATTTCCATAGAAGTCGCTCAAATCTTCAACCCTAATCTGGTTCGTGACTGCACCATTTTCCCGCCTAAAATGAATTTGAATTTTGGGGAAGAAGCTGGTCGGCCCCTATCCTCGGCTGGGGTGTAAATAGCACTATCCTGGGGTGTCCTTGTCCAAAATGAGGGTGCCTTTAAAAAAAATTTAGCCAATTTTTCCAAAAATGTTTATTGCCCAAAAAATACCTACAAACACATAAAACACCATAATAAGTACAAAAATGAGCACTATCAATATATAGAATCGAGACAAATCGGACACAAAAATGCATCCGTCAAGTACCCATAAACTTATTATTTGCTAGTCCTCGAGCAAAAATTAAAATTAAAATAAAATCCTAACTCATTGTCGCAGGCATCGTCGATTGCATTTAGCGTATGCAATAAGCCTTTAAACCCCTAGGTGGACCTAGTGGCCGAGTTATTATCTCGGGAGGGTTTACCAGAGGTGTGCCCACAAAACCTTTATACTCCATACCCTATCTATCTACGCAGAACCTTGGAAGGCACTAAAGAATCTCCTTGGTTGGCATACTTATTGAATACAGGAGGAAGTACCTTGATGTGAAATTCCAATTGTTGTACACGAGTTTGCAATCAAGCATACTAAAATTCATATATAAGTGACAGAGCTCTACTCAGATAGTCGCACTATAGACATCAATATCCGGAGTCAACAAATCACATGGATATATAATGAGATGGATATCGAAATGTAGGATCAGGATATCGCAAGAAGGACATATTTACGAAGTTTGATCAACAACACTTTGCGAGCGTCGCAGAATGATTTGAAGAATGACGTGATAAATGACAATGGCAGAAACATGATAAAAGTGTGATGACTCTGCGATGATTAGAGTATTTGCGAAGATTAACATTAGAATTCTTGTGAGAATATCGCAAGTCAGATCTGAAATTAAAGGATAACTTAGATGTCATCCACTATGTAATTACCCTATATAAAGAAGCCGAATAGGCATAAGAAGAGAGAGATGTTTTTCGAGTGTTGAGCAAGTCATTAGGAGAGAAAAAGTCTAGAGCAGTTATTAATTCCTTAGCTTTATTTCCTTTCTATCTTGTAAAATTTATGAGGTTAATCAATAAAATTTGTGTTTGATGATCTAAAAATGACTTAATTGAATGAATTCTTATGAGGGGTGTAGTGTGGGATTTCCTGCTACTACATATTGGCGCTAGAAATAGGGACCTTGTTGATTGAAGATTGTGGAGATTGTTGTGAAAACTGTTTAAATTAAGAAAATGATCAAATAAAACAACAAATCAGTTGGATGAAAAATAATTAAAATCGATGAGAATGAAAGAAGGTTGGAGTGTAACGTAATCACAAGAACAATGATTAATGAGTTTCATGAAAAAATCAAAGGAAGGATACACAAATGAGATTTTGAAGGAAATAAAATCATGACGGTGGAGAAGGAATCACCTTTGAAAGATTGGGAAAGACAAAAAATTATATTTTTAGCAGTAAAAATTCCAAAAGAAAATTTGAGCCACACATCTCCTTTGGTAATCACAATAACCACACAGAAAGAAAAGGGGAAATTAGTAAAAGCAATGGAAGAGTGGAAGGTAAATAGAATTTTGGTGGATATGGGGAGTTCGGCGGATATAATGTTTTACCATGCATACAAAGGAATGGGTTACAAAGATGAAGAGATGTCTCCTTCAACATATCATATTCATGGTTTTGGCAAATCTACAACAAAACCGAAATGGGATATAATGGTGCGAATATTGTTAGGAGAAATTGAAGCAAGAGTAACGTTGTGTGTGGTGGATATGGAATCTCCATACAACATGTTGTTGGGAAGGCCATGGATACACGCAATTAAAGTTGTAGCATCAACTTTACATCAATGCATCAAATATCCTATGCCTAGTGGAATTGGAGAAATTAAAGGAGATACTGATAGTGCGAAATTATGTTATCAAATTGAAGTAAAGTGGTATGAAGGACAAGCACAGAGGAGAAAAATTCGCAGAAAAATGGCGAAAGAGGCAAAGAAGGAGGAAGAGTTTAGAACTTACATGATAAGGGCAGAAGAAGGAAGAGGGATACCCAGCGAAATTTTGGAAGAAGGAAATGAGTTTGCGAAGGAGATGAAAGAACCAACACCTATGGGAGAACCTGAAGCAAGTTACACTACAACAGAACCAACAAAAGAAGTAAATATTGGAACTAAAGAAGAACCTAAAATGCTGAAGATTGGAACCAAGATGGATACATACGAGGAAGAAAGAACCGTCAATCTCTTGCGAGAATATAAAGATATTTTCACATGGAACCTGGATGAAATTCCTGGAATAGATCCATAAGTTGCATGTCATAAATTGGAGATCAACAAAGACGCAAGACCATTTAAGCTGAGGATAAGAAAAATCGCAACAACTTACCATCCCCAAATAGAAGAGGAACTGCAGAAAATGCTTGATGCAGGAATTATAAGACAAGAAAAATACCCGGAATGGATAACAAACATGGTTGTGGTTCCAAAGAAAAATAATGGGATAAGAATCTGCATAGAATTTACTGATATAAACAAAGCTTGTCTTAAAGACAGTTTTCCATTACCAGATATACCTCAAATGGTCGAATCAGCTGCAAGAAATGATAGAATATCTTCCTTAGATGGGTATAAAGGGTACAACCAGATTCCTCTCATTGAAGAAGATCAAGAACATACTTCTTTTTTCGCTCCAAAAGGGTTATATTGTTATACAAAAATGCCATTTGGTTTGCGAAACGCATGAGCAACATATCAAAGAATGGTAGAGAAAGTGTTTGCGAAGTGTATACACAAACTAAAAGTGTACGTAGATGACATGCTAATAAAAAGTAAAGAAGCTAAAAACCACATATAAGATCTGAAGGATATTTTTGAGCAGATACGGCATTTTAACATCAAGGTGAATCCAGAAAAGTGCATTTTTGGGTTGCATCAAGAATTTTTTTAGGATACATTGTATCCAAGGAAGGAATACAAGTTTATCTAGAGAAAGTGCAAGAAATTCGCGATATGCCAACACCAGCAACAGTAAAAGATGTGCAAAAGTTAAATGGTCTTTTGGCTTCGCTGGGAAGATTTATCTCGCGATCATTGGACAAATGCAAACATTTTTTCAGCATCCTCAAGAAAGGAATGAAATTCAGGTGGACGGATGAATGTGAGAAAGCTTTTCAAGGAATAAAAGAATACCTGGCGTATACATCTATTTTAGAAAAGGCAGAACCGGGAAAAGAGCTGCTAATTTACCTTGCGACAACTTCGCATGCATTAAGCGCAATATTATTGCGAGTAGACGCATGAGTTGAAAAACCAATCTACTACATCAGCAAGACGTTCAATGCAGCAGAAAGAAATTATTCCAAGATTGAAAAGCTAATTCTAGCATTGGTGTATTCAACCTTTAAGCTTCGTATATATTTTCAGGCACATAAAATCAAAGTGTTAACAAAGGTACCAATTGAATCAGTAATGAAGAACTCAAAGAGATCAGGCAGAGTTGAGAGATGGAATGCGCAAGTAGGACATTTAGAAATCAAATATGAAGTATTATCTTCACCAAAATATCAGGTTGTTGCAGACTTTTTAGCAGAATTTCCTTTAGAAGATGATGAAGTTGTTGAGGAGATGGTGGATATTGAAGAAGAATGTGGAGACCCAAAAGACTTGTTAACATAACCAAATAGATGGGAGATACTGGTAGATGGATCCTCAAATGGGGAAGGTAATGGAATTGGAATTGTCTTAATCTCTCCAGAAGGATCCAAAATGGCTTTTTCTTTCATATTGGAATTCGCATCAACAAATAATGAAACAGAATATGAGGCTGTGGTACATTCCCTAAAATTCGCAATAGAAATGAAGTTGGAGAATATGAGAATTACCAGTGATTCACAGCTAGTTATTCACCAGATAAAAAGAGAATACACAACAAATTAACCATCTCTGAAGAAATACAAGAAACTTGTTGAAGAATTGTCAGCGAAAATCCCAAAAATAAAATGGAGGCATATATAAAGGAAGGATAATAGGCTTGCAGATGCTTATGCTTTCATTTCAAGCATGATGACAGATCCAACTGCGAGATGCATAAAAATACAGACACTTTTATCATCATCGGTCAATAAAGAAGAGGAAGAAGAGGTAGATGTAATGATAATAGAAGGTGATGAAGAAGAGCCAAAAGACAATATCGTAGATTGGAGAATAGAACTTCATGCATATTTAGCGAAAGGGGAAATACCAAGAAATTGATTGGAAGCACATAAATTAAAAAGCCGCGCAACAAATTATGAATTAAGAGATGGGATATTATATCAAAAATTATTTAATGGACCATCACTAAGGTGTTTAACACGACAAGAAGGAGATAAAGTGTTAAAAATGTTGCATAGTAGGGATGCTGGCAATCATAGTGGAGGAAGACCTTTAGCGTATAAAGCCAAAACACAAGGATACTATTGGCCATATATGCATGTAGATGCAAAACAAGTATCAAGACATTGCGAATATTGCCAGCGACATGGAAAGAGAATACATGCACCTGGAGCACCCTTATCATCCTCAACCAGTGTATGGCCTTTTGGAAAGTGGTGCTTAGATATTGTGGGGCCATTTTTACCAGGATCTGGGAAAAAAAGATACTTAATTGTCGCAACAGATTATTTCACAGAAGTAAAAGAGGTACAGCATATTCGCGACAAAGACGTATTTACATTCAGATTTGAAAATATCATCTGCAGATTTAGAATTCCAGCACAGTTGATATCTGATAATGGGAAACAATTTGAAGGGAAAAACATAGAAATGTTGCTTAATGCATTTAAGATAAAATGTGGAAAATCTACCCCTTTATATCTACAAGATAATGGGCAAGCAGAGGAAACAAATAAGACAGTCACAGATATATTAAAGAAGAAATTATAGGAACATAACAGAGCATGGTGCGAACAAGTGCATAACGCAGTATGGGCCTATAACACAACTAGGCGAGAAGCTACTGGGATGTCGCCATTATGTTTAACATATTGGGTAGAGGCAGTGTTACCAACAGAAGTTGATATTCCCACGATAAAAAGAGAGTCTTGGGAGAAGAATCTTAGTGCTGGCATGATCTTAAACAAATTGGATGAATTAGAAGAGAAGAGAGAGAAATCTTTACATCATATGGATACTTATAAACGAAGATTATCCTGGGAATACAATAAGCGTGTCAAGCCACGTGAATTTCAACCAGGTGATTTGGTTCTTCGCGAGACGCTAGTTTATCAGCGAGAAAGTAGTAGAAAATTAGCGAAAAAATAGGATGGACCTTACATTATAAAAGAGATAATTGGAACAGGGGCATACAAGTTGATGGATCCAGAGGGTAGAGATGTTGGTCAAAGACTTGATAGACCATGGAATAGACTATATTTAAAGAGATATTACCCGTGAGGAACTTTGAGAATCCTTAGATGATGAAATGATGTATGATGCAATAAAATAAGTATGAACAAAATTCTTTTTTATGAAAGAGCCATTGCGAGATTTTTGCAAGAAATAAAATGAGAATATGCGAAATTTTTGCAAGAAATGATCATTTAAGATCCAAAATGGGACGAACCTTTATGACGCACACCCTAGTTCGCGAATAAAATTTCGCAAGAGGAAAACGTAAGACCTAAAGTATGTCATAAAAGGGGGGATATGTTGCATGGCTCATCCAAGAGAGACACCTTGTATTCTCAACTTGAGCATATGACTTGAGTTGGGCGACTCAGGTAATAAGAGCTCTCTTAAGGGGTGAAAAGTATGACCAAGGCGCCGAGGTACACAGTTGATCCAAGGGTGCTCGGGGCGTATGAAATTACCCTAGCCATTCTTGGCAAGTCTTGGCTATGATGCACTCGGCCCGAAGAAACCCGCACTTAGGGTGCAGTCTCGTAACCATAAGTCATATAGGCAAAAGGGATAAGAGGCTACGAACACAACTGGTTATTGTTAGGACTGGATGGGAGGATCTAGTCTTGTATGGAAGAAGTACGTCTCCTTTAAAGGGTAACCAGGGGGAATATAAGGGCGGCACCCTCTATTAGGGAGATGATAAGTGTCTTAAGATGCAAATGTCATGAGACTTTATACTCACGGGAGTATTAAGACTTTTCATATTTGTGCAACAATCCTAAAGAGGCAATAATACAAAAGAGAAGATAAAACGAGATCAATGGGTCATTGCATGCAAGTGTAAAAACGTCCTGCGATTTCGTCACAAGACGGCAATGTCATGGGGCTTTAATTTCTCAAAAAAAATTTGGCCTATCATATTGTCATAGCAAAAATATAAAAGAACGAAAAGTTAAGGCAAGATTAATGGGATTCTACATGAAAGTGTAGAGATGTCCTGCGATTTTGTCGCAATAAAAAAAAAAGATGGAAAAATAAGACATTTACTTAGGAAGGCAAAATAAGACCACATGATAAAACAAAAAATTTATAAAGTACTAATTATTTTTCGTGCAGGTCATATATCAAAAGAAAGATAATGAGAGGCAAGTATGTGAATTAATAAACAAGATGTCATTATCTTTCTCATAAGTTCTAAAAATACTAAAAGTGGTCTAAAGTACATTGTTCGCAAGAAAAGAAAGAGAAAGAACAATTCAAGAAAACAAAACTAGAACTCAGGCTCCAATGTTCCCTTCTCCAGCCTTATCATTTTCTCCATCTTGATAATCTTCACCAGCTTTATCTTTGCCAGTGTTTTCCTTATTCTGGTTGACTTCGGCTTCTTCCTCATTTGGTTTATCACCAACAATTGTTTCATCACCATCAACTCCTTCTTTAAGAGGGATCTTTTCTTCTTCTTCTAAATCTTCTTGGGAAACATTATCTTCACCACTTCCATAATCAAGGTCACTATTGGCAGCATGAGGAGTTTCATCTTCATCTACTTCGAGAGGTTTGGGTGATACAAGAGAAAGAGATTTGGACAGCAAAATCTCATTCACAAGAACTTCATCACTAAGATGAGTCTGGCAAAGGAAAGCTCTATCATGGTTTCTAATCTCCATATATTTGAAATAAGCAAGGTAGTCATATTTTCTTTCTTCTTAATCGCGAGAACGGGCAAGGTGAGCAGCAAGTAATCCATTTTCTTTCGAATCTTGGCAAGTTTAGAATCCAAAGAAGTAACGGAAGAATGAAGCTTTTTTTCAGATTATGTGAAAAATAAGAACAAAAATTATGTAGGCGAACACCACGCAAGGGAAATATTGCTAAGAAGTTTAACAAAAGAAATATGTCTGAGGCAGTCAAAATGACTACCTTCCTTTTGCGATATTAGATTTTGAATTAGTGCCAAGAAAGTATTCTCCCAATAATTCATGGCATCATCAAATTTATCTCCAACTAGACCCTTCAGATGAGATTTTAATTTCTTTTCTTTAGAAATGAGAAAAGTGTTTTCCTTCGCAAGTGAAGAGTAAGATTCTTCTAATTTGGAATATTTTTCTTGGAGCTGATTGGCCTTTACACTTAAAGTTATCCTACCTTGGATAAGTGTATTTTTTTCAGCGATGGATGATTCAGTTACTTCTTTAAGCTCATTTTTCAGTCCGTGAAGAGATTGTTCTTGGTTTTCACAAACTCTTTGAAGGATATTTATTTTCTGCGAAGAGATCGCTATTGTATTCAAGAAATTTTGCTTTTCTGAGATAAGGTTTTATTTTCATCTGATAAAGTTTCCATCGCCAAGTTAGCTTTGGTTAAAGAATAAGAGAGGCTAAATATTTCATTACTTAATAGGTTTTGCTCTTGTACTAATTGAGCATTCTCTTTAGTAAGATTATCTATCTGATCAATGGAATAAGTATGAAGATTATCTAATTGGTTATATTGATCCATCCAAATGTCTCTGTCCACACGAACTTCTTCCGCGATAGATTCAAATTTGTATCTTTCCATTATTCGTTGTTGGTTCAAGACTTAAAGGTCAAACAGAGAGTTTTAAGAAAATATAATATACAAAGGATGAAATTTCTAAAAGAAATGAATATGAAAAAAGTAAGTACAAGACAAGAGAAGTTATACCTTTTAATTCTTTATTCTTCCTTCGAAGATTCTCGCAGTCTAGTGAAGTATTTTGAAGCTGTTGATTTTCAAGGCGAAGAGTGTCACATTCTAAAGTCTTAACTTGGAGACTCTTCTTCAAAGATTCAATTTATTTCTCTAAGGATGCTTGAGAAACACTATCAGAGCTAAAATAATTACTCCAAATTTCGCAGACACAAGATTTGACAGGATCCACATATAATTTCTTAGTATCATATATAATATTAGATAAAACCTTAAGGGAAATATCTATTCCCTCCACAATTTCTTTGGAAAAAGGGAGAAACTCAGATGGAGTAGAAGTGATAACAGAAAGTTGATGGTCATCATTTTTTGCTAAATAGATGTCATTTGAAGGTGAAATTTGAGGAAGATCAATAGTTGAGGTTATGGTAAGATTAATTTGTGAAATGTTGGTCACAGGAGTAGAAAAATTTTCATTCACAATAGGCTTTGCGAAGGGGATTTCATCTATAGAAAGATTAGTTGACATATTAAAATCTGTTGCGATAGTTTCGTAGGAAGGGAGTAGAGGTTCAGTTTGTGAAGGTGTTGAACAAAACGATGAAAGAGCAAGTTTGGGAAAGGAAACAGAGGTTTCAACAGTTTAAGGTTGGTGAGATTTATTAGGAGGTTTATTGGCATCTCCGTCACCCTGAGAATCACAACTCAGATAAGAAACAAAGGCAACAATATTGTTATTAAAAAATAATAGTGTTTCTTACTACCTTGTCATTCGCAGACTTCTTTTTCTTCTTCGCAGCAACCTTGAGTTGCGGATCTTTAGGAACATTAGGGTTTTGAACCGTAATTTTAGTACTGGAAATGCTTTTGCTGAAACAGAAACAATATGGGAATTACACAGAGAACAAACAATATGATTCTAGTAAAACAAAATTAGTTTCAGCAAAACCAAAGAGATGAAAAGAAAGGAAAACCAACCTTGGAGATTCCATGGAAGCAGAAAAGAACAGCAGCAGGAAGGTGAATGAGATAATAAAGAAAATGGAAGACGATGAAGATTTGCAGAAAATATAAATATGAAGAATAAGAAGACGAAGTAAAAGAATAAAATTGTCTTTCCAACGGATTCCTCTTTAAATAGGCAAAGAGAGATGACCGATTAATGATAAACGTGCCGGTGAATAAAGGAATATTCAACGCGTGTATGCAGTTTTGCTCGATTCACGAAACCTTGTCGGTAGAGAAAGACGGAGAAAGAAAAGATGAACAGCTGCGGCATTTTTGAGAACGGTTTCTCATGAAATTCTCTCCTTCGCAGAGAATACATGAGAAGAGGCAAGATGTAGGATCAGGATATCGCAAGAAGGACATATTTGCGAAGTTTGATCAACAACACTTTGCGAGCACCGCAGAATGATTTGAAGAACGAAGTGATAAATGACGATGGCAGAAACATGAGAAAAGTATGATGACTCTGCAATGATTAGAGTATTTGCGAAGATTAACATTAGAATTCTTGCGAGAATACCGCAAGTCAGATCCGAAATTAAAGCATAACTTAGCTGTCATCCACTATGTAATTACCCTATATAAAGAAGCCGAATAGGCATAAGAAGAGAGAGATATTTTTCGAGTGTTGAGCAAGTCATTGGGAGAGAGAAAGTCTAGAGAAGTTGTTAATTCCTTAGCTTCATTTCCTTTCTATCTTGTAAAATTTGTGAGGTTAATCCATAAAATTTGTGTTTGATGATCTAAAACTGACTTAATTGAATGGATTCTTATGAGGGGTGTAGTGTGGGATTTCCTGCTACTACATATTGGCGCTAGAAACAGGGACCTTGTTGATTGAAGATTGTGGGATTTCCTGTTACTACATATCTACGTTAGGTGTGGCTCAACTGACCTAAAAAGAAATACTATAATGTTACGATTGTGTTTTGACTTATGTTAACTTTCTTTGGTGCCTAAATAAGCCTGATAGACATATACATATTATATTTACTAACCTATTTCGGTTATACATTTCTATGACCATCCGGTATTGTCGCAAATTATTCAACCAGATTTTACATCTATGTAATCAACAGTTTTTTTATCCATGTATTGTCGCAAATTATGTTAATCTTCTTTGTCGTTATTGTTGTTGTCCAAGTAGAAAGCACTTGGTTATGCTCTTTTAGAGACGAACATTATGATCATGAAAATGTATCTCTATTTTGTTACGTCTCATCCTACTTTTTGTTAAATTCAGCTTCGCACTCAGTGTGTCTAGGTCTTGGTGACGCCAATAGTTGGAGATTTTAAGCATGGTTAGCAAGGTCACAGGAATTGGAAATTTTATCCTTAGACCCACCTAATGGAGAGATGTGCAGAGAAATTCCTATCTTGATCAGATAGGGAACCTCAATTACACTTTCAGCATAGGAAAAAAAAATGGGACATCTTGATGTAATATCCCTAAATGGAGGAGGCGCTCCTTCAGCACGTTATGAGACTTTCATCAGAACAAAGGTATTAGGTACTAAAATTACAATACTGGTTGTGGTAGCGATAGCAAACTATTTCCTTTTCTGCGTTGCCGAACTGGCATCACAATTTGTAGTCAGTCGAGAGGAAAACAAAGAATAAAAAGAGTAATACTTTTTGATCCATACATTAGCTTTTCTCTATCTTTGCAAGGTATGCAAAAAATTGGTTCATCTCATTTGTTAGGTTGTACCAGATGTCTCACTTGGGAAATATAAATCGCTATGCTGGGAGTTTACATAACTCCATCCACTGCATATATTCCTACTGAAACTTGGCATAACACTGATGCCCAATCAATAAGTAATTAATTCATCATGATTATTAACATTGTATTATTCAGAGTCGTGAAATGCAGTAGCAATTTTGCATTTATATAGATATTGTTCCCTCTGTTTGGTAAATGAAGTGTCAAGCATTCATCAGCTCCTACCATTCGTCCATCGTGTCATAAAGTTTAATAGCATAGTGATGTACTAATTGGATTTAGTTCCCTCTGTTTTATATTTGAATTTTTACCAACTTTTGTCATTCTTGACTGATTACCGGATGTTTTATATATTTTAGATGACTGGTATGGTTCATTGAGTTTTTATTCCAAGGAATGCCTCAAAAAGATAGTCAATAATTGAACATCTTTAAGCATCCAACAACAACACTTTCTATTTCCTAGGTTTATTTTAGCAAATTTTTGGAAATTAATGAGCACTTCGTCCTTGCTACTACAAGTCTATGATATTTCATGGATATGATAAATTTTAGTGTCTTCAATAGCTTGGATCCTTCAATATCCTGATGCCATTGATTTTAAGTGTTCTGGTTTAGGTCTATATATCAAACTGAACTAATTGAATGATTGATATTTATTCTCTTGGATTCTCCTGCAGGGTAAAATTTTCTGGAACACTGTATCATTGGATTTTTATAGACAGATAAGAAGAATATAGGCGTTGAGTGGTGAAAAAAAAGGTTAATTCAATCTTGGATTCCCGAATATATGAAACCCAAACTGCTGGCCGGTGATGTAAAAATATGGGAAACATCTTATCTGTAAGGTTTTTATTTTTTGGTCATTGGTTGTGCACATCAGGTTTTGGACATGGTTTTAATAGCTTCAATGGCTAAGGAATCACTACTATTAGCGAGGTTTCCATATCAAACAGCTTATGATTAATTAAATTTGTAGAAATCATCTCTTTGTATTCTATTCAATCATTTAATAAATTAGCTTACATTTTACATATCAATGAGATGCAGCCAGTAATCGTTGTTGTTCCAGCCTATTCTTTTTTTTTTTTTTTTTTTTTTGAAATGTTTCCATAGTCGCTTCCGGTGAGTTCTAAAATCATGTCTCTTTGTAGTTATTGTGTGCTTCTAGTGAGTTCTAAAACCATGTTTGTTTGTAGTTATTGCATAGGGGAAAAAAAAATTAAATTAAGGATAAAGTGGACGCGTCTGTCATATAAGAGCATCTCCAACAGAGGGTGGGAGTCTTATTTTCTTATGACACACTGGATTTTAGACCCTAATTAACATTAAATCCATTTCCAATAATGGGTCCTATTATGTAGGAAGGGTGTCAAAATGGTGAACCCTTCAATGAATGGATTTATATGTGGAAGGTGTTAGGGAGACCCGGAATTTGACCCCATGTTTTTACACACCTATATGGCATGCACCTTCTAAACCCCAGATCTTAAATGGTGAACCTTTAGGGACTGCGGGTGGAACCTGGATGAACGCAAATAACCACTCACTTAATACCGTATAGGCGGGGTATTTTTTTGGTGTTAAAATATGGGGTCGTTCAAGCATTTGATATCCAACAGCTAAACTGAGAAATAGGTCTGACACCAATCCTTGCTATGATATTGCTGAGATTACTATTAATCATAAACCAATAAATATCAGGGCCGCAGGTCCTGGCTAACTTATATGGTAAATCTCCTAGATTTTAATCTTAATACAACTAATTTATATTTAGTCTCATATGTCATGTAATTAAGAAAAAACACATATATCATGTCGTCATTCAATATATATAGATTTCCTAAAGTTTAATAATCTAACTAAAAATGGTTAACTTTAATATAAATATTAATTTCGAAAAGAATCTGAGGGCTACCGTCGGAGCCTATGGAAAATGTTAATTAGTATTAGGTTTCCATGTCTGATAGGTGTCTAAAACACCTTTCTATTTATCTATTGTTTATGCCTTCTCTGCTAGTTTTCTTGTAAATTATGTATCTTATGTTTTGTTTTTGAGTATTTAGGTACTTTGGAGTCATTTGGAACAAAAGAAGAAGAAACAGGGCAAAAGCGTCATCTCAAGTGCAACTGTGGTTGGAGGCGAATTATTTCTCATTATTTGCTTTTATTTCTTCATCTCTGTCTGAAAAGTATGTCGGCTTTAGTGATGCAAATTTCTGTCTGAAAAGCACGACAACTTTAGTGATGACTCTCATTGAAGAGAAGAAGTAGATTTGAGAAGTAAGAGGCGGCTGTTGTTAGAGGAAGGCAAAAGAGAGCGTTCATTCGGAGCATAAAGGGCCAAAGACTAATTAGAACTCGTTATATACAAGATTTCTACTTTTCATTGTGTAGAGGACGAGAAGACGAAGGCAATGGCTAAAGAACGGAGTCATTCTGAGTTCGTATGAAGAAGTTATGAGCAAAATAAGAACTCGGAAGGCAAAAGGGCAAAATGGTCATTTTATAGGGCAAGTGCTATTGGCACCCCCACTGTGCGTTAAGGGGCAGTCATCCTGTTAAGGGGTGTCCTGTTTCAAAGGAACTACTAAACGCAGTCAAGACAATTACTAAGGGGATGTCACTGATTTAAATAGTGTTAACGACATCAGCAATTTTACTAGGGGCACCTTCCTCTTTTTTCCTAAGTTCACAGGAAGGAACGACAACGTCCAGTGATGATGATGATCGTGATGATCAACATGTAACGGTTTTGGAGTGATTCTTGATTTCGAACAGTTTAGTGGGATACTGAAGCAGTTAGAAGATTTGGGTTGAGTTCGAAATGGAGCTTAAGGCAGGAAACAGTGGAGATGATTTCTCGGTGATGATGGTGATCGAGTTTCAGGTGCTGTGGTGGTAGAATGCTTTCTCGTTTAGGTGAGTTACAAAACAGAGAAGATGGTCGAGCTTGCAAGAGCAGTGAGAGATGGAGGAGCTCGAGTTTGAGTTCACAGGGAATATGAAATGACGAGAGTTCTGGTGGTTTGGCTGTACGGGAATGAGGAGTGAGAGATCGAGAATGCTGCTGCCAACAGAGGAAGGTGCTGCTCGAGTGTATCCGGTGCTGAGGATACGAGATGGACGAATAAGAGCTGTAGAATGGCAGCGATGAAGAATAATGAAGCTGCATGATAGTGAGTGAAAAGCACGATGGGAGATTGATGCCATGCATCGATGATTATGGCAGTGAATGACGCTGGTAGTATGGAGCATGAAACTGAGGCAGAGAATGTATTGCTCACAGTTAAGAAGATGAGATAGAGAACAAGGTCAGGATCGTGGTTCTCGATGGATGAGAACTGGAGCTCGCTGTGGTGGTTGATACAGTGGTGACGAGATGGGTTGAGCAGTAAGAGTTATCGGAGTTGAGTCTGTTGGCAGTTGGAAAGAATGGTAGTTAATGGCAGAGACGAGAAGCAGGTTGGTGAAGTTGCGATTCCATGGTTTGCATGTAAATGATAATGAGCTCGAAGTAACAACAGAAGAAGACTGCATGATCGAGCCTGTGATAGAGGTGTTTGGAAGTTCGAGACAAGTAAGGGACAATTGGGTACTATTTGGTAGAGTCTAGGTTGCTTTAGAACTCCAAAACTCGACCTAAAATTCAGTTCCAATGCGATAATTTTGCTGCCAATGATGTGATGATCTATTGAGGAAATTAAGGATTGTTTCAAGAATTTAAGTCTGTTTGGTATCTTGGGTTTGTGTTGGATTCAACTACTTGAGCAACAATTCATAGAATTGATGAGATTTACAAGAATTTGGATTAATATTCAAGCCTGCAAAACATCACCAAGAGGTGTATTTGCCGTCGATTTTCAAGATGAATGGTGAGGATTAAAGCATGTTTAGGGTTTGTATCGGCTAAGGAAAGTTTGTAGGTTATCGGATTCTAATTTCCAGGGATTGCAAGCTATAAAAGGAGGCTCAAAATACTACCACAGGGGATCTCCTGACCTTAGTTTATAAGGATAGAAACTGTTTGATAAAAGTCCTGAGAGAAGTTCAGAAGCTTAGAAATTGATTTATGCACAAGTAGTTGGAACTCGTGGCGACTTCGGCTCAAGCTCTTCTTCAGTTTTAGTTTGCTTTCTATCTTTTCTCTGAATTTATTTAGTGATGAACTCCATAGCTATGAGTAGCTAAATTATTATTTATTGGTTAAGGATGTAGTCCTATATCTATAACTTGTGCTTGATTAATGCATTAGTTTTCTCTCTTTGTTTTCGTTCATATCTCTACTGTTTTTAATATCACATGATTGATGTATTGTGATAGGATATAGATGTTTGTTTAGTTGAATGGCTAATTAATTGAACTTGCATCTTGTCCATAGCTATTTTAGGGTTTTTCATCAAGCGATAACCCAAATACAAGTAGCATGATATGATTATAGTTTTTAGTGATACACTCTTATAATCATATGTAGAGTTTGACCATTGTCCGAATTGTTATGCGTAATGTATGACAATTGCATTGATTAGCCTATTTCCAAAACTTAATGCTCCTGGGAATTGAACTTGATTAGCGCAAGGCGTTAGGTTATTCTTTAGGTAGAATTCACATACGCAGCTCTAATGTGTGTGTTGATTAACTTGGGAAATTATTAGATTATCTTGCTCTCTTGATATTCTAGGCTTTTGATAATAAAAGAGATTAAATCGTAATTCTAATCATATATGCAAGCACATGTTTAAGATTGAAGATGAATTCCTTGACCAATATCTTTCTCTCATTGATTACTTCCAACTATTTACTTTGCTTTTATTTTACTTTTATTTTACAAAAATCAGAAATCCCTCCCTTTTTGGTTACTAAGAAACTAGAATTTGATAACAACAATCGCCTCTCTGTGGATACGAACTCTTCCTTACTTTATACTTCATTTATATTTTGTTGAGTAAGAAAGTGAATTATTTTTGACGCCTACGACAGCGATCAATATCTAACTTAAATTTTTAATTAAAAATTGCTAACATTAATGTCAAATATTAATTTCTAAATATCATCTTCCTAGCTGTCTTGCCACGACTTGCACATAACCTTAATGATTGTATATTTTTCTTCCCTCCACATCCAAGAAGTATTTGTCCCTGATGTACGTCTTTTGCATTTCAAAATTGAAGATGAGGCAATATGACACAAATATAAGTAAATATCCAAAAATTGGTTTCCTTTTTACTGATGTACTTGCTATCCAAATGTTGGATGGTGTTATCTTTCATGACTTCTCCGCGGGTGATTTATTCAAGTTACTTTCCATATAAGATATAATAAATGAACATGGTTCTTACATATTTTATCTAAGAGCACGTTAATATGTTACATTATCCGTAGAAATATTTTATGTTCATGACCTACTCAATAGATAGTAGAGCTCAATTTGATTTAGCTTTTTCTATGTGTATTTAAGACTTGCCGCTTATGCATTCAAAATAAATTTCCAACATTCTAGGCATGTATCTGAATAAGTTGATTACTAAATAGTTGGGTCAAGGAAGGAATAATAGCTATGGAGGCGAATCTTTTCTTAAAAAATATATTCCCTCTTCGAAGGTCTTAAGTTGACGTAATGATCTGCAATCACGTGAGCTCATCGTGATGTTCTTACCTTACTATTTTAGAGAAGTTAATTTGGATGCTCCTTTAGAATAAAAATCATTTGGTGGATTGAATTAGTACTCACTTTAATATTTTGTATTTGAATTTTTGAAATATATTAAAAGTTTATTTTGGCTTTTATGATTTTATCCATCTTTGTAGGATCTACCAAAGGTGCATTTTAAGGATGTGAAACGAGTGTTTCGTTAGTACGATGAAGTCTGTTGTCCAGTCTGAAAATTTCATTACAGACTCTAAAAGTTGTGTACAAAAGTGGATCCTGCAATTCTCAACTTAGGTTGTTTTTGACATTTTTTTGCAGTTGGTTACAACTTTTTTAGGTCTGATTTATTCGTTTTTGATTTATTAACTGGACGTTTGAGAAGTTTTTTGGATCCTAATTTACTTCCATTTTTGGCATGTCAGCTTGATATAACTATAACGCCGCATCTTTCTTTCGATTACATAATTATCTGAAGATTCCAATGGAAATGTATGAAGAGACTGATAATGCAACTGCATTACGATATATATACTTAATATCAATGATGTTTAGGCTTATATGTGAAAATAAAGCAGGGTGTTAGGTAACTCTCTTCAGGCTTTCTTCATGGGAAAGCAATTGGAATTGTATTTGTTGATATAATGCGACATATGTATACACGTAGAAAAACTTTTCATTTCTATATTGTTTTCTGTCAAAAAGAATCAATATTTGTTTTTCAGCACTTTGTTCTGGAGGAGAATATGCTAGAAGTTGATTTCCATTGTGTTTACTGAAGTTATCCTTAACACAACAAGTCATAACAATTTACCGAACTCAATTATTGAACTTATGGTTAAGGATGTGAAAACTGGAACAGTTTACCATGCAACCCATATATTTAAAGATTTTCGCAAGAAGATGATTGCATAGGACCTGAGTTCGTTTGTAGTAAAGATCAATGATCTGGAATAATTGGCATAAAATTGATGAACATAGAGTGATAAAAGTATGTAATGGCACCTGTATGTAAATTGTTTTGTAAGTTTTGACTTACTTCTAATGTTATTTGAGCACTTTTTGGAAACGAAGTGTTTTTAGATAAGGTGATATCTTTATGTATTAATTTGATATAATTAAATCATAGGGAGGATTCATTCATACTTATATTTTCACACCATCTGACACTTTGGGCATCTTTTTTCCTAAATAATTATATACGATAGTGGATTTAAAGCTAATATTTTGGGGATATGTTACTCTTGCAAATTTCTGCATACCTACAAAAAATGATTGGATTCTGAAATACCAAACCTCGCAACCTATCGATGTTAATTTCAACGGTTGAAAATTCATTTATTTTCGACGACTAATTTTCAAAGGTTTTGATGGTGGTGTTATACGTTTCGTAATATGCTCATTTTTGGTAGTAGCGTAGATCTATATAAGAGGAACATATCGCCAAAATATTAACTTCAAATCCTCTACCATTTATGATTTTTTTGGAAAGAAGTCATATAATATGTGAGATAGTGTGAAAATATAAATGTGAGTGGATCCTATACAAATCATACATTAAATTATAATTGTTTGTTGTACCCATCAAATGTTTTCTTATGTTAGATATGGTATGCAATTCCAAATCACGCCGAGAATTCAAAACGAAAAATTCAATAAAATAGAAGAATGGGTTTTGGTTTCTATTCGCATGAAACATGAGTAAACTTGGGAATTTGGGTTCTCTATTTTTTATTCCCGTGACTTAATATGCGTTTTTTGTGATATGATGAGAATTTTATTTTTAATCTAAGATATGATAAGAAAAAAAAGGTTAACATTGCGTTAGAGGTACTACATAAATGTAGATTATTGCGAAGTCGACACATAATAAAAGATATACAAATTTCAGTCTTTAGTTTTAACTTTTCTTTCGGAGTCTGCCTGACATGAAACATCAAGTCAGGTACTTGGTATGAATGCCGAGAGATGGATTTTGGCACGTATATATTGCTTGATTTATCACGTATATAATGTATGTATTTGAATTTTCTAATGGGATATTGTGTCATATTTTTGGTTGAGTACGGTTATTTTTGGTTGCGTACGGTTTTTTGAGAATGAAGAATTTCAAATCAGCGAAGAGCAAGAAATGAAGTAGCTAAAAAAAATCTTCGGGTAACGGGTCTGTATTTAATTAGGAGCAGGCAATGCAATAACTACAAAATTTCAGTCTTGGTCCCAATTCATTATTATATTCACATATGATGTGTTTTTTTTTTGGTAAGTAAAATCACAGACATTGTAACGATAATAAAACTTCCACATTAATAATTTATGTTACCATCGGTGCAAAGCATAGAGCTTCTCCAATGGGATGTGTATGAATAATAAATGTCTAAATCTACATATATTTGATAGATATTCATTTTTCCAAAAAAGTTCTCCAATCCCAATTTCTTAAATCAATGTGAAAATTAATTAGAAAAGCAAACGAACATCTCAAAGAGCATACAATCTGAGCCAAATAGAGAAACCGAAAGTACAGGGGTTATGATGTTATTATTTGTACATCTTAATAAATTCATGATAATAGATTGATCAACTGTAATGCAAGTGATCTGCAAAATAATAACAAGATACCCTTAATAAACATTTTAAGGTTTTGTGGTAATTGATGTGAATGTGTTCTTGCCACTAATGGCTCTTGGTCCTACTATTGAGTAAAAAAAAAATTCAAATTTTTTGCAGCCATCCTGCAAAATGTATAGGTCAGTACGTAAGCCGCTTCAATAAATTTTAGCTACAACCAATGTGTCGACTGGAGTTTTAGATTATGTATTTCATATACATTGTATTGCTCTTCTGATTGATTCATTTTCTTAATATCCAATCCATTTAGAGATATCAACAATCATTCTTGGTCTGAAACTAACAATCTTATTACCATGCAAGGCCTGGGGGATAAATGAGTATTATAGTTGATGGACTGAGATCAATCACTTTCTCAGTATTTTTGGAGAAGTTAATCCATGGAGGTTTTACTAGCGTAAAATGACTGTCCTTTAAGTCAAGCTGAAAGGGAGTATTTTTTTTTCCATAGACCTCTATGTCATCTACCCAGTTAAGTTTCTTTCAAGTAGTACTTAGTATATTGATATTCTTGACTATTCTTTTTGTATTTAAAACACGATTTGGATGAAGTAAGAAATATAATTTATTTTGTATTTTATCTACGGTTTCTAATGGTTTACTCTTTGGAAAAAGATAATCCTCAGGTTTCACAAATTAATTATCATTGTGTATGCATTAACATTATACCAACCTTCACAATTACCCCCTAACCTCAATATATTTTTACCATGGAATTAATCATGCTAATATTTTTTTATTAATAAATTGCAGATATCCTGCCATTGTTGGTGTTGGGATGTCATTATTATTTTATAAAAATATGCAACGACTACTAGAAAATAAATCAAGAGGGTGAGATACCATCGATAAGTTAGGTAGGTAAATTTCGTGAAATGTAATAGAGGTTATACAATTTTTTGTTTAGTAATAAGATGCAAATTTACGAAATGATTTCGTTTATATAATAGATAATTGGTCTGATGCTTTTCATCACCATCAATTTACATCTGATATCAAATAAAGTCCTTTGGTAAGCATTATGTGTACACAAAAACACCTAATTTAGTTGTTAACGAAATTACATCCTAATATGGTCGGGTAAGTACACATTCAAGTATTTTTTTATGGGGATAAAAGCTATAGTTTCCTTTGATCTATTCGTATCTCGAAAGGGAATAACAACACGGATGCATGTTTTGAATAAATTGGAATTTCCTTCTGTAAATACAAGATAAAACATGTAAACTGCTAAATAACAAAGACATATTGCCGAAAGTTGGAGAATTTCCTGGAAAAAAAAGTTGGTTATGAAAAATAACTTGCCAGATTTAAGAAATCACAGAATAACTAAGAAGAAATCTATACAGAAAATAACATGAAGTATTCTTTATTTAGGAAGCAACATAGGTTATTTTTGAGAGATTATTTGAGGCAGAAATTGCTGCAGTACTACTAATGAGGATATCAAAGCAAAACATAATGACTTTAACTTCATCAATTCAAACAAGGCGGAGTAGTTGAGAACCCTGAAAACGAATAACGAAATTCGATAATATAAACTAATACTTCAAAAATAATCCTGAAGGAAGCTGAAGCTAGATTTAATTGTGTCGATTCAGAACCCTCACTTTGAAGGTTAAAGGTACATGAATTTGAGAAATAAAAGAATAAGATGGAAAACGCGAAGGGTTCCGGTAAAGAATGTTAGTAACATACCTATGATTTATATAGGTGATGAAATCACTGAAATGGAAAATCAAAATTAGGATTCAAAGAAAAATATATCTAAAATGGTGAGTAAATTAAGTAAAAAATGTATAAGACACATGTAAGTTTTTATCAAAGACTGACTTGGAACTTAATAAAGTGTTTGTTTTATTCAAGAACGATGTTAATAATATGAAAAAATTATACATGCTAGAGAAGTAGCTGAACAAATGTTGCATTTTAGTTACACCATGCAAAAGATTTTACTATAAAAAGTCACGAGAAACAGAGGATTATAAATTCCAAAATCAGAAATATGGAATACGTAATTCTGAATTTGAAAAGTATGGCTCGAAGTACCGGAGGAAAGTATACCATGTTATGTAATATATGAACCTTAATGAAAAGATGGTATATTTTGGGGATAAAATAGAATGTCTAAATACACCCCTGCATCAAGATGATGATGCAAAGGTCGTAAAAACACAAGTTAGTGGCATGAGGACAAAATTTATATTTTGACCTGAAATATATTGAAAGTACACCATGTTATCTAAAACTAATATATGAACTTTAATGAAAAGCTGGTATATTTTGTGGGTAAAACAGAATGTCTAAATACACCCCTGCATCAAGATGATTATGAAAAGGTTGTAACAACACAAGTTAGTGGTATGAGGACAAAATTTATTTTTTGACCTGAAATATATTATTAGTAGGGTAGTGTCTAGGGAAAAAAATAAAATCTATGGTCAACTGAAATTGTAAATTTTCAGTTACAATTTTTGGTTCTAACATAAACGAGTTCTTTTAAAACAAATTGATGATTATGATTCTTTCAATGAGGCATGTTTATATAATCGATTGATCGCCAAAGAAATACTTAAAGTAACGATAAAACCGTATTGATATCGATGATGGAGAAAAAAAAATCAAAGAGAGGAGCCGGGAGAGAATGAGAAGAGAAGTTCAAAGGGTATGTAGGTATTAAATTTAGATTCTACTTGTTTTATAGGGTATTTTAGTATTTTTGCACCTAAGAAACATCTCTTTGCAGGAACTACTGGATGGGTATATTAATTGATATCCCCCAATTGCGCGTTCGATAAAAAGGCCTAGCAGCATCCATGTAAGTCATATTATACTTTGACTTCCATTAACTATCACTGGTGATGTTCACGTTTCATCAATAATCATCATTCAATTATCCTGGGATCGGAAAATATAAGAGGCACTAAGAAAAAAAATTAGGAAATTATTAGTGATGATACTAACAGAAATCGGACTATATATCAATGAGAAAAAATATAAGAGTAACTAAGAAAGAAAAAAAAAAGGAAAATATTGGTGATGATACTAACAGAAATTGGACTATATATCAATGGGAATACCTGAATTATATAAGTATATTAATGATGTTTTAGAACATTTTCACGGAACATAACACGTTATAAACCATGTCTTTAATCAGAAGACTACACAACTCATAAGACTAATCATAGGTTGAGCCGGGGCCGTAAGGCCCCGGTGATACCTAGTTCAAAATAAATTCCTAATTGGAAGGGTAATCAATCACAAATCAAGGCCGACACAACCAAATCAAACTTATTGATTTATAGCAAACAAAAAGCATGATCGCTCCACTTAGATTGTTTCTAGACCAGCTTCTACTCTTCCAAGAGGAAACTAGGTACAATTTTAGCAAACCTCGTAGGACGATCCGAATAAAGTAAGTCGAAAAGAAGTAGGAAAATCTCAAAGGAGCTTTGATACCCCCACCTCTTTGGCAATGCTTCCCTGGTTTACAAGGCGGCTCTAATCGACTTACAGTAATCTTCCTGAACTTTGAGTTAGGCTAATAATATACCCAATACAATCCTTTTGAACGAATTTCCTATAAGCTCGTTACCTTATCGGTCTTGTTCTAGTAAAAATTTGAAGGCTTAGGTTCGCATAGGTTACGTGTTCCTAAGGCGAGCAAGAAGAGAACGGTGATGAAATCCGAACCCTTATCTTGTATGGCTAGGCCTTTCCCTTTACTATAAACATAAATGTCCGTATTCAGTCCTCAACATATATGCATACGAAGGAAGACAGTAACTTGCTGACAGGGGATTCACGAGTGTTTGGAATCTTACCTCCCATTCCAGATGGGGGATGAATCGTTTGTAGTCGACTCGGGCCACCAACCCTTATGTTAGTGTACGAACCCGAGGGGCCGAGACAGTATCGTAATTGTCGTCCTTCACCTCAAACAATTTATATTTAATACTACCCTTCTGTAGGGTTTAAAAAAAATGTCCAGAATGTCCAAAGTCCCAAAAATGTCCAAAAATAAAAGAAAATTTACAAAAATAATAAATAAAACCTAGAACATTTTTTTCTAAGAAATAAATAAATAAACAAAACCCTAAAAAATAAAACAAAAATAAAATCTAAAAAAAAAAAGAAAAAATCAAATTCTTTGTCTTTGACTCCTAGTCTTTAGTTAATCACCAATATCTTTTGGCTCAGCTTTCTTTTCGATCCAATATGCAAACTTGTAACCAAAACACAAATACCCAAAAAAACGTAAAATAGAACAAAATAATACTAAAAACCTAAAAACAAATCTAAAAACAAGTCTGCGTCGGCGACGCCAAAAATTGATGTTTTTTTTATAGTGATAAGTAAAGGTTCGTTAAAGACTTGTAGAGATTTGACTTTAGAATTATATTTCAAAATATAAAATCACGATGAAGTTGTTATCAAGATTATAAAAAGCACCGACACTCAGGATTCCACCATTAACCAATTATCAGTGATTCAATCTAATTAATATCATGCAATTCTTTTCCGTTTGAAGTGATTCTAATATTGCAAAAGTAGATTTTCAAAGTAACAATTGTAAATCCGAAGCATAGAACATCAAGAACTCTAGGTGTAGTTGCAGGATTTCCCACACTACACCCTTGTCAAGAATCTATGAAAACTAAGTCATAATTGTGGATGAACAACAACACTTTTATTAATTCACTTTCAGGAAGATTTACAAGAAATATCAAAACTCAGAAATACAACTTTCTTTCTGGATTTTCTCTCTCCTCAAGATTCTTTTAGCTCTCAAAAATACATCATCCTTTTCTGGATTTAGTTAAACCCTTTATATAGGAAAATACATAGTGGAAGACAGCTAAGATTTCCCCTTAATTCGGATCTACTCTGCGATATCATCGCCATAACTTTAGTCTTCAGCATCGCCAACTTTATAACCATCGTGAAGAAGACTTATTCTTCATATATCTTTAATCGTTAACCGTTACATCACTCTTTTGTGACACTCGCCAAATGTTGTTGAAGAATCTTGCGACATTCTCGTCAAAGTGTTGTTAATACTTGTAGAAATGTTTGGGCTTCTCGCAGAAGTGTCGTTTCCATCGTGAGAATATCGTTGTGGCGATATTCTGGTCCTACACTAGGTTAAGCATGCTCTATCAAAAGACATCACAACTATTCAATTATAATCCTTAAAACTATTTTATTCAAGGCACAAAATCATATAAAAAATTGCAAAAATAATTAAAATAGAAACTACCACATAATAATTGGAAAAACGGCTTCCTCCATCGCCTCAGCTAGGGGGTTTAGCTCCTCATATTAATCATGATATCAAAATATTTGTTTATGGCTCAAAAGATGATTAAAAGAATGAAAAGGTCTAAAGCAGTTGAGTTTGTAACAGATATAATTGTTACAAAACTCGCTGTTACAGAGAAGCCTTAACAGAACTGTTGCGAACTCAATTAATTGTTGGAAATTTTTTTAAAAGAGACTTTGAATTTGAAAGAATAAGCCACTGGTTAAGCGACTGTCTTCTTCTGTTGTTCTCTGGTTTTCTTCTTCCTCTCGCCTGTAAGTTGTGAAATCGACTCTGCAAGCTTTTGTTTTTCTCTGCAGCTACCCCAATGTGAACGTAACCCTTCCTTGACCTCACAACCCCATTTATATAGCCAACAGGTCCCGTAGAAAGCAAGTGAAGTCCCAACAATAATTTGTTTTTCTTCGGCAATAATACTCGGATTTTTCTTCTATTTCAAATATTCTTTACGCATGTTTGAGCTATCAAATATTTCTAAAAAAAAAGAACCCAACTATAGATAGAGTTCTCTTCCCTTAATACTACGTGCACTACCAATTATAGTCAAAGGAAATCCTGTAACTTCCTTCACCTATGTTTCCTTAGAACCGAAGATATGCACCAGTTTTATCGAATCTGCTCCATATACATTCCCTGTTTTGACGAATCAAGTGAATCCTAATCCATCTGTACGTCAAATTCTGTCTAAAACTGGCCCTGGTCATCAACAAAACCCGGTAAACTTCCAATGCCTTTGTTCGCATATCCCGGCCTATCTAGCCTAATTGGTTGGGTCCAATCAATCACAGTGACCCTGTTATGCTAAAACAGATCATATCCAACGAAAATGAGCCCTTGAATCTCCTTAGAAGTCGCTCAAATATTCAACCCTTATCTGGTTCATGACTGCACCATTTTCCCGCCTAAAATGAATTTGAATTTTGGGGAAGAAGCTGGTCGCCCCCTATCCTCGGCTGAGGTGTAAAAAACACATGTCCTGGGGTGCCCTTATCCAAAATGAGGGTTCCTTTAACACTTTTCTAGCCAATTTTTCCAAAAATTTATTGCCCAAAAAAATACCTACAAACACATAAAACACCATAATAAGTACCAAAATGAGCACTATCAATATATAGAATCGAGACAATTCGGACACAAAAAAGAGTCCATCACTAATTTACACAAAAGTTGAAAAAAAATGAAAAATTTACAATGCAAATACTTAACCACTCCCCCACACTTAAACTTTACATTGTCTTCAATGTAAATTGAATCGTCCAAAGAAAGTTAAGGTGGGAAATCTTATATGAAATGTGATTAGAAATTAGAAAAAGTAAATTCAAGACAAGAAAGAAAAAAATAGATAAGAGATACAAAACCTATGGGTTGCCTCCTATACAACGCTTGGTTTAAAGTCGTCAGCCCGACTATATCCTTGCAAGATTCATTCCCCATATACCAACAATCTAAAAAGTTGGGGATCCTTCCATGTAACCTGTTTTGGAAATACTAGTGTTGATGGTGGATTTTAGTTCAGGGCTAAAGTTGTAAAACCAATTTTTATGCTGACATCCTGCAAAGGATAAGGCTATTTGATAAGTGATGAGTACTTCTCCGCTTTATTAATTCACCTAGAATGGAGCATGTAGCAATAATCCCCAAGTATTATGTGAATTTTAGCATTATTAATCAATGCATAAATCGCCTCGTATTTCCTATGTTGTTCTCAGCAGAACTCTCATTATTGGTGCGGCATGATGACTGATTGTTACTCTCAGCAGAGTAACATGAATATCCAAGTATCAGTGAGGCATACACGAAATACCCTTACATGTTACACCATTCTCTTACAAATAGAATCATCTCTCGGTATGTTATACTAACCCGATCGAGCATATTTAAAATCTGGACTGTCCACTTCAGTCTCAGAAATGATCACAACCATCCAACTTCACCAGCATGATTGGACGGCTTAAATCGGATCCATAACCCTCAGGAAGGTATTGGAGTATACACCACCGGCCCAATGCGGACCTCGCATGGTCAGCCTCCCCAAAAAGGGAAGCAATGGTTTGCCAATTCGTCCAGCCAAAGCAACGCGGACGTGAAACCCTAAATTAGGGTGTACGACACATTAAATGTGTCGCAAATCAGTCTCAACCATCCATCTTCGCAGGCATAGATGGAGGGTGTAGGATCAGAATATCGCAGGAGCAACAGTCTTGCGAAGTTAACAACAACACTCTTGCGAAATTTAACAACTCATTACAAATGTCGCAGAATGGTTAGGAAAGTGACGTAATAGATGACGGTGGTATAAACATGAAGAAAGTGTGATAATCTTGCGAACGAAAGAGGTTTGCGAGAAAGTATCACTAACAAGCTTGCGAGAGTATCGCAAATCAGATCCTAAAATAAAGGACAGATTAGCTGTCACCCACTATGTAATTCCCTATATAAAGAGATGAACAAGCGTAAAGGGAGAGAGATCTTTTTCGAGTGTTGAGCAAGTCATTAGGAGAGAGAAAGTTTAAAGAGCGATTGTATTCTTGTTTTCTTCCATTTCTTGTAATATTTCTGTGAATCAATTAATAAAAGTGTTGTTCTTGATCTTTTAAAGATGTGTTGATTATTATGAATTCTTATGAGGGGTGTAGTGTGGGATTTCCTGCTACTACATATTGGCGCTAGAAACTGGGACTCGTCCTTGTTGATAGTGTGAAAATTAATATTGTGATTTGAAAAAATTTGGAGCAGTTTGTGATAGATTTCATATAATTTTCAACAATTCATTGAGGTTGAAGAGATGGATAGAAGAAGAAATGCTTCAAGACAAATAACAACTGTGAGGAGGAGTAAGATACTTGCTGGAGAAAGAAGAAACGAAACTGGAGAACCGTCAAGAATGAATATAAGAAATGATGGAGAAAATCAAATTCAACAACCAATTCAGCATACACCAGCGCAAAATAGAACTATGGATTATGATAGAGTGAGTATACACAAATGGCAGTCATATTCAGCAGGAAAAGCGGAAGAGGAGCAAAAATTAAGAAATGATAGGCGAATAGAGGAAGATCAAGAAGTAGTTGGAGGAATAATTCATGGAAATGGAGAAGTAGAAGCATTAGAGGAGTTTAGACAAAGAATACATGAAGAAAGGAGAGTAGAAGCAAAAGAACGTGCTAATTTGACAAGACATAATCATGAATTGAGAATGGAGAATATGAGAATACAAAATAGAAGGTCAAGAAGTACTACAAGATCAAGTTCAAGATCAATCAGAAGGGAACAAAGACGAAACTCATTTGTAGAAAATGTTGATGGAAATATTCGGCAAGAGGTGCAAAATTTAGATGAAGAATATCGCAAAAATAGAGAAATGATTGAAGATCGATACATTCCACATGGCGAAATTCCACAAAACAGACAGCGCCAGGAACGAAATAACCAAGGTGATGAAGAAAACCAAGAAGAAGGAAGAAGAATATTACATGGGAGAGAAAATCGCATAAATGAGCAAGTAACTGAAGAAGAAATTGAGAGACATTATGCTGAACATGCACGTTTAGCCTGCGAGAGAGAGAGATTGAGAGCAGAAGTGGAGGAAATAGAATTCCAATAAGCAATACGTCAGAACAACCATGATAATTGAGAAATAAGATGCGAGCAAAACCGCAACAATGGGAATATCAATGAAGAATATGATAGAATACAAAGGAGAATCGATAGGAAACAAAGAGAATTGATAAGGAGTGAGCAAAATCGCAGAGGAGAAAATGAGAGATATAATAGTGTGCGAATTCATGAAAGAAATGAAAGAGAAAATCGCAGAGAAAGACAAGAAGAAAATACTGGGGAAGTAAATCAAACTCTCGCAGCACAAGACAGGCAAGAACGTAGGAGAAGAGAAGCAAAATTGAAGAGACCAATGGAAACAGCGTCCGGGGTAAATAAACAAATCTTAAGAGAACTGGCAGAAATGAGAGGAATGCTGAATAATAGGAGAGAAGGAGGTAGGAGACAATTGGATAAAGCCATAGAAGAAGCTGCGAAAACTCCGTTCTCACAAGAAGTACATTTAGGAGGAATACCGCCAAAATATAGTTTTCCTGTGTTAACTAGCATCTTTGATGGAACAACTTGTGCGATTCAACACATTAAAGCTTATGTGAGATGTATGTTACAATGAGAGAATCATGATGCTGTTTTGTGCAAGTATTTTGCATCAAGTCTAACAGGAGAGGAGCTAAAATGGTTCGAGGGTCTACCCAAGAATACTATAACATCTTTCAACCATTTACAGACTACATTCTTAGGGCATATATAACTAATAACTCCTCGCGACCAGGAATAGAAGATGTATTTGGATTAAAGTAGAGAATTGGATAAAGTTTGAAGCATCTAACCATAAGATGGAACACAATGTGCACTGAGATGGCTGGACGTGTGGATGAGAGATATCTCATTTTATCCTTCATCAATGCAATGTTCTCAACCAATCTTCTATACATTCAAATTTTTAGAATCAAAAATACAATCACAATGACTGAA
This sequence comes from Papaver bracteatum, assembly GCA_023529315.1. NCBI lineage: Eukaryota > Viridiplantae > Streptophyta > Magnoliopsida > Ranunculales > Papaveraceae > Papaver > Papaver bracteatum. Next base: position 274,631 of record JAJJWX010000666.1, read on the forward strand.
TTACGGGAGCTGCAGTAGGAGTACATTTCTCTTGAATAAAAACAGAATGAAATGGAATCGTATCATGTTGCAAATACAAGCTCATCAGCAGCGAATGCGAGTTTGCTACCAAAATTGATAAACACAGTTGCGAGCACTTCGCAGGTCCAACAAGAAAATAAGAATGATAATCAACAGAAGTTGGTAGCTATGGGAAGCAGGGATCAAGAAGAATTCAAAAGAGAAAGAAATCTTTATATTCGAGGAGGGAACAATAAAATTCAAAGACTTGATCATCCATAAGAAACATATGGAGGACAAAGACAAAACTATCAGAGAGGATCAGGAAGTCAAAGAATGACATGGGAGGAGATCAAGATACCGCCTTTGAATACTAGTGTGGAAAAAATTTAGGAAGCAATAATTTTAATGGAGAATATACCAACAACCTAGAACATGGGAAAAGAACCACTTTCAAGTAATAGGAGCCAAGAATTTTGCTCTTATCATCACTTTCATGGACATTCTACAAATAACTGCAGAAACATAAAGAGAATCATTCTCAGAATGATAGACTAGGGAAAGCTAAATCATTTTCTAATAGGGAACCCTCGATCTCAACTCTTGCCACTACCACCAGAAATTCGCAGAGTTAATGCGCCAAAAGGAGGAGAAACATTTGTCATAGAAGTTGGAGCGAAGGCAAAAAATTTGTTTTATAACTCTATTGTACATTCATACAAAATAATCGAAGATTTCCATGACAATGTCCTAAGCAGAGTTTTCGCAAGAGATGCTGATGGGAGAGAAATAATGAATATTGCGAAAGCTTCGCCATTAGAAGAGTGGCAAAAGCAGACTATTTATTTCACTGCACAAGAAGTACCTGAACCTAGAAAAATGCATGACAATCCATTGGTGGTGAGACTAGAGATAAACCCAAAACAAAGAGAAGATGAAGAAGAAGATAATGAGGCCGAAGATTCATGGGAAATTAATAGAGTTTTAATTGATACATGGAGTTCTATAGATATCCTATTTTATTATACTTACAAAACAATGGGAGGCAGAGATGAGGATTTAATACCTTCAACCTATAAAATTTATGGTTTTAATGGCACTGCCAATAAATCTAAAGGGGAGATCACAATACGAATTCCATTAAAGGGGATATCTTCCAAGATTCTATTTTGTATTGTCGATGTGGAGTCTACCTACAATGCCTTAATTTGTCGACCTTGGCTACATGGGATTTTAGGTGTGGCATCAAATTTCCACCAGTGTATTAAGTTTCCACATTCTAGTGGCATTGGAGTAATAAAGGGAGATTGGGTTGAAGGGAAGAAGTGCTATGAAATTAATGTTGAATCTTGCGAAGAAAGAGCTGCGAAGAAGTGGAATTGGAAGTATAACATCAAAGAAAGATAAAGAAGTGAGAGATTGATGTCGATTAACTAGAACAAAGAAAAGAAGGAAAGTTGCGGAATCAGAACTTGCTGAAAACAACAAGCATAGAAAATCTCGCAGAAGGAAAAAAAAAAGTAACTAACAATCTCGCAGAGGCAGAGAACAGTAAAGGTAAAAATTTCAAACTGTGAAATGAAAGAAATATTGAGGAAAAGAAAAAAAAGATGTATAATCGGTTTGTTGCAAAAATTTCAAAAAATATATTTTCCTTAATGATTACAATGAAATAAAAATGTGCGAAAATTTCGCAAGAAATTATCATTTAAGATCCAGAATGGGACGAACCTTTATGGTGTACACCCTAGTTCGCGAATAAAATTTCGCAAGAGGCAAATGTAAGACCTAAAGTACGTCATAAAAGGGGGTATTTGTTACATGACTCAGCGATGAGGTTACACCGCTGCTGGAACAGCGGTGTAACCTGGGTCATGGAGATTTGGGGTCAATAAAAGCCCATCCAGGAGAGACACCTTGGATTCTCAAACTTGAGCATGTGACTTGAGTTGGGCGACTAAGGTAATAAGAGATCTCCTAAGGGGTACCGAGTATGACCAAGGAACCGAGTTACACGGTTGAACCAAGAGTGCCCGGGGCATATGAAACTACCCTGGCCATTCTTGGTATGTCTTGGCTATGATACACTCAGCCCGAAGAAACCCGCACTTAGGGTGCAGTCTCGTAACCATAAGTTATATAGGCAAAAGGGATAAGAGGCTACGAACACAACTGGTTGTTGTTAAGACTGGATGGGAGTATCTAGTCTTGTATGGCTGATGCACGTCTCCTTGAAACAACCACGGGGAAGATAAGGGCGACACCCTCCATTAGGGAGCTGATAAGTGTCTTAAGACACAAATGTCATGAGACTTTTTACTCATGGGAGTATTAAGACTTGTCATATTTGTGCAACATTCCTGAAGAGGCAATAATACAAAAGAGAAGATAAGATGAGATCAATGGGTCATTGCATGCAAGTGTAAAGACGTTATGCGATTTCTTCGGAAGACGGCAATGTCATGGGGCTTTGATTTCGCAAGAAAATTTAGGCCTATTATATTGTCGCAGCAAAAATACAAAAGAACAAAAAGTTAAGGAAAGATCAATGGGTTTCTACATGAAAGTGTAGATACGTCCTGCGATTTTGTCGCAAAAGAAAAAAGATGGCAAACTAAGACCTTTACTTAGGAAGGAAAAATAAGACCACATCAAAATTTATAATTGTGAAATTATACAGAGATAATTGTGATTTTCTAACAATTTATGATTGCGAGATTATGCAGAGAAAATTGCGATTTTGTTGCAAATTATTTTATTAAACAGAGGCATCTTGCTCAATCACTCATCTGAATACAAATAACAGAGGAAAATATGGGAATGCATAGAATAAGTTAAAAGTGTTATTTGTTTTCACATGATAGATTTATGCATAACAAGTTAATTGTATTTTGGATAGTCATATTACATGAAAGAAAAAATTTCTAACACACGCAGGAAAGAGCAAAAGAACTTATATTAAAGATTGGAGAAATTCATAGTGATAGATTACAAAAATAAAAGATTGAAAACTGAATGTACAAGTTTTACAAGGGAGCAAAATCTATTTCGAGCTTGATTCATCATTATCTCCATCAGATTCTTTACTAGAGCTTTTTTCCTTATCTTCATCAGATTCATCATTTCCATCCTCTTCAGATTCTTCTCCTTCATCAGCTTCACTATCATAGATGATCAAGTTAGGCACATTCTCCGGGATGTTGTCTAAAAGACAAGGATATTTGGAGTGAGGAATATTGTTGTCATCACAGATCTCCTTGATAGTCTCATTACGATAAGAAATTGCGTCATTCCCAAAATTCGCAATAGTGATCTTCAGTTGAGACTTCAATCTTGAAAATTTCTCATTGCGAGAAGAAAGATCCTTTGCGAGCTTCACCTTTTTATTCTCAAGTTCTTCAATTCTACTGCGATATCTCTCTTTAGCTTCTGCAAAAATATAACAATAAGTCAACAATCTGATGGTAGTTTATGAAAAAGTAAATAACTAAAGGAAGAAGAACGATTAACAACCTTCTCTGTTAGAAATCATATCTCTAATCAAGGCCGTTTGCTCATCATAAAGACTGACATCTACACCTAAGTTATTTCTAGCATTATCAAGAATCTTTGCATCCCAAGCAAATTCATCATCATTACTTGTAGTAGCAGGATTTCCCACACTACACCCCTATTAAGATTCTATAGAAATTTAGGAGAAAACTAATTAAAGATTAAAGAATTAATGACACCTTATTATTTAGATCTCAGAAATGTTTACAGAAAATATTCAAACTCAGAAGTACAACTTTATTTCTGGAGTTTCTCTCTCCTCAAAATATTCTCAACTCTAAAAAATACATCCTCCTTTTCCGGACTTACTTGAACCCTTTATATAGGAAATTACATAGTGGGTGACAGCTAAGTTTTCCCCTTCTTTCGGATATATTCTGCGATCTCATCGTGGTATTTGCAATATTAATCTTCGCCAACTTTTGTAATCCTCGTGAAACAACACTCTCATAACATGTCTCTTCAATCTTCATTTATTATAATGCTTCCCCATGACGCTCGCCAAATGTCGCTGAAGAATCCTCACGACACTCTCGTGAACAATGTCATTTATACTTATAGGAATATTTGACCTTCTCGTAAAAGCGTTGTTCTTATCACGAGAATATCGTTGTGGCGATATTTTGGTACTACATCTTGCCTCTTCTCATGTATTTTATGCTAAGAAGAGAAGATCGTGAGAATAAATTTCCATAATTATCCTATCTTTTCACCTCCATCTTTATTCTGACACGTCTCTAAACCTTTCACCAGCTGTCTTCATGTAATTTTATCATCCATATATTTTTCGACACGTCATATTAAACCGCTGTAATTTGACCATTCACCTCCTTTCATTGTATTAATTATATTTACTTTCTCGAGAAACTTCTTCTGCTATAAATACCTTTTCTCATTCTTCTCTTTTTCTCTCTTTACATTCTCTTTCCTTCTTCCTCTCTGCAAATTTCATTGCTTTCCCGCAAATTGCGCATCTAATATCTTTCGCCATTTTTTCAATCTTCTTTCATTCCCATTCTCTCAAAATGGTTGTTGTTGGTGCTAAAAACCTTATTGCTTTCAATTTGATGCAAGAAAAACTTAAAAACCAAGGATTTGACTTTTCTTTAATCCCAGATCAAAGTCCCAAATCTGTTATTTCTCTTGAATTGTTTTCTAACTTCCAGTGTTCTCGTGAAAAAATTATAGTTTCGTTAGGCCAACTTGAAGCTGGTCTTCCACTTCCTCTCTACAACCCTGAACTTCCGCTTTTTTACCAAATAATTTCTGACACGAGATTTTCACGAGCGGTATACCAACTTGGCGGAGATTGTATTAGATTATTACTGGAATATGCCTCTCGTGGTGCTGGCAAAGGATCTCGATATTCCGAAGAACATAAAAGTCTTAAATATAAACATGTTCTGATTACCCCTGCAAAGTATACTGTAGATAACTTCTTTCAAAATTACCAGTTACTCCCCATGGTAAGAGATAGTACCTGTTGGGGTGTCCGTTTGCATAAAAGGAAGGTCGCTGCTGAAGATGCTCTTATGCAAGACATTGATTTTCATACCAATACAAATGATGGCCCTCGTCATTCTAATGACGATAAGTGGTTTATATTTCCCTTATGCCTTAAAGGTCCTTATATATCCGGTTCTCTCCAGCTTCCTGCGAATCTCTCTCACTATGAACCATGGACTTTCAACTGGCCTGATACATCTTCCGATGTATATTCTCTCACCTTATTATGTTATTATTATTTATTCCTTCACACTCTCGCTAACTTTTCCATTATCTTGCAGGTTGCCAAAATGAAGCTTAATTACCAGAACTATAGGAAACCCAGCACTCTTCTAGCTCTTAGATCTTTCACAGATGAAGTAAGAAATATTCCTTTATTAGTTTTAACAATATATTGTTGCCCCTATTTCTTATCTTTATCTGTGTTTGTAGGAAATTGAAGAATTACCACCTTTAGAGCCAAAACCTAAGGAGAAACCTTCAACTAATCGTAGAGGGAAATCTACTGTTTCTAGCAAGGGAAGGCGCTCTGCCCCTCGTGATAAAGAACCCATCGAGCCTCCTCTTATCAACATATCCAAGTGGATTCAATTGTTAGTAATAAATCTAATGATGAATTTATCGAAGAATTTGACGATATTAGAGAAGTTCCCTCTTTGAAAAATTCTTCTCCCTCTGATTCTTCCATGGACCAACTGTCCATGCTTTTTGGCGATTCCTCTCGTGGAACTGCGAATGAATATGGAGATGAGACTCTTAATGAGCTAGATCAAGCGCTCGTCAAAGTGTGCGACGTTCCAGTTTTATCTGATAATAACTCTCTTCGTGGAATTTCTGGATCTCTAACTCCAAGTTTCTTAAATGCACTTGGTATTCTGGTACGTTTTCTCTTAATCATTTCTTAACTCGCCAAATTTATCTCATCAATTTTTTTTTGTACTTATAAAACTCCATTGCAGGTTGGGAGAGCTTCTTTTGCTGCTGCTTCTGATTTGGATAACAAATGTACTTTTTTTTTAAGAAAAAGGCTGTTAACTTTCGCCAAGATAAAGAGAAATTAGAAATTAGAAATTGAAATTGCTGAGCTTCGCAAGAAAAATAAAGTACTGGAAGCGGAAGCTTCAGTCGATAAACAGAAGATTGTTGACCTTGACAATGCCAACAAACAACTTTATGGTATGATTTTACTTTTTCTTTCTTTTAGATTTTTTTTTTTTTTTTATCATAGCTTATCCAAGCAATCATTTTTGCAGATGTTTATGGTTTAACTGACGAAGCTACATTCCTTCAATCCTTTCCCGAACCTATAGATGATAATACTCTCCTTGCTTGTCTTAATAACTCTTTAAGTAATTTTGCTGATGAACAAATTAGATCTCTCTCTGTAGAGGAGCTTAGATCCAAGTTTAATCTCATGACTATTGAACATAGACATAATTTAGGACTATCTAATAAATTTAAACGTCTTTATCATGAATCAAAAGAAGTAATCAATGGATTAAGAGATAGAAATAGTGATCTTGTTGATGAGAAAGATCAGGCAATTAGAAATGGCAGCGAATCTCTAGCAGAATTCCACAAAATTCTTCTTGAAGTTCAAATGGAAAGATATAAGCTTATCTGCGAAAATAAAAATCTTCTTGCAAGAGAAACTCAAGTTCGTTCTCGCCTTCTTATTACTAGCGATGATGAGTTTTCTTGGGAAGCACAGGTTCTTGATAATGCTAGGAATAATTTAGGTATAGATGTTAGTCTTCATGCTGATCAATCAGCCTTAATTAGGGACTTGATTTCTGAGAAATAAGGTTGTTAACCACTCTACTCTATTAACCTTTTGCTTTTTATTATTCTTTCTTATAACTTCTATCTTAACGGTGCCTTATTCTCGCAGATTCTGAAGACAGATGCCGTGTAAGGATGAGAGAACTAGAAGATATTAATCATCAACTCGCGAACGATCTTACTGCTCGCAACAATAAATACTCGCGATTAAAAGCTCAATTTGGGATTACTTCTGCAAATTTTAACAGATTCCTCCTCATTACTCGTAATAATACTACTAGGCAGGTTTGTGATGATCATGGAATTCCTCATTCTTTGTATCCTGATCTTGCAAATACAATACCATCAATGGTTCAAGATCTTGATGTCTCTGATACTGATGAAGATCTTGACGAAGGTGAAGAAGAGAATAATGACGAAGAAACAAATTCTGGCGATGATGAAGAACCCAACAAAGATAATGAAGAAGAGAAATCTGGTGAAGAAGAAGAATCTGATAAAGATAACAATGTTGATAAGTGAAACAATGTATCTGACTAACTTCTTTCTTTGATGTAATCAATCGCGAGTTTCTTCAATTTGCTGCAACTTTCTTCAATTTAATGTGTAAATTTCTTTGCCCCCTTATCTTTATGAATGAAAGAACAACCTCTTTTTGCAATATAACTTGGTTAATATAGTTTGCATATGCTAATTATCTATGCCTTAATATCCATATAAATTTCTCATATGGTGATGAATAATAATCTTTACCATTCTATTCATTCCCATACTTGCCTCTATTATTCATCTGCAATATGAGAAAGTTAATAAACCAACATTTTGGCGAATTTCATAATTTCTGTGATGATATCGCAAACCTTGATATTCTTGTGTTATTATTTTTGCGATCTTATGGTCTTATCATGCCTTCCTACTTAAAGGTCTTACTTTGCCATATTATTCTTTCCGCGACAAGATCGCAGGACGTCTTTACACTTTCATGTATTGACCCATTGATCTTGTCTTATCTGCATTTCTTTATTGTATTGCGACAATATGACAAGCCTAAGTTTTCTCGCGAAAACAAATCCTCGTGACATTTCCGTCTTGCGATGAAATCGCAGGACGTCTTCACATTTGCATGTAAAAACCCCTTGACCTCATCTTAATTTTTTTTTTCTTATGGCTTTTTGCCTCTGTATAATTTACGCGAAAATATGACAGGCCTAAATGATCTGGCGATCTTAGAGCCCCATGACATTGCCGTCTTAAGACACTTATCATCTCCCTAATGGAGGGTGCCGCCCTTATCTTCCCCCTGGTTTCCCCTTCAAGGAGGGCACATCGTCCATACAAGACTAGCTCCTCCCATCCAGATTTACCAACAACCAGTTGTTTTCGCAGCCTCTTGTCCTTTATGCCTATGTGGCTTATAGTTACAAGACTGCACCCTAAGTGGGGTTTTCTTCAGGCCAAGTGCATTGTAGCCAAGACTTACCAAAGATGGCCAGGGTAGGTTCGTCCGTCCCGGGCATCCTTGGCTAAACAGTGTACCTCGGCGCCTTGGTCATACTCTGCACTTCTTGGAAGAGACTCTCAGTCGTCCAACCAGGGTATAACCTTATAAAGCTGGAAATCCAAGATCTCTCTCCCGGATAGGTTTTCTTTAACCCCTACATCTGTATGACTCAGGTTCCAGTAGCGGTATAACCTTATCCCTGAATCATATAAAGAGATACCCCCTTTATGACGTGCTTGTAGGTCTTACATTTTCCTCTTAAGAAATTGTATTCGCGAACTAAGGTGCACGCCATAAAGGTTTGCCTCATTCTCTTAATCTCTGCGAAATTATATTCGCGTTTCTTAAAATTTCTTGCGAGCTTCAAATCTCAATAATTTCTTTTCTTTTTCTTTTTACAACTTTTCAATTTCATTTTCTTCACTCAAACAGAAAAAACAACTTTACCTTTCTACTTCTAGCGATCTGCTCGTCATATTTCATCTTACTGTCACTTCATTTTTCTCATCTTCCTTATCATCTGTTCTTTTACTTAGTGTTTTCCCGCAAGTTTCTTGTCATTTCCTCCTTTTATGCTCTTTATACCTGTACCTTTGCTGCGTTTTATTATTTTCTTGATATCCACGAGGGACTCGTTAGTTACTTCTTCATGCTTTTCTATTGAATCAACCATTAATTTGTCACTTCTCCATTGCTGCTTAATTCTGTACTTCCAATTGTTGTTCTTCCCTGCTCTTTTCTCACAAGACTTGATATCTATCTCATAACATTTCTTACTTTCTCCCCAATCTCCTTTAATTACTCCAACACCATTTGGATGAGGGAATTTAATGCACTGGTGAAAGGTAGATCCAACACCTAATATCCTGTGTAACCAAGGTCGACCAATCAAGGCGTTATATGGTGATTCAATATCGAAAACACAGAATAAAATCTTGGAAGTCATTCCTCTTAACGGAATTCTCATTGTGATCTCCCCTTTAGGCTTGTTGGCAGTTCCATTAAAACCATAGATTTTGTATGTCGATGGTATCAAATCTTCATCTTTCCTACCCATGGTTCTGTAGGTGTGGTAGAACAGGATATCTACGAAACTTCCAGTATCAATTAGGTTTCTATCAATGGCCCAAGACTCTTCCATTTCGTTATTGTTTTCTTTACCTTCTTCTTCTTCTTCTGCTTGTTCTGGTTTTATTTCCAACCTTACCACCAATGGGTTATCATGCAGCTCGCCAGGCTCTGGTACTTCTTGTGCTGTAAAAGAAAGGACTTGTTTCTGCCACTCTTCTAATGGCGATATTCTCGCTATATTCATTATTTCTTTTCCATTCATATCTCTGGCGAAGACTCTACTTAAGACATTATCGTGGAAATCTTCGATGGTTCTGAAAGAATGCACAATAGAATTACAAAATAAATTCTTTGCTTTAGTTCCAACCTCTATAACAAAAGTTTTTTCTCCTTTTACATTAGTCACTCTGCGACCGTATGGTGGTGGTGGCAATTGTTGCGATTGTTGATGCCCTTTTATAAAATGATTTAGCTTCCCCTGATCGATCATTCTTAAGATTATTCTTTTTACATTTCTGCAATTATTTATCGAATGCCCATGAAAATGATGATAAGGACAGAATTCTTGATTACGAGTGTTAGGATGTGGTTCCTTCCCCATATTCCATGGCGAGGGTATATTTTCCATTAAAATGATAGCTTCCCAGATTTTTTCTACACTAGCATTCAAGGGTGGCATCTTAATCTCCTCCCATATTGTTCTCATGCTCCCCTGATTTCTGAAATTATTTTGCTTTTGTCCACCATAAGTTTCTTGGGGTTGGTCAAGCCTTTGGATTTGACTATTTCCTCCACGATTGTAATAATTCTTCTCTCTTTCAAATTCTTCTTGATCACGACTTCCCATAGCCACTAGCTTTTGTTTGTCATTATTCGCCACTTTCTCTGCTTGAACTTGCGAGGTGCTCGCCACGTTATTAATCATTTTGGGAAGCAAACTTCCATTAGCCACTACAGAACTGGTGTTTGCAATTGGGTATGACTCCATTTCGTTTTGTTTTTCTTCCAAAGCAATGTACTCTTCTTGTAGTTCTCTTAGTTCAGTCATTGTGATGGTGTTTTTTATTCTGAAGATTTGTATGTAGAGAAAATTGGTCGCAAACATTGCATTAATGTAGGATAAAATAAGATATCTCTCATCTACTCTTCCTGCCATCTCACTACACATTTTCTTCCATCTTATGGTAAGATGTTTTAGACTCTCGCCAATTCTCTGTTTTAATCCAAACACATCTTTGATACCTGGTCGTGAAGAGTTGTTGCTTATGTATGCACCTAAAAATGTAGCTTGTAAGTGATCAAAAGAAGTAATAGTATTTTTCGGCAATCCCTCAAACCATTTTAGCGCTTCGCCAGTCAAACTGGATGCAAAGTACTTGCATAAAACAACATCATGATTCTCCCACTCCAGCATACACCTAACATAAGCTTTAACATGTTGAAAAGCAAAATTTGTCCCATCGAAAATACTGTTTAGTGCTGGTAAATTGCATTTTGGAGGAATTCCTCTTAGTTGTACTTCCTGTGTGAAGGGAGTTATAGCTGCTTCTTCGATTGCTTCATCAAGTTGCCTTCTTCCACCTTCTCTTCTATTATTTATCATTCCTCTCATTTCTGGTAATTCCCTCAAAATTTGCTCATTTGCTGTTGGGCTTTGTTATATTGATCTTTTTAACGCACTTTCTCTTCTCCTGCGATTTTCCTCTTCATTTCTATCCGAAATTCGCAATTGATTTTGTCTCCTAATTTCTTCTCCACCAACTTCTTCATTTCTCGCCAATTCTCTTTGTTGTCTTTCTATCCTTCTCTGTATTCTGTCATACTCTTTCCAAACATTGCCATTTTCGCGATTTTGTGTACGTCTTCTTTCTCAATTATCATGATTGTTTTGCCTTATTGCTTCTTGAAACTCCTGTTCTTCCATTTCTGCCCTCAGCCTTTGTCTCTCGCAAGCTAGGCGTGCCTGTTCAGCATAATGTCTCTCAATTTCATTCTCAATAATTCTTTGATTTCTGACGTGCTCTCGTCCATGTAATACTCTTCTACCTTCTTCGTGATTTTCTTCACCATCTTGATTACCTTCATTTCTTTGATTTTCAATATTTCGTCTTCCATTTAAAGTTTCTCCTTGTGGATCGTTACAATCATTATTTACTCTCTCTTCTCCCTGACGTTGTCCTCTATTTGGATTTTCAATTTCTTCTTGTACATTTTCTCCATCATTTCTTATGGGAGAATTTCGCCTTGGTATTTCTCTAAATGATCTTGAACTTGATCTAGTAGTACTTCTTGATCTTCTTCTTTGTAACCTTAAATTCTCTATTCTCAACTCATGATTTTGTCTTGTTAAATTTGCATGTTCCACCGCATCTAATCTTCTTTCTTCCTGTATTCTTTGCCATAATTCCTCTGATGTTTTATCTTCATCTTGATGAATCGACCCTTATTCTACCTCCTGATTTCTTCCTACTCCACTTTCTTCTCTTAATTGTCGATTTGTTTCTTCTCCCATTGAATCCGATCTCCATGTATGCACTCTTACTCTATCATAATCCACTCTTCCATTTTGTACTCATGTTGATTGGTTTGGTTGTTGAATTGGATTTTCCCTTTCATTCCTTGTTCTATTCCTCCTAGTTCTCATCCTTGAAGATTCTCTTAATACACTTGTTTCTTCACCTGCAAGTCTTTTACTTCTTCTCACTGTTGTTGGTGGTTCTGATGTATTTCTTCTCCTTCTTCCAGCCATTTATTCAATTTCTCCAAATCTTCAAATTGTAATTAGAGATTTTGAATCTTGATGTCCCCTTAGTCGGCGCCAAAATGTAGTAGCAGGATTTCCCACACTACACCCCTATTAAGATTCTATAGAAATTTAGGAGAAAACTAATTGAAGATTAAAGAATTAACGAAACCTTATTATTTAGATCTCAGAAATGTTTACAGAAAATATTCAAACTCAGAAGTACAACTTTATTTCTGGAGTTTCTCTCTCCTCAAAATATTCTCAACTCTAAAAAATACATCCTCCTTTTCTGGACTTACTTGAACCCTTTATCTAGGAAATTACATAGTGGGTGACAGCTAAGTTTTCCCCTTCTTTCGGATATATTCTGCGATCTCATCGTGGTATTTGCAATATTAATCTTCGCCAACTTTTGTAATCCTCGTGAAACAACACTCTCATAACGTGTCTCTTCAATCGTCAGTTATTATAATGCTTCCCCGTGACGCTCGCCAAATGTCGCTGAAGAATCCTCACGACACTCTCGTGAACAATGTCATTTATACTTATAGGAATATTTGACCTTCTCGTAAAAGCATTGTTCTTATCACGAGAATATCATTGTGGCGATATTCTGGTACTACATTACTAATGAGAAGGTGGGAGCGAACTTGGTTTCCCTCTCAACAAGAGCATTATTCATGCAAATAAGTCTATCTCTTTCAATTTGAACTTCGAGAAGAGTTTTATGGAATTCCGCTAAGGTTTGAGTACCTTGTCTAGATATATGATCTTTTTCGTCTATGAGATTACTATTCTTGGCTCTTAAACTATTGATTTCTTCTTTGGTGTTAAGACAGCGATGTTTAGACGTATTAGCTACACTCAAACTAGACCTATGGTCAATTTCTAAAAGACGAAGTTTGGATCTGAGGTCATTTATGGAAAGAGATTCAATCTTGTCATTTGAATAAATATTTAAGGAATTATTAAGGCGATCAAGAAGGGTATCCTCATCTATAGGTTCAGGAAAAGAACAGAGGAGTGTAGCCTCATCAGTAAGACCATAAATATCTGCAAAAATGGTTGCTTGAATAAGCTAAAATAATAGGATAAGAGAATTAAGAGAAAGAGGAAAAACTTTTTACCATAAAGTTGATGGTTGGCTTTATCAAGATCAGATATCTTGTGTTTCTTGCTTGAAACATCAATTTCTAGTTGTTTATTCTTCCTGCGAAGCTCAGCAATTTCAGCTTCCAGTTCTCCATTATTCTTGCGAAGTTCAGCAGACTCAGATATTAATTCTTCATTTTTATTGCGAAGATTTGTATTCCTCTTTTCAGAAGTTGTACGTCTCTTCTACAAATCTGAGGCAATACCTAAAGAAGCCCTTCCATTTTGTGAAGAAAAGGCAAAGGTTACCAAAATAAACATAGCTAAAACTTTAAGTATGGAGAGGAAGCGAAAAAAATAAAATATACCAGAGTACTAAGTGAATTTAAGAGACTAGGAGTCACTGATATCGAAGATCCACGAAGTGAATCATTATCAACCAGTATAGGAGCATCGCAGATTCTTACGAGGGTCTGGCACGTACTAGTAAAAGCATCATTCCCAATACCTCGGATAGTGTTAGCAAAAATGCCGGACAATTGAGCCATTGAGGATTCAGTTTGAGAAGATTATTTCGCAGAAGAGATATCGTCATTGTCACTATTGTGATCATCATCATCATTATCATTGTCACTGGAACTGTAGTAGCAGTATTTCCCACACTACACCCCTATTAAGATCCTATAAAAATCTAAGTGAAACTAGTTGAAGATTAAAGAATTAAACGACACTTTTATTATTTAGATCTCAGAAATGTTTTAGAAAATATTCAAACTCGAATTACAACTTTCTTTTCTGGAGTTTCTCTCTCCTCAAGATTTTCTCAACTCTAAAAAATACATCATCATCCTCTGGACTTACCTGATCTCCTTATATAGGAAATTACATAATGGAAGACAGCTAAGCTTTCCCCTTCTTTCGGATCTATTCTGCGATCTCATCGTGGAAGTTACATTGCTTATTTTCGCCATCTTTCGTAATCCTCGTGAAACAACATTATTTTATCATGCTTCTTCAATTGTCAACTATCTTGATGCTTTCTCATGTTACTCACCAAATTTCGTTGGAGAATTCTCACGACGCTCTCGTGAAAGATGTCATTCTTGTAGTGGGAGTATTCAACCTTCTCGTGGAAATGTCGTTCTTATCACGAGAATATCGTTGTGACGATATTCTGGTACTACATCTTGCCTCTTCTCATGTATTTTCTGCGAAGAAGAAACGATCATGAGAATACTTAACTATCGCAAGAATATCTAAAAAAATTTCTCCGGCAATATTCCGCTAATTCAGCTTTCCTTGTTAACACGTGTTGTAAACCTGTCCTTTTGTATTGACACGTCTCACATAATTTACTCCCTTCTTTGCCTATAAAAGGAAGAGTCGAATTTCATTTCTAGTTTTCTTCTCTTAACTCTCTTTCTTCTTTACTTAGTTTCTTTGCTTTTTGTTCGCAACTTCTTCTCCTTCTCATTCTTCTGATACTGTATTAATGGAGTCCTCGAGGTATATTTTTGATCATGGTATTTTCTTAGATCAAACTTTTTATTTATATTCTTCGATATTCTCTTACTTAATTCTTTATAACCCCATATTATGTACTCTTCAGCGGAGCTGCATCTATTTCCCAATCCTCGAATCAAAAACCTATTATTCATAAGAGGCCGACTGGAAAAAGGAAAGAAAATTCTGCGAGCAATAAGGTAGTAAGAAACACATTCTATTTCTTAATAACAATATTTTTGCCTCTATTTATTATCTAGATTATTGTTTGCATAATAACGAGGGTAATGCTAATCCTCCTAAAAGATCTCGCCAATTAAATAAGACCTTTGGAAGTAATTTCGTCATTCCTCCCTTAATATCTGCGAAACCTTCACCTACACATGTGCAATCTGATATTCCTCCTTCTTCTGGCGAGAAGCTCGCTTTCACTACCACTGCCTCTACTGGTCCTTCACCAATTAAAATTGCAGAACCCATCATACCTGAAACTCCCTCTAGCCCTTTACTTCCTCCAAATGTTACTTTCCCGAAAACTCCTCCTTCTGATGATACAACCATTGCTAATGACTCAAATCATCAACTTGTCCTCACTTCCTCTATTTCACCTTCTACATCCCTTCCTTCATCCAATGAGACCATCGCAGGAATTGATGTTGCTTTCCAAATTTTATCTAACATTCTAAATAATGCTAGAGATTCTTCTACTGATTCTCTCCAAAGCGGAGTTTGCGAAACTCTGCTCAAATATTTTGGCTCAGACAATTCTGTTTCACGAGCTTCTCTAGAGAATGAAAATGTTGCTTTGAGAAAAAGTCTTCAAGATAAGACTTCTGAATGTGAAACTCTAAACCACAAGCTCAATAACTCAGATCTTTGGATCGCGAGAATCTCGCTAGAAAGGTTGATGAGCTAAAAAGTAAGCTTCTTTTTGCCTCTGTCCTTTTATATTTTTATTCTATTTCCATATTCTTCGTACTTAATCCTCCCTTTAAATTCTTGGTTTATATATTAGTTTCCAACCGAAATCGTTTCATCGAAAAACTTAAATCTGAAACCATAGCTGATGAAGCTCGCATTGAAAGAGATTCTTGGATGGACCAGCATAGTAGATTAGATAATCTTTATACGTATTCAGTTGATCAAATAAGAAATCTCACAAATGAGAATAATCAATTATTGCAAAATCACAGTTTTATAAACAACGAGGTTACTCGTCTCTCATATTCGTTATCCAAGACTAATTTGTCTATAGAATCTTTGTCAGACAAGAATAGAACTTTATCTCAAGAGAAACACAAATTATCAATCTTGTTGGCGATCTCCTCGCAGAAAGTAAACAATCTTCAAGGGATATGTGATGACCAAAAGCAGTCTCTTCGCTCTCTTAAAAATAAACTTGACGAAGTAACTGAATCATCTGCCGCTGAATTAGACAAACTTATCAAGGGTAGACTAACTATTAGTTTGAATGCCAGCAAGCTTCGAGATGAATATTCCCAACTAAAGGAGTCTCATTCCTCATTGTCAAAAGAAAATTCATATTTACACACCAAAGAAGAGAACATGAAATCTCGTGTAAAAGGCATAGTTGGCGACAAATTTGATGATGCTATGAACCAATGGGAGAACTGCCTCTTTTCATTAATCCAAAACTTAAATTCGCAAAAAGAAGGTAGTCAATTATGACTGCCTCACTTGTTGATTTCCCTTGTCACAATTTATGTTATATTTCACTTGTTGATATTCTCACGATATATTTATTTCTATAACCTTTCATTATTTTGTTGCTCGCAGAATCTGAAAAAAGCCTTCATTCTACTATCACCAATCTTACTAAGGAGCTAGACAGTGTTCGCAAAGAAAACAAGACTCTTCTTCTCAACCTTTTAGAAATTCGTGATAAAGCAGAAAGAAGACTTGATTATCTTGAGTATTTCAAGAATATAGAGATCAGAAATCGTGACAAAGGTTTCCTTCGCCAAGTTCATCTTAGTGTTGAAGTTCTCGTGAACGAAATTTTGATATCCAATTCTCTTTCTCCTGTATCCGTTCTACCTTTGAAGGTTGACGATGATGAAGTCCCTCTTCCTATGGATAAAGATTTAGAATATCCGTCTTCTGAAGGAGATGTTGAAGAAGACGCTGAAGAATAAGATGATCAAGGAAAAGAAGAAAACCCTCTAAAAGAAGGAGAAGATCATAACAAAAAGAACTCTGGCGATGATGTTCGCGATGAAAGAAATATTGGTGATGATAACAATCCTGACAATTTTAAATCTGGCGAGACTACCGCTTGAAGCTTGAGTTCTATTTTTAATTTCTTTTTTCTTCTTCTTTCTCGCAAATGATATAACCTTTTTTGAACTATAATATTCTCAAGAAACTTAATGAAATCCTACATATTTATTCCCTTGCTTGCCTCCTCATTAAATTTCTTGAGACTTGTTGAATTCAACTTGTTTCTTGTGATAAATAAATCTTCCATGCATGCTTAACAAAGAAGAATTAATTTTTGAGATTATTCTATTGGTCTTATTTTGCCTTCCTAATTAAAGGTCTTATTTTGCCAATTTTTTCTTTTTGCGACAAAATCGCAGGAAGTCTTTACACTTTCATGTATTGACCCATTGATCTTGACTTATCTATATTTCTTTATTATATTGCGACAATATGACGAGTATAAGTTTTCTCGCGAAAACAAAGCCTCGTGACATTGCCGTCTTGCGATGAAATCGCAGGACGTCTTCACATTTGCATGTAAAAACCCCTTGACATCATCTTAACTTTTTTTCTCTTATGGCTTTTTGCCTCTGTATAATTTACGCGACAATATGACAGGCCTAAATGATCTTGCGATCTTAGAGCCCCATGACATTGTCGTCTTAAGACATTTATCAACTCCCTAATGGAGGGTGCCGCCCTTATCTTCCCCCTGGCTGACCCTTCAAGGAGGGCACATCGGCCATACAAGACTAGATCCTCCCATCCAGATTTACCAACAACCAGTTGTTTTCGCAGCCTCTTGTCCTTTATGCCTATATGGCTTATAGTTACAAGACTGCACCCTAGGTGGGGTTTTCTTCAGGCCAAGTGCATTGTAGCCAAGACTTACCAGAGATGGCCAGGGTAGGTTCGTCCGTCCCGGGCATCCTTGGATAAACCGTGTACCTCGGCGCCTTGATCATACTCTGCACTTCTTGGAAGAGACTCTCAGTCGTCCAACCAGGGTATAACCTTATAAAGCTGGAAATCCAAGATCTCTCTCCCGGATAGGTTTTATTTAACCCCTACATCTGTATGACTTAGGTTCCAGTAGCGGTATAACCTTATCCCTGAATCATATAAAGAGATACCCCCTTTATAACGTGCTTGTAGGTCTTACATTTGCCTCTTACGAAATTGTACTCGCGAATTAAGTTTCACGCCATAAAGGTTTGTCCCATTCTCTTAATCTCTGCGAAATTTCATTCGCGTTTCTCGCGATATTGCTCGCGTAATCTTTAAAATAAAAATAGTCACTGATAATAACCTTTAATTATGCCAATATTTCATACCTTACAGTATTTGTCACTGATAATACCTTTTAAAAAATAGTCTATTCCATGGTCTATCAAGTCGTTGGCCAACATCTCTTCCTTCAGGATCCATTAATTTGTATGCCCCATTTCCAATTATTTCTTTAATTAAGTAAGGTCCGTCCCATTTTTTCGCCAATTTTCCACCATTCTCTCGCTGATATCTCGGTGTCTCTCGCAGAACTAAATCACCAATTTCCAATTCTCGTTTTTTGACATGTTTGTTGTATTCGCGAGCTAACCTTCGCTGGTAGTTTTCCATATGCTGTAGAGTCTTCTCCCTTTTTTCTTCCAATTCATCTAGTTTATGTAAAATCATACCAGCACTTAAATTCCTTTCCCACGCTTCTCTTTTTGTTGTAGGAATAGCAACTTCTGTTGGTAATACAGCTTCAACCCCATATGTTAAACAAAAGGGTGAAATTCCAGTAGCCTCTCTTCTAGTGGTGTTGTAGGCCCATATTGCATTATGTACTTGCTCACACCATGATTTTTGATACCCTTCTAATTTATTTTTCAAAATATCTGCGATCGTTTTATTAGTTGCCTCAGCTTGACCATTTTCTTGTGGGTATAAAGGAATATATTTTCCACACTTTATCTTAAATGCATTGAGTAGTAATTCTATGTTCTGTCCTTCAAACTGATTTCCATTATCAGACATCAACTGTGATGGTATTCCAAATCTGCAGATGATATTCTCGAATATGAATGTGAAAATATCTTTATCACGAATATATTGTACTACTTTTACTTCTCCCCATTTTGTGAAATAATCTGTAGCCACAATGAGGTATCTCCTTTGTCCAGAGCCAGGCACAAATGGTCCCACAATATCTAATCCCCATTTTCCGAAGGGCCATACACTTGTTGAGGATGATAGTGGTGCTCCTGGTGCATGTATATTTTTTCCAAATCGCTGACATTCTTCACAACGCCTTGAATGTTGTTTCGCATCTTCATGCATGTAAGGACAGTAATACCCTTGCATCTTCGTTCTATATGCCAAAGATCTACCTCCGCTATGATTACCAGCATCTCCACTGTGCAGCATTTTTAACACCTTTTCTCCTTCCTCCCTTGTCAAACATCTTAGCGATGGTCCATTAAAAGATCTGCGATATAACACTCCGTCTCTTAACTCATAATTAGTTGCCCTGCTTCTTAGCTTGTGTGCCTCCAGTCTATTTCTTGGAGTTTCTCCTTTCGCCAAATAAGCAAGAAGTTCCGCTCGCCAATCTTTGTTTCTCTTTTTTGCTTCTATTTCGCTATTTTCTACAATCATCACATCTTTCTCTCCTTCTTCGTCAATTTCGACGGAATTCCCATCCACATCTTCGTCTTCTTTATTTACTGAAGGTAATAAGAGTGTTTGAATTTTTATGCATCTCGCAAGTGGGTTTGTCATCATGCTAGATATGAAGGCAAAAGCGTCCGCAAGCCGGTTATCTTTCCTTGATATGTGCCTCCATTTTATCTTTGGAATTCTCGCAGATAATTCTTCCATGAGTCTCTTGTATTTCTTTAAAGAAGGTTCATTTGTTATGTATTCTCCAGTTATTTGACGAATAACCAATTGAGAATCGCTTGTGATTCTAGCATTTTCCAACTTCATTTCTATTACAAATTTCAAAGCGTGGATAACAGCATCATATTCTGTCTCATTATTAGTGGATGTAAATTCTAACCTAAATGAGAAAGGTTTTTTTTCTCCTTCTGGTGAAATAAAAACAACTCCAATCCCATTTCCTTCTCCATTAGATGATCCATCCACTAATATCTCCCATCTATTGGGTTCTGTCAATAATTCTTTTGGATCTCCATGTTCTTCTTATGCCTCCATCATTTCTTCCACAGCTTCGTCATTTTCCAAAGGAAATTCAGCTAAGAAATTTGCGATGACTTGGGATTTTGGCGAAGATAGAATTTCATATTTGATATCGAAACGTCCCACTTGTGCATTCCATCTTTCTACTCTTCCTGATCTTTTTGAATTCTTCATTACCGATTCAATTGGCACTTTTGTTAACACCTTGACCTTATGTGCTTGAAAGTAAATGCGAAGCTTGAAAGTTCCATGTACCAATGCTAGGATTAATTTCTCAATCTTTGAATAATTTTTCTCTGCTGAATTGAATGTTTTACTAATATAGTAAATTGGTTTCTCTATCCCAGCATCTACTCGCAGCAATACCGCACTTAGCGCATATGCCGTTGTCGCGATATAAATTAATAACTCTTCTCCTGGTTCAGCTTTCTGTAAAATGGTTATATCCATTAAATGCTCTTTTATTCCCTGAAAGGCCTTCTCACATTCATCTTTCCATCTGAATTTTGTTCCCTTTTTGAGTATATCGAAAAAATGCTTGCATTTATCAGAGGATCGCGAGATGAATCTTCCTAACGAGGCTAACATCCCATTCAATTTTTGCACATCTTTTACTGTAGCTGGTGTGGGCATATCGCGAATCGCTTGCACTTTTTCTGGATCAACTTGTATTGCTTCCTTTGATACAATATACCCCAGAAACTTTCCTGAAGTCACTCCAATAGTACACTTGTTAGGATTTACTTTGATATTAAATTGCCGCATTTGTTCAAAAATCTCCTTCAAATCTTGTACATGATCTTCAGCTTCTTTGCTCTTGATTAACATATCATCTACATATACCTCCAGTGTATTATGGATCCACTTTGTAAATACCTTCTCCACCATTCTTTGGTATGTTGCACCAGCATTTCGTAATCCAAAGGGAATTTTTGTATAACAATATAACCCTCTTGGAGCAAAAAATGCAGTATGTTCTTGATCTTCTTCAGCGAGAGGGATTTGGTTGTATCCTTTATATCCATCTAACGAAGATATTCTTGAATTTCCCGCTGCTGACTCAACCATTTGAGGAATATCTGGTAGTGGAAAACTATCTTTAGGACAAGCTTTATTTAAATCGGTAAAATCTATGCAAATTCTTATTCCTTTATTCTTCTTTGGGTCCACCACCATATTTGCAATCCACTCTGGATACTTTGCTTGCCTTATTATTCCTGCATCAAGCATCTTATGTATTTCTTCTTCTATCTGAGAATGGTATGTTGTTGCGATTTTTCTTATTCTCTGCTTGAACGGCCTTACATTTTTGTTGATTTCTAATTTATGACATGCTACCGATGGATCTATCCCTGGCATTTCATCCATGCTCCACGCGAAAATGTCTTTGTATTCTCGCAAAAGATTTATAGTTCTTTCTTCCTCGTCTATCTCCATTCTAGTCCCAATTTTCAGTATTTTAGGTTCTTCTTCACTCCCAACATTTACTTCTTTTGTTGGTTCAGTTGTAGTGTAACTGGCTTCTGGTGCTGGTGTTTTTAAGATTCTCGCACGTTCATCTCCTTCTTGCGAAAATTCATTGGGTATCCCTTTTCCCTCTTTTGCTCTTATCATGTAAATTTTAAATTCTTCTTCTTTTCTTGTTTCTCTCATCAATTTTCTGCGAGCTTTTCGCTGTTTAGGACGTTCTTCACAATTTTTTACTTCAATTTGATAGCATGTTTTCGCAAGATCTGTATCTCCTTTAATTTCCCCAATTCCGCTAGGCATAGGGAATTTGATGCGTTGATGTAAGGTTGACGCTACAGCTTTAATTGCGTGTATCCATGGTCTTCCGAATATCATGTTGTATGGTGATTCCATATCCACCACGCATAGTGTTACTTGTGTTTCAATTTCTCCAAGTGGTAATCGTACTATTATTTCTCCTCTTGGTTTTGTTATATATTTTCCGAAACCATGAATATGATATGATGAAATAGACATTTCTTCATCCTTATACCCCATTTTCTTAAAATCATGATAGAACATTATATCCACAGAACTTCCTGTGTCAACTAGAGTTCTATTTATAGCCCATTTTTCTACATATTTTATTGACTTTTCCTTCCTTATTGGTATCATGGGTACCGTAATCACCAAAGGAGATGTATGATTTAGATTTTCTTCTAAAACTTCTGTTGCTGTAAATGTAATTTCCTGCTTTTCCCAATTCTTTAATAATGGCGTTTTCTCTACCATCATAATTTTTCTCCCTTCAAAATCACGTTTATGTATCCTCCCCTTAATATTTTCATGAAATTTATCGATCATTTCTCTTGACACTAATTCATACTTCAATTTCCTACAATTTTCTTTAATTCTAATCATTTTTCTTCTGAATATTTCACCAATCTTCTTCAAAGTTTCCTTGATCTTGAATAATTCCTGTCTTCTTTTTTACCTTTTCTTCGATTTTTCTAATTCAACGTTCCCCTTAGTCGGCGCCAAAATGTAGTAGCAGGATTTCCCACACTACACCCCTATTAAGATCCTATAAAAATCTAAGTGAAACTAGTTGAAGATTAAAGAATTAAACGACACTTTTATTATTTAGATCTCAGAAATGTTTACTGAAAATATTCAAACTCAGAATTACAACTTTCTTTTCTTGAGTTTCTCTCTCCTCAAGATTTTCTCAACTCTAAAAAATACATCATCATCCTCTGGACTTACCTGATCTCCTTATATAGGAAATTACATAATGGAAGACAGCTAAGCTTTCCCCTTCTTTCGGATCTATTCTGCGATCTCATCGTGGCAGTTACATTGCTTATTTTCGCCATCTTTCGTAATCCTCGTGAAACAACATTCTTTTATCATGCTTCTTCAATTGTCAACTATCTTGATGCTTTCTCATGTTGCTCACCAAATTTCGTTGGAGAATTCTCACGACGCTCTCGTGAAAGATGTCATTCTTGTAGTGGGAGTATTCAACCTTCTCGTGGAAATGTCGTTGTTATCACGAGAATATCGTTGTGACGATATTATGGTACTACAGGAACTTTTGGTATCTTGAGGAATTGAGGGAGAAGGAGATTGAACTCTTCGTTTCTTTAAAGGAGCAGCAGCAGAATTCTACTTGCGAGGAGCACCTTTGCCTTTACCTTTACCCTTTCTCTTTGCAATCTTGGAGGGTTCCTCTATCTCACCAATAGCCTTCAAGCATAGATAAAGATAAGAAATAGAGGCAACAATATATTGTCAAGAATCTTAAAATAATATTTCTTACTTCATCTGTGATTGATTGAAAAGCTGATAAAGTACTAGCTTTCTCAAATTTCTTGTAGCTTGCTTTCAGTCTCTCAATCTGGTAATTTCACAATTACGTGAAAATATTGGAGTGATTAGCGAGAACATATGTAAGAGCATAAGAAAAATATTTATGGTCTGCGAGATGAAGAGGTATTTAACTGCACAACAGAATTGCTTCGGATGATAATGTTAAATACTATGGGAGGGATACGATGAATTGCTGCAATATGTGCATTTCTCCTTGCTGTGCTGAGACTCAAAACCATCTATTTTTTGACTGTGTGTTCGCCAGACTCCTTTGGTGTTGGATAATGTAGGTATTTGGTACCACAATAGATTACTCAAGTGTTAATGACATTTTTGAATCAGTGAGAAGTTTTGTGGGATGCTCTCAAACGAAAAATATCCTTTGGATTGCTGTTACAATCTGTATTTGGCTTATTTGGTTTTGCCGCAATAAGTTAAGATTCGACCACCAGACTACCTCTTCACATAAGGCTATGAATCATCTGGCTAATCTAATAGCGGAATCGGGCAGGATTAGTGGAGGATTCTCCTTTTACACTTCTGCAGATAAGAGAATACTTGACATCTTGGGCATACAGAGAAGGGATCCTAAAATGCCGAGAGCTTTGGTGGTTAAATGGTTGTCGCCGTCTAGGGGATGGATTAAAGCAAACATAGATGGCTGCTCCATAGGAAACCCGGGCCTTTCAGGCTGTGGTGTGGTGCTTCGTGACTCGAATGGCAGGGTCCAAGGCTGCTTAGCGCAAAACTTGGGGATAAACAACTCGGTGTTTGCTGAGTTATGGGGGGAAATTTACGCTCTCCGATTAGCGCGTACGAGTAGAATTAGAAGCATTTGGCTGGAATGCGATTCAACATTTGTTATTCAAGCGTTCAAAAATACAGACTTAGTTCCGTGGAAGCTGGCGACCCACTGGATAAATTGTTTGAAGTTTGCTTCTTCTATTCGCCTAATTTGTACGCATGCTTTTTGTGAAGGAAACTCGGTAGCAGACTTACTGGTGAAGCATGGCGCTACGGTAGAATCTCGCTGGTGGACAAATGATCCAACCTTCGCAAGACACAAGATCTCAATAGCCAACTCCTGTCTCCCGTTATACCGTTTTCGTAATATGTAATTTTATTTTCATTTTGGTTTGTTTGGTTTCTTTCCTTGTTGTTTGTCTGGAGGTTAGGTATAGTCCCCCTCCTTCTTTTTTCCTGATTTAATAAATTCTATTTTCATCAACAAAAAAAAAAAAAAAAAGTCTTGCATGAGTAATTCTTCATCAACAACATTATCTCTCTTATGTAAGCGAACACCCCAGCAAGTACTGTCTCTCTTTTCGCAGGTATAATCACAACCTCAGAGAATTTAGGATTCTTAACTTCAGTAGAGTAAAGGGATTCCTTACCATCATCGAGAGTGGCAAACTCGAGCATTAGACGAATGAAATCCCCAGTCAATTGGTATACAGCTCGCGAGAATTTCGCATGAGAAAGAATTTCATAAAACAAGGGGAGCTCAAGATCATAGAGGGGAATGGGAAGACCAGCTTCAAGCTGACCTAGCGAGACTATGATCTTCCCCTGATTGCAGGGATGATCAGAAAATAATTTGGCAGTTAACTCAGATTTAGGGTTCTGACCGGGAATGCGAGATAGAGTAAAACCTTTGTTTTGAAGTTTCTTTTGAGCCTTTTCAAAGGCAATCTAATTCTTACGACAGGCTGGAGGCATTTTTTAGTATGAGAATGGAGAAGAAAGTAAAAACTTGAAAAGAAGAATAATCAAGAAAAATTATAGTAGCAGGAGCGGAATAACGGTGAAGAAAGTTGCAGAGAAAACAAGAAAAAAAGTAAAAAAGAAGAGGAGAGAATAATGAAAAGAGTATATATAGAGAGAAGAATACTCGAGAAGATAAACACATTTAATGTGAAGATTAGACATGAAAGGTTGAAATACAACGGTTGAAAAGGACGTGTCAGAAGCTGAATGGAAAAAGGGATACGTGTAGTAAGTTTTGTGAAAAATGCAGAATCGTGTCAGAATAAAAGAATATGGAAAGATGGGAGGTTGCAGCATTCTGAAGAAGTAGAAAAAAGATTCTCATGATCTTCTCCCCTTCGCAGAGAAGATATGATAAGAGTCAAGATGTAGGATCATAATATCACAGGAGCAACAGTCTTGTGAAATTAACAACAACACTCTTGCGAAATTTTAACAACTCATTACAAATGTCGCAGAATGGTTAGGAAAGTGACGTAATAAATGACAGTGGTATAAACATGAAGAAAGTGTGATAATTTTGTGAACGAAATAGGTTTGCGAGGAAAGTATCACTAACAAGCTTGCGAGAGTATCGCAAGTCAAATCCTAAAATAAAGGACAGATTAGCTGTCACCCACTATGTAATTCCCTATATAAAGAGATGAACAAGCGTAAGGGGAGAGAGATCTTTTTAGAGTGTTGAGCAAGTCATTAGGAGAGAGAAAGTTTAAAGAGAGATTGTATTCTTGTTTTCTTCCATTTCTAGTAATTTTTCTGTGAATCAATTAATAAAAGTGTTGTTCTTAATCTTTTAAAGATGTGTTGATTATTATGAATTCTTGTGAGGGGTATAGTGTGGGATTTCCTGCTACTACAGAGGGTGTAGATGTAGATTCAAAAGGCCCATAGCATGTCAACATAAACACCGTGGGCCCGCACATACATGACCGATCGGTCAAGACCAACTATGGTTGGTCGTCCCAATTCGTGCGCCCAAACAAGGCGTGACGCACTGCCAGCAAAACTCTAATTAGGTTTTGTGTTGCAATCACGAGCGTGCATCTTCTCCCGCTCGGATGAAGGGACCAGGAATAGACTAAGCAGGTCCGGTGAGTATCAATATGATCTGTAGTAGCAGGATTTCCCACACTACACCCCTATTAAGATCCTATAAAAATCTAAGTGAAACTAGTTGAAGATTAAAGAATTAAACGACACTTTTATTATTAAGATCTCAGAAATGTTTACAGAAAATATTCAAACTCAGAATTACAACTTTCCATTCTGGAGTTTCTCTCTCCTCAAGGTTTTCTCAACTCTAAAAAATACATCCCCCTCATCTGGACTTACTTGAACCCTTTATATAGGAAATTACATAGTGGGTGACAGCTAAGTTTTCCCCTTCTTTCGGATATATTCTGCGATCTCATCGTGGTATTTGCAATATTAATCTTCGCCAACTTTTGTAATCCTCGTGAAACAATACTCTCATAACATGTCTCTTCAATCGTCATCTATTATGATGCTTCCCCGTGACGCTCGCCAAATGTTGCTGAAGAATCCTTACGACATTCTCGTGAACAATGTCATTTATACTTATAGGAATATTTGACCTTCTTGTGAAAGCGTTGTTTTTACTACGAGAATATCGTTGTGGCGATATTATGGTACTACATCTTGCCTCTTCTCATGTCTTTTCTGTGAAGAAGAAACGATCATGAGAATCCTTGACTATCGCAAGAATATCTGAACTTTTTTCCCCAGCAATATTCCGCTAATTCAGCTTTCCTTGTTAACACGTGTTGTAAATCTGTCCTTTTGTATTGACATGTCTCACATAATTTACTTCCTTCTTTGCCTATAAAAGGAAGAGTCGAATTTCATTTCTAGTTTTCTTCTCTTAATTCTCTTTCTTCTTTACTTAGTTTCTTTGCTTTTTGTTCTGCAACTTTTTCTCCTTCTCATTCTTCTTATACTTTATTAATGGAGTCCTCGAGGTATATTTTTGATCATGATATTTTCTTAGATCAAACTTTTTATTTATATTCTTCGATCTTCTCTTACTTAATTCTTTATAACCCCATATTATGTTCTCTTCAGTGGAGCTGCATCTATTTCCCAATCCTCGACTCAAAAACCTATTATTCACAAGAGGCCGACTGGAAAGAGGAAAGAAAATTCTGCGAGCAATAAGGTAGTAAGAAACACATTCCATCTCTTAATAACAATATTGTTTTCTCTGTTTCTTATCTAGATTATTGTTTGCAGAATGACGAGGGTAATGCTAATCCTCCTAAAATATCTCGCCAATTAAATAAGACCTTTGGAAGTAATTTCGTCATTCCTCCCTTAATGTCTGCGAAAGCTTCACCTACACCTGTGCAATCTGATCTCCCTCCTTCTTCTGGCGAGAATCTCTCTTTCACTACCACTACCTCTATTGGTCCTCCATCAATTCAAATTGCAGAACCCATCACAACTGAAACTCCCTCTAGCCCTTTACTTCCTTCAAATGTTACTTTCCCGAAAACTCCTCCTTATGATGATACAACCATTGCTAATGACTCAAATCATCATCTTGTCCTCACTTCTTCTATTTCACCTTCTACATCCCTTCCTTCATCCAATGAGACCATCGCAGGAATTGATGTTGCTTTCAAAATTTTATCTAACATTCTAAATAATGCTAGAGATTCTTCTACTGATTCTCTTCAAAGAGGAGTTTGCGAAACTCTGCTCAAATATTTTGGCTCAGACAATTCTGTTTCATGAGATTCTCTAGAGAATGAAAATGCTGCCTTGAGAAAAAGTCTTCAAGATAAGACTTCTGAATGTGAAACTCTAAATCACAAGCTCAATAACTCTGTACTGGATCGCGAGAATCTCGCTAGAAAGGTTGATGAGCTAAAAAGTAAGCTTCTTTTTGCCTCTGTCCTTTTATATTTTTATTCTATTTCCATATTCTTCGTACTTAATCCTCCCTTTAAATTCTTGGTTTATATATTAGTTTCCAACCGAAATCGTTTCATCGAAAAACTTAAATCTGAAACCATAGCTGATAAAGCTCACATTGAAATAGATTCTTGGATGGACCAGCATAGTAGATTAGATAATCTTTATACGTATTCAGTTGATCAAATAAGAAATCTCACAAATGAGAATAATCAATTATTGGAAAATCACAGTTTTCTAAACAACGAGGTTACTCGCCTCTCATATTCGTTATCCAAGACTAATTTGTCTATAGAATCTTTGTCAGACAAGAATAGAACTTTATCTCAAGAGAAAAACAAATTATCAAGCTTGTTGGCGATCTCCTCGCAGAAAGTAAACAATCTTCAAGGGATATGTGATGACCAAAAGCAGTCTCTCCACTCTCTTAAAAATAAACTTGACGAAGTAACTGAATCATCTGCCGCTGAAATAGACAAACTTATCAAGTCTAGACTAACTCTTAGTTTGAATGCCAGCAAGCTTCGAGATGAATATTCCCAACTAAAGGAGTCTCATTTCTCATTGTCAAAAGAAAATTCATATTTACGCACCAAAGAAGAGAACATGAAATCTCGTGTAAAAGGCATAGTTGGCGACAAATTTGATGATGCTATGAACCAATGGGAGAACTGCCTATTTTCATTAATCCAAAACTTAACTTCGCAAAAAGAAGGTAGTCAATTATGACTGCCTCACTTGTTGATTTCCCTTGTCATAATTTATGTTATATTTCACTTGTTGATATTCTCACGATATATTTATTTCTATAACCTTTCTTTATTTTGTTTCTCGCAGAATCTGAAAAAAGCCTTCATTCTACTATCACCAATCTTACTAAGGAGCTAGACAGTGTTCGCAAAGAAAACAAGACTCTTCTTCTCAACCTTTTAGAAACTCGTGATAAAGCAGAAAGAAGACTTGATTATCTTGAGTATTTCAAGAATATAGAGATCAGAAATCGTGACAAAGGTTTCCTTCGCCAAGTTCATCTTAGTCTTTGAAGTTCTCGTGAACGAAATTTTGATCTCCAACTCTCTTTCTCCTGTATCCGTTCTACCTTTGAAAGTTGACGATGATGAAGTCCCTCTTCCTATGGATAAAGATTTAGAATACCCGTCTTCTGAAGGAGATGTTGAAGAAGACGCTAAAGAAAAAGATGATCAAGGAAAAGAAGAAAACTCTCCAAAAGAAGGAGAAGATCGTAACAAAAAGAACTCTGGCGATGACGTTCGCGATGAAAGAAATATTGGTGATGATAATAATCCTGACAATTCAAAATCTGGCGAGACTACCGCTTGAAGCTTGAGTTCTATTTTTAGTTTCTTTTTTCTTCTTCTTTCTCGCAAAGTTTCTTTTTTCTTCTTCTTTCTCGCAAATGATATAACCCTTTTTTGAACTATAATATTCTCAAGAAACTTAATGAAATCCTACATATTTATCCCCTTGCTTTCCTCCTCATTAAATTTCTTGAGACTTGTTGAACTCAACTTGTTTCTTGTGATAAAGAAATCTTCCCTGCATGCTTAACAAAGAAGAATTAATTTTTGAGATTATTCTATTGGTCTTATTTTGCCTTCCTAATTAAAGGTCTTATTTTGCCAATTTTTTCTTTTTGCGACAAAATCGCAGGACGTCTTTACATTTTCATGTATTGACCCATTGATCTTGCCTTATCTATATTTCTTTATTATATTGCGACAATATGACGAGTCTAAGTTTTCTCGCGAAAATAAAGCCTCATGACATTGCCGTCTTGCGATGAAATTGCAGGACGTCTTCACATTTGCATGTAGAAACCCCTTGATCTCATCTTAACTTTTTTTTTCTCTTATGTATTTTTGCCTCTGTATAATTTACGCGACAATATGACAGGCCTAAATGATCTTGCGATCTTAGAGCCCCATGACTTTGCCGTCTTAAGACACTTATCAGCTCCCTAATGGAGGGTGCCTCCCTTATCTTCCCCCTGGTTGCCCCTTCAAGGAGGGCACATCGGCCATACAAGACTAGCTCCTCCCATCCAGATTTACCAACAACCAGTTGTTTTCGCAGCCTCTTGTCCTTTATGCCTATATGGCTTATAGTTACAAGACTGCACCCTAGGTGGGGTTTTCTTCAGGCCAAGTGCATTGTAGCCAAGACTTACCAAAGATGGCCAGGGTAGGTTCGTCCGTCCCGGGAACCCTTGGATAAATCGTGTACCTCGGCGCCTTGGTCATACTCTGCACTTCTTGGAAGAGACTCTCAGTCGTCCAACCAGGGTATAACCTTATAAAGTTGGAAATCCAAGATCTCTCTCCCGAATAGGTTTTCTTTAACCCCTACATCTGTATGACTCAGGTTCCAGTAGCGGTATAAACTTATCCCTGAATCATATAAAGAGATACCCCCTTTACAACGTGCTTGTAGGTTTTACATTTGCCTCTTACGAAATTGTACTCGCGAACTAAGTTGCACGCCATAAAGGTTTGTCCCATTCTCTTAATCTCTGCGAAATTTCATTCGCGTTTCTCGCGATATTGCTCGCGTAATCTTTAAAATAAAAATAGTCACTGATAATAACCTTTAGTTATGCCAATATTTCTTACCTTACAGAATTTGTCACTGATAATACCTTTTCAAAAATAGTCTATTCCATGGTCTATCAAGTCGTTAGCCAACATCTCTTCCTTCAGGATCCATTAATTTGTATGCCCCATTTCCAATTATTTCTTTAATTAAGTAAGGTCCGTCCCATTTTTTTGCCAATTTTCCACCATTCTCTCGCTGATATCTCGGTGTCTCTCGCAGAACTAAATCACCAATTTGGAATTCTCGTTTTTTGACACGTTTGTTGTATTCTCGAGCTAACCTTCGCTGGTAGTTTTCCATATGCTGTAGAGTCTTCTCCCTTTTTTCTTCCAAGTCATATAGTTTATGTAAAATCATACCAGCACTTAAATTCTTTTCCCACACTTATCTTTTTGTTGTAGGAATAGCAACTTCTGTTGGTAATACAGCTTCAACCCCATATGTTAAACAAAAGGGTGACATTCCAGTAGCCTCTCTTCTAGTTGTGTCTTAGGCCCATATTGCATTATGTACTTGCTCACACCATGATTTGTGATACCCTTCTAATTTCTTCTTTAGAATATCTGCGATCGTATTATTAGTTGCCTCAGCTTGACCATTTGCTTGTGGGTATAAAGGAGTAGATTTTCCACATTTTATCTTAAATGCATTGAGTAGTAACTCTATGTTTTATCCTTCAAACTTCTTTCCATTATCAAACATCAACTGTGCTGGTATTCCAAATCTGCAGATGATATTCTCGAATATAAATGTGAAAATATCTTTATCACGAATATGTTGTACTGCTTTTACTTCTCCCCATTTTGTGAAATAATCTGTACCCACAATGAGGTATCTCCTTTGTCCAGAGCCAGGCACAAATGGTCCCACAATATCTAATCCCCATTTTCTGAAGGGCCATACACTTGTTGAGGATGATAGTGGTGCTCCTGGTGCATGTATCGTTTTTCCAAATCGCTGACATTCTTCACAACGCCTTGAATGTTGTTTCGCATCTTCATGCATGTAAGGCCAGTAATACCCTTGCATCTTCGTTATATATGCCAAAGATCTACCTCCGCTATGATTACCAGCATCTCCACTGTGCAGCATTTTTAACACCTTTTCTCCTTCCTCCCTTGTCAAACATCTTAGCGATGGTCCATTAAAAGATCTGCGATATAACACTCTGTCTATTATCTCATAATTAGTTGCCCTGCTTCTTAGCTTGTGTGCCTCCAGTCTATTTCTTGGAGTTTCTCCTTTCTCCAAATAAGCAAGAAGTTCCGCTCGCCAATCTTTGTTTCTCTTTTTTGCTTCTATTTCGCCATTTTCTACAATCATCACATCTTTCTCTCCTTCTTCGTCAATTTCGACGGAATTCCCATCCATATCTTCGTCTTCTTTATTTACTGAAGGTAATAAGAGTGTTTGAATTTTTATGCATCTCGCAAGTGGGTTTGTCATCATGCTAGATATGAAGGCAAAAGCGTCCGCAAGCCGGTTATCTTTCCTTGATATGTGCCTCCATTTTATCTTTGGAATTCTCATGAGATAATTCTTCCACGAGTCTCTTGTATTTCTTTAAAGAAGGTTCATTTGTTATATATTCTCCAGTTATTTGACGAATAACCAATTGAGAATCGCTTGTGATTCTAGCATTTTCCAACTTCATTTCTATTGCAAATTTCAAAGCGTGGATATGACCTCATATTCTGTCTCATTATTAGTGGATGTAAATTCTAACCTGAATGAGAAAGCTGTTTTTTCTCCTCTGGTGAAATAAAAACAACTCCAATCCCATTTCCTTCTCCATTAGATGATCCATCCACTAATATCTCCCATCTATTGGGTTCGTTAATAATTCTTTTGGATCTCCATGTTCTTCTTCTCGCCTCCATCATTTATTCCATGACTTCGTCATTTTCCAAAGGAAATTCAGCTAAGAAATTTGCGATGACTTGGGATTTTGGCGAAGATAGAATTTCATATTTGATATCGAAATGTCCCACTTGTGCATTCCATCTTTCTACTCTTCCTGATCTTTTTGAATTCTTCATTACCGATTCAATTGGCACTTTTGTTAACACCTTGACCTTATGTGCTTGAAAGTAAATGCGAAGCTTGAAAGTTGCATGTACCAATGCTAGGATTAATTTCTCAATCTTTGAATAATTTTCTCTGCTGAATTGAATGTTTTACTAATATAGTAAATTGGTTTCTCTATCCCAGCATCTACTCGCAGAAATACCGCACTTAGCGCATATGCCGTTGTCGCGAGATAAATTAATAACTCTTCTCCTGGTTCAACTTTATGTAAAATGGTTATACCCATTAAATGCTCTTTTATTCCCTGAAAAGCCTTCTCACATTCATCTGTCCATCTGAATTTTGTTCCCTTTTTGAGTATATCGAAAAAATGCTTGCATTTATCAGAAGATCGCGAGATGAATCTTCCTAACGAGGCTAATAGCCCATTCAATTTTTGCACATCTTTTACTGTAGCTGGTGTGGGCATATCGCGAATCGCTTGCACTTTTTCTGGATCAACTTGTATTCCTTCCTTTGATACAATATACCCCAGAAACTTTCCTGAAGTCACACCAAAAGTACACTTGTCAGGATTTACTTTAATATTAAATTTCCGCATTTGTTCAAAAATTTCCTTCAAGTCTTGTACATGATCTTCAGCTTCATTGCTCTTGACTAACATATCATCTACATATACCTCCAGTGTTTTGTGGATCCACTTTGCAAATACCTTCTCCACCATTCTTTGGTATGTTGCACTAGCATTTCGTAATCCAAAGGGCATTTTTGTATAACAATATAACCCTCTTGGAGCAAAAAATGCAGTATGTTCTTGATCTTCTTCAGCGAGAGGGATTTGGTTGTATCCTTTATATCCATCTAACGAAGATATTCTTGCATTTCCCGCTGCTGACTCAACCATTTGGGGAATATCTGGTAGTGGAAAACTATCTTTAGGACAAGCTTTATTTAAATCGGTAAAATCTATGCAAATTCTTATTCCTTTATTCTTCTTCGGGACCACCACCATATTTTCAATCCACTCTGGATACTTGGCTTGCCTTATTATTCCTGCATCAAGCATCTTCTGTAATTCTTCTTCTATCTGAGAATGGTATGTTGTTGCGATTTTTCTTATTCTTTGCTTGAAAGGCCTTACATTTTTGTTGATTTCTAATTTATGAAATGCTACCGATGGATCTATCCCTGGCATTTCATTCATGCTCCACGCGAAAATGTCTTTGTATTCTCGCAAAAGATTTATAGTTCTTTCTTCCTCGTCTATCTCCATTCTAGTCCCAATTTTCAGTATTTTAGGTTCTTCTTCACTCCCAATATTTACTTCTTTTGTTGGTTCAGCTGCAGTGTAACTGGCTTCTGGTGCTGGTATTTTTATGACTCTCGCACGTTCATCTCCTTCTCGCGAAAATTCATTTGGTATTCCTTTTCCCTCTTTTGCTCTTATCATGTAAATTTTAAATTCTTCTTCTTTTCTTGTTTCTCTCATCAATTTTCTGCGAGCTTTTCGCTGCTTAGGACGTGCTTCACAATTTTTTACTTCAAATTGATAGCATATCTTCGGAAGATCTGTATCTCCTTTAATTTACCCAATTACACTAGGCATAGGGAATTTGATACGTTGATGCAAGGTTGACGCTACAGCTTTAATTGCGTGTATCCATGGTCTTCCCAATATCATGTTGTATGGTGATTCCATATCCACCACGCATAATGTTACTTGTGTTTCAATTTCTCCAAGTGGTAATCGTACTATTATTTCTCCTCTTGGTTTTGTTATAGATTTTCCGAAACCATGAATATGATATGCTGAAATAGACATTTCTTCATCCTTATACCCCATTTTCTTAAAAGCATGATAGAACATTATATCCACAGAACTTCCTGTGTCAACTAGAGTTCTATTTATAGCCCATTTTTCTACAGATTTTATTTACTTCTCCTTCCTTATTGGTATCATGGGTACTGTAATCACCAAAGGAGATGTATGATCTAGATTTTATTCTAAAACTTCTGTTGCTGTAAATTTAATTTCCTGCTTTTCCCAATTCTTTAATAATGGCGTTTTCTTTACCATCATAATTTTTCTCCCTTCAAAATCATGCTTATGTATCTTCCCTTTAATATTTTCATGAAATTTATCGATCATTTCTCTTGACACTAATTCATACTTCAATTTCCTACAATTTTCTTTAATTCTAATCATTTTTCTTCTGAATATTTCACCAATCTTCTTCAAAGTTTCCTTGATCTTGAATAATCCCTATCTTTTTTTTTACCTTTTCTTCGATTTTGCTAATTCATCGTCCCCTTAGTCGGCGCCAAAATGTAGTAGCAGGATTTCCCACACTACACCCCTATTAAAATCCTATAAAAATCTAAGTGAAACTAGTTGAAGATTAAAGAATTAAACGACACTTTTATTATTAAGATCTCAGAAATGTTTACAGAAAATATTCAAACTCAGAATTACAACTTTCCATTCTGGAGTTTCTCTCTCCTCAAGGTTTTCTCAACTCTAAAAAATACATCCCCCTCATCTGGACTTACTTGAACCCTTTATATAGGAAATTACATAGTGGGTGATAGCTAAGTTTTCCCCTTCTTTCGGATATATTCTGCGATCTCATCGTGGTATTTTCAATATTAATCTTCGCCAACTTTTGTAATCCTCGTGAAACAATACTCTCATAACATGTCTCTTCAATCGTAAGCTATTATGATGCTTCCCCGTGAGGCTCGCCAAATGTTGCTGAAGAATCCTTACGACATTCTCGTGAACAATGTCATTTATACTTATAGGAATATTTGACTTTCTCGTGAAAGCGTTGTTTTTACTACGAGAATATCATTGTGGCGATATTCTGGTACTACAACTGTGGGACCACCTATGTCCACACCCGATCGGCCAAGGCATACCATGGCTGGTTGCCTCGCTTCGCACGCCCAAACTAGGCGTGGTCACACTTCCCAACCACAAACTGATCTCGACCACTCAACTTTGTCGGACAAATTTAGTGGCTTAAATCACGTTTCTATGGGATAATGAAGTACAGGCGTGTACACCAGCCGGCCGTATGCACGCCAAACTAATCGGCCAAGACCGATCAGGCTTGGTCATCTCAAAACACATGCCCAAAGTTGGCATGACGTGCGGCCTTTGCGGCACTGGATTTCTGTCATAATTTGATCTTAACCACTCATCTTCACCGTACAAATTAATCGGCCTAGATCACACTTTCACGAGACAATGATGTATGGGCATGTACACCGGCATGCCGTTTACAAGCATGCCCAATCGGCCATGCCAAAAAGTGTTCCCAATCTTGGTTTCGACCAAGCTGAAGAGTGATGCTTGCGCACCTCTTCAAAAACCCTAATTCCACTAACGGTTGCAGATAAGTGTTTCAAAGATTATCTCGTCCGTTCAACTTCACCTGCTTGGTTATACATCCCTAGTCAGGAGTTAACTGGTGAATAAGGTGTCATGGTGATTACCATCCGCCACTCTACCACACCATATGGTCGGCCAAGGGAGGACTTGCTTGCGCAGCCTCCAAACCATCACATGAAGTAGGATGGACATGATGCTCAACAGCGATGCTTCATACATGCTGAATATATTCGATGCATTACCTGCATATAATACACATGATATTTCATAAATGTCAACTTCCTAAATAACTTAGTTTTTTTGATCTAGAATTACATGCTACTTTCTGTGGGTCCCACAATCCACACACTCGAGACATCAATCATTTCACAAACTAGGGGATACATACTGGGGTATTGGTCTGGCGGTTTACAACCTGCAGCGCACAATGCGCCATCATAAGAACGTGTCATGAAGTCATGGACGGTTAGTGATGACGGGAGAAGTGGGAAAGCCTGATCGTGTGGAACTAACACACGACTCCACCATTCCATCACTCCACTTTCTCCACTTCCCACGAGATACGAGGGTTAGGATTAATGACTTGTATAAATAGGTTCTCCTCCCTATTTCCAAGGGGACAAGACAGAAAAAAACCAAGTGTTGATACAACGTATTCAAACACCCATAGCTGATTTCTTATATTATTTTCAAGTCAATTCGGTATTATGATACAAGTCATAGACACCCTACACCTCCACAATCTCAACACCTTCTTCGCTTCCCTCCCTATGATCAACCCCATTTCCTTCACTTTGTGACCGAAACAAGTCTTGAACGACCATTTATTGGTTTAGGCCAGAATTGTATAGATTGATCTCTCGAATCAAAAGCACTCCCGTGCAGTGCATTTGTTTAGGGTTTAGATTCATTTCTCATCCACATACCCCAAATTACCAAAACCAGCAGAAATAGTTTTCACCCATAAACAATTGGTGACCACAGTGGGAGATTAATCTCTTGGTTGTGAAGTAAATTTCTTCAATACCCAATCCCATTTGGTTGATTTCAAAATGGTTGGTCTTAGGACTCCCCAAACAGTTTAAAGTTCCGGTCGAAGCTCCTCCAATGAAGATACCCCTCTTCCCAACGGTGTATTTGATGGTGTAACCGGAAGAATCCGAACATTGATCGAGTTAGCACGGGTGCAGGAGATTCACACGAATAACATGGACCTGATCAAGGAAACAATAAATGGAATACTCGATCTCCTCATCAAGATGACAT
The DNA here is from genome assembly GCA_023529315.1 of Papaver bracteatum. Classification (NCBI taxonomy): domain Eukaryota; kingdom Viridiplantae; phylum Streptophyta; class Magnoliopsida; order Ranunculales; family Papaveraceae; genus Papaver; species Papaver bracteatum. Next base: position 312,113 of record JAJJWX010000666.1, read on the forward strand.
CAGATATGAGCGGTTCTCCTATCATAGAGATTTCTACACTGGGGACTGATCCTCGCAATGATCCTCCTCAAGTCAATAGTTTCACTATCAACCAGAGGTCGGTGGATCAGGAAGCAGCTTCTCTAGTAGAAATTTTATGCGAACTTTTACACCTCACGAAGAATCAGCAGGCGGAGACATTTTCTGCAATCAACCAGATATCCATGGACGTGCATTTAACTCCTTTGCATCCAGAAGCCTCAAAAACACTAGAGATATCTGTGAATAATATTACATTTATAGAAGAAGAAATGATGGTGGAAGAAGGTCACAACCGGGCCCTATACGTTACTGCACGCATCAAGGATTCAGAGTTCAAGAGGGCCATCATCGACACAGGAGCGTCTTCGAATGCGATTACTTTCAAGACACTCAGGATGACCAAGTTTTGCCCAAGCAAGATCGTACGATAGCCTACCACGATGACAGACTTTGAAGTAAACCAAACCAACAAGTACAGGTGGTAGAGCTCATGTTCGGTTCAGCAACAAACCCTGGCGCTGAAAACGTCCTTGATGTCAACTCTCCTTCCAGTAACATCGATGTACCACCTGTCAGCATGATCGACATCAGCAGCATAGGAAGCGTTCCCTCAGGCATTAGACCTTCGATCACCAGAGCTAGATCCACTGCCGCCACACTTCTTCCTGTCGAGGATCGTGATCGCATCCAGCCAAGTTGCTGCCAAGAACCGATGTTGCTCGTTTTGTTGATACTAGCCAGGGCTTCACCATAGCAACAACCACTACAAAGAATATTTCGTCCATGGGATGTTCCAAGCATCCCAACATCGCATCCAGGAGAGTACAATAAGCTTGTATCAAATCACAGAGGTATGGATTCAAGGTAGTACAACCAAAGTAAGCTACACTTGGGGACTGAAGCCTCCTTCAGGTTTAGAAGCTTAAATAGAGTCACCGCTTTACTAGCGAACGCAATGGGAGCACATCTTCCACGAAAAATAAACTCAGGATAATTACACATGGGGACTTTTGTCACGTTGCTTACTCACGGGAGAGCCTGATACACTCAAAGCCCAATCATGCGAGAAGGACATGCCTAGCAGAGAGAGAGCTAAGTAACTATCCTTAAACTAAAATGTTTTATATCTATTAAGTATATCGAGTAAATTTAAACCTCTTGCTGTTGAGATGTGCAAATTCCTCAACACCACTATTGTGTTGCCAGGCATACTGCCTCAACATGTTTTCCTCTTGGTGCTGAGATGTCCAAATTCCTCAACACCACTACTGTGTTGTCAGGCATACTGCCTCAACACGTTTTCCTCTTGGTGTTGAGACGTGCAAATTCCTCAACACCAAAACTGTGTTGTCAGGCATACTGCCTCAACATGTTTTCCTCTTGGTGTTGAGATGTGCAAATTCCTCAACACCACTACTGTGTTGTCAGGCATACTTCCTCAACACGTTTTCCTCTTGGTGTTGAGACGTGAAAATTCCTTAACACCACTACTTTGTTGTCAGGCATACTGCCTCAACACTGTGTTTCCGGGCATACTGCCTCAACACGTTTTCCTCTTGGTGTTGATACGTGCAAATTCCTCAACATCACTACTGTGTTGTCAGGCATACTGCCTCACCACGTTTTTCTCTTGGTGTTGAGATGTGAAAATTACTCAACACCACTATTGTGTTTTCAGGCATACTGCCTCAACACGTTTTCCTCTTGGTGTTGAGACGTGCAAATTCCTCAACATCACTAATGTGTTATCAGGCATACTTCCTCAACACGTTTTCCTCTTGGTGTTGAGACATGCAAATTCCTCAACACCACTACTATGTTGTCAGGCATACTTCCTCAATACTGTGTTGTCAGGCATACTGCCTCAACACGTTTTCCTCTTGGTGTTGAGATGTGCAAATTCCTCAACACCACTACTGTGTTGTCAGGCATACTGCCTCAACACGTTTTCCTCTTGATGTTGAGATGTGCAAATTCCTCAACACCACTACTGTGTTTTCAGGCATACTACCTCAACACTCTGTTGTTAGGCACACTGCCTCAACACGTTTTCCTCTTGGTGTTGAGACGTGCAAATTCCACAACACCATTACTGTGTTGTCAGGCATACTTCCTCAACACGTTTTCCTCTTAGTGTTAAGACGTGCAAATTCCTCAACACCACTACTGTGTTGTCAGGCATACTGCCTCAAAACTGTGTTGTCAGGCATACTGCCTCAACACGTTTTCCTCTTGGTGTTGAGACATGCAAATTCCTCAACACCACTACTGTGTTGTCAGGCATACTTCCTCAACATGTTTTCCTCTTGGTGTTGAGATGTGCAAATTCCTCAACACCACTAATGTGTTGTCAGGCATACTTCCTCAACATTGTGTTGTCAGGCATACTGCTTCAACACGTTTTCCTTTTGGTGTTGAGATGTGAAAAATCCTCAACACCACTACTGTGTTGACAGGCATACTGCCTCAACACGTTTTCCTCTTGGTGTTGAGATGTAAAAATTCCTCAACACCACTATTATGTTACCAGGAATACTGCTTCAACACTGTGTTGTCAGGCATACTGCCTCAACACGTTTTCCTCTTGGTGTTGAGACGTGTAACACAACTATTGTGTTACCAGGAAAACTGCCTCAACATCTCTCCTCTTAGTGTTGAGATTCCTTAACACCCATTATTGTGTTGTCTTGCATACTGCCTCAATAAAATATAGTGCTGAAGGCTCCACCACCTCAGCAGTCATCTTTGTATTCAAGGCTCTACACCAACACTACATGGAACAAGTACTCTGTGGCCAAGACAGAAGCGTGCCAGATTGCAGATTGCACATGCTTCTTCCTAAAGGTCAATCGAATTTTCCTGGTAATCTTCTCATGTCTTTTCCTTTCGATTTTTCATCCTTGTTTGTCACCATCTAATGCCTACCCCACAATAGTGTAACCATCATATGCTAGGAAGGAGACTTAATGTTGATGGTGGATTTTAGTTCAGGTCTAAAGTTGTAAAACCAATTTTTGTGCCGACATCCTGCAAAGGATAAGTTATTTGATAAGTGATGAATACTTCTCCGCTTTATTAATTCACCTAGAATGGAGCATGTAGCAACAATCCCCAAGTTTTATGTGAATTTTAGCATTATTAATTAATGCATAAATCGCCTCGTATTTCCTGTGATGTTCTCAGTAGAACTTTAATTATTGGTGCAGCATTATGACTGATTGTTACTCTCAGCAGAGTAACATGAATATCCAAGTATCAACAGTGAGGCATACACAAAATACCCGTACATGATACACCATTCTCTAACAAAGAGAATCATCTCTCGGTGTGTTATACTAACCCGATCGAGCATATTTGAAATCTGGACTGTCCACATCAGTCTCAGAAATGATCACGACCATACAACTTCACCAACATGATTGGACAGCTTAAATCGGATCCATAACCCTCAGCCAGGTATTGGAGTATTCACCACCGGCCCAATGCGGACCCCGCATGCTCAGCCTCCCAAAAGGGAAGCAATGGTTTGCCAATTCGTCCAGCCAAAGCAGCGCGGACGTGAAAACCTAAATTAGGGTTTACGACACATTACATGTATCGCAAATCAGTCTCAACCATCCATCTTCGCATGCATAGATGGAGGGTGTAGATGTAGATTCAAAGGGCCCAGAGCATGTCAATACAAATACCATGGGCCCGCCTACATACATGACCGATCGGTCAAGACCAACTATGGTTGGTCGTCCCAATTCATGCGCCCAAACAAGGCGTGACGCACAGCCGGAAAAACCCTAATTAGGGTTTGTGTTGCAATCACGAGCGTACATCTTCTCCCGCTCGGATGAAGGGTCTAGGAATAGACTAAGCAGGTCCGGTGAGTATCAACGTGATTACTGTGGGACCACTTATCTCCACACCCGATCGTCCAAGGCATACCATGGCTGGTTGCGTCGATTCGCACGCCCAAACTAGGCGTGGTCACACTTCCTAACCACAAACTGATCTCGACCACTCGACTTTGCTGGAAAAATTGAGTGGCTTAGATCACGTTTCTATGGGAAAATGAAGTACAGGCGTGTACACCATCCGGCCGTATGTACGCCAAACTAATCGGCCAAGACCGACCGGGATTGTCGTCTCGAAACACGTGCCCAAAGTTGGCATGACGTGATGCCTTTGCGGCACTGGATTTCTATCATAATTTGATCTTAACCACTCATCTTCACCATACAAATTAAGTGGCCTAGATCACACTTTCACAAGACAATGATGTATTGGCATGTACACCGGCATGCCGTTTACAAGCATGCCCAATCGGCCCTGCCAAAAAGTGCTCCCAAGCTTGGTTTCGACCAAGCTGAAGAGTGATGCTTGCGCACCTCTTCAAAAACCCTAATTCCACTAACGGTCGCAGATAAGTGTTTCAAAGATTATCTCGTCCGTTCAAATTCACCTGCTTGGTTATACAACCCTAGTCAGAAGTTAACTGGTGAATGAGGTGTCATGGTGATTACCATCCGCCACTCTACCATGCCATGTGGTTGGCCAAAGGAGGACTTGCTTGCGCAGCCTTCAAACCATCAAATGAAGTAGGATGGACATGATGCTCAACAGCGATGCTTCATACATGCTGAATATATTCGATGCATTACCTGCATAGAATACACACGATATTTCATAAATGTTGACTTTATAAATAACTTAGTTATTTAATCTAGTATTACATGCTACTTTATGTGGGTCCCACGATCCACACACTCGAGATATCAATCATGTCACAAACTGGGGGATACTTACTGGGGTATTGGTCTGGCAGTTTATAGCATGCAGTGCGTAGCGTGCCATCACAAGAACGTGTCAGGAAGTCATGGATGGTTAGTAATGACGGGAGAAGTGGGCAAGACTGATCGTGTGGCACTAACACACGACTCCACAACTCCATCATTCTACTTCCTACGAGATACGAGGGTTAGGCTTAATGACTTATATAAATAGGTTCTCCTCCCTATTTCCAAGGGGACAAGACAGACAGAAACCAAGTGTTGATACAACGTATTCAAACACCCAGAGATGATTGCTTACATTATTTGCAAGTCAGTTCAGTATTCTGATACAAGTCATAAACAGCCTACACCTCCATAATCTCAATACCTTCTTCGCTTCCCTCCCTAAGATCAACCCCATCTCCTTCACTTTGTGACCGAAACAAGTCTAGAACGACCATTTCTTGGTTTATGCCAAAATTGTATAGATTGATCTCTCTAATCAAAAGCACTCCCATGCAGTGCATTTGTTTTGGGTTTAGATTCATTTCTCATCCACACACCCCAAATTACCAAAACCGGCAGAAATAGTTTTCACCCATAAACAAATACCTTCACACAAATATTAGTAATATAGAACATAAATGAAGCTATTAACAGATAAAAGTTTCCCTCACACATATTCTTGTCCACACTTGGAAATGTATAAAGAACATAGAATTCAAGAACTTCTACTGTTTCTTGTTCCAAAACCTGCATAGTTTGGGAACCAAATATTTCCGATGGTGGATATCGAGAAAAAAAAATCATTTAACAATATTCTCGAAGCACATGTATTCAATCCAATAAGAGGTAAATGAGAAGGATTAATAATAAAAGGGTTAAACAAACCTAGCAACTCTTGTGTTATGGTATCTCCTTCATCCTTAAATAATTCAAGTGAATTACTTACCTCTTGCACATCGTGGTCCTCTATCAAAACTTGTAATCCCTCTTCGTCCGTTTTTGCCTCAACCAAAGTCTCGACATCAACATCATCATCACAATCATGTGCAAGCTCAATTGGTTCTTCCATAATATTGGTTAAATCGGTTCCATTATCAACATACACCTCTTTGTTGTAAGGCACATACTCTACCGCGGATCCAAATTTCACTATGAGGAACTTTTTTAGAACACTCAAAAATGCATCATCCTCAAGCTCAACCCTTTGAATAGTCTTTTGATCATTATTAAGATCAATGCTTGAGTTATCTACAGAAGTGTCATCATAGTCCTCTTCATCTTCATCTTGATCCCAAAAAGATTCCGCTGTACACCGTTGGGAAATGTCATCATGAGTTGGTTCGAGCGATGTATCTTCATAATTATCATCACTTTCATAGTTAACATAAGAGTGGTTCTCACTGAATTTAGTGTTGCTAGTCTCAAACTCATCCTTTTGAATAGGTGAATGATTATTATTAAGATCAAGAGTTGAGTGAACTACACAATTATCAATGAAAGACCCCAAAGGTTGGCCTTTGTCAACATTAGTATCAATCAAATATTCATCACAAACCACATGCACATTAGAATAGTTATTGCTTTGAAAACAAAGTTCTTCTTCATACCTTTCTTATTTGTATTAATCAATATCTCTTTGTAAGTTATCAATATCTTCATGAAGTTCTTGGAGTTGCTCGTCTGTAGTCTCTTTAGCTCTTTGAAACTCTTGTTGTACAAAGTTAGAAAATTTGTCTAATAAGTTGGAGACTTGTTGTTCACGAGCATAAGAATCCTCCAATACTTGTGGTTGATCAAACACATAACATCCATAAGGTTGTTGATACGTATGAGGACCATAATAATCCATAGGATATAGATCATAGCCAATAAATTGGTTTTGATTATAGCCATGGAATGGTTGGAAGTTGTCATGTTGTTGAGGTTGGTGGAAACTGTATCCATTGTTCCAATATGCTCTATCCATGAGAAATAAGTACTTGAAACATGATTCTCCAAACAAGGCTAAAAACCAGAAAATAAAACAAAAACAAAACTAAAAACAAAAAATAAGAAACCAAAAATAGTGACAACCGCTACCTCCCCGGCAACGGCGCCAAAATTTGATCATTGTCGTAGGCGTCAAAAATAATTACACTTTCTTACTACTCAAAATATATAATGAAGCAAGGGAAATAAAGGATCGTTCCCACAGAGAGGACGTAGGTTGTCAATATGTTTTGGTTTCCTAAAGGTATCGAGGGGGATTTTCTAATTTTTATATAACTAAAACAAAAGTAAATAAACAAAAGCAAACGAATCAATAAGATGAATATATTGGTCAAGGATTTCATTTTAATTCACTAATATGTTCTTGTCTTAATAACTTGAAATGATATTTAATCTCTCATTACATGTTCTTGTCATATTTTAGTGAAGCAAAACTCATTTAAGAGTCACTTGATTTAAATGTGCTAGAGTCAACTTTGTATAGGTTAGCTTGAAAGTATTAGGGTGAGACATTACAAGTATTGCGAAGACTTGAAGAAGTGAAGAAGTGCGGAGATACAACGACAACATAATCCTTCCACTTAAGGTTAGTGATATTTGACTTGAACTGTTTCATTCCCTAACGTATCTTTCAAGTCGTGCATATTGAAAACATAAAAATGCGAAGCATGAACACTCTAGTAATATAGAACATAAATGAAGCTATTAACCGATAAAAGTTTCCTCCACACTTATTCTTGTCCACACTTGGAAGTGTATAAAGAACATAGAATTCAGAAACTTCCACGGTTTCTTCTTCCAAAACCTGCATAATATGAGAATCAAATGCTTCCAGTGGTGGATATCGAGAAACAAAATCATTTAACAATATTCTCGAAGCACATGTATTCAAGTCAATAAGAGGTAAAGGAGAAGGATTAATAAGCAAAGGGTTAAACAAACATGGAAATTCTTGTGTTATGGTATCCCCTTCATCCATAAAGAATTCTAGTGAATTACTTACCTCTTACACATCGTGGTCCTTTATCAAAACTTGAAGGCAATCTTCTTCGGTTTTTTCCTCAACCAAAGTCTCGACATCAACATCATCATCACAATCATGTACAATCTCAATTGGGTCTTCCACAATATTGGTTAAATCGGTTTCATTCTCAACTTACTCCTCTTTGTTTCAAGGCACATACTTTACTGCAGATCCAAATTTCACTATGAGGAACTTTTTTAGAACACTCAAAAATGCATCATCCTCAAGATCCACCCTTTGAATAAGCTATTACATGAAAGAAATGAAATCAAGAATACAAATATTATTTTGGACTTTCTCTCTCCTCAAAACTTTCTCAACACACCAAAATTAATCTCTCTTCCTTACGCCTATTCAACTCTTTATATAGGGTATTACATAGTTGTGGATGGGGAAAAACGATCTGCTGGTTTTTAAGGGATTGAGGAGACGACCGTGCGGATAAGGTTCCTAAAACCAGGCAAAAAGATAATCCTCACATAGATGCACCGCTGCAAAGGGGGTGCTTAGATTCGAGAGATCAATCTGTAGTACTCCATCCTAAATCGAGACAATGACCGTTCCAGAGTAAATTCGGTCACAAGAGAAGATGGGTTGATCTATAGGAGGGAAGCTGAGAAATGTGCGGAATCGACGGTGATTTAAGGATTGTGGGTGTGTGAATTCTGAATATGATAAGTTCTGAATGATTGAAGTTGAACAATTATAAAGAAATTGCTCAATTGATGAGTTTGATGATCTCGTGTTGTCGAAGAGACGTGAGATTCTTACTCTGAGTATTCTGTGTCTTTCTGTTTTTCTGATTCGATGGTTGTTCGATGATTCTCAATCTTGATTCCGGAACTTATTTATATTGCTGGAATTATAGACACCATGATCCCATGAAGTGTGAAAGTTGATGGAATCAAGGAGTGGAGAGGTGGAAATCGTGTTCGAAACCAGTTGTCCAACGTGTAAAGACTTGGTCGACTTTCCACCCACTACCTCGTGAATTCCTTCAACTGATTGCACGACTTTCTCACATTCTATTGTGTGTTTGAACACACGTGCCGTAGACCGCCAGACCAAAACCCTAAGTGATATCCCCCCAAGTGACACGATTGATCGTCTCGTGGTTTGTTATCCAATTGATGACTTCGTGGTTTTATGGGACAATGATTCCACGTGGTTGCTGAGTCGAACAAGATGTTCTGGAACCACCCATGAATTGAACGTGTCATGAGACAGAGGTATAATTCTTATGATGAAGTGAGCAAGTATTGCTCATTCGATGGTTTGTTGAATATTGGTGGATTGTTGAACCGATATTCCTTAACTCGGGAAAATATTGATCATCTGAGCAAGTGTTACTCTCGTGATGACTTGTTGAATATTTGACCGTCTGAGCATGTCTTGCTCATGAATGATTGGAGGTGTGCCAATAATATTAATTAAAATGCTGGTCGTTGAACCTAGCATAATTAATAAGATTCATGACCATGAGATCGTCGTGGAATTATTAATTCATGACCATGAGGTCGTCATAGAATTATTAATTCATGACCATGAGGTCATCGTAGAATTATTAAGGTTAGAGTCTGGAAGCATGATCCTTGAACTCAGAAACCCTAATTTGATCGATTGATGATCAATTCATGGTCAGTAGTTTTAACCATGGGACGAACGAGGAGAGGCTACATGGGACCGTGGATCAACCATGTAGTGTTCATGTGCTCACGTGAGAAGATATGATGAATTCACGAAGAGTTCATGAATTATTGGTGAAAGAATGATTAAATGCTGGTTCAATCATTATTCAAAATGCTCGTCTGAGACTTAGGTGTCAAAACCTAATTAATTATGAGAGAGTGATGGACCGACCATAGAGTCATGGAGACGGCCCTGGGTTATCATGTGACCGTCTGATGGTCACTTCATGAAAAATCCAAAGTGTTTGGAAGTTTTGGACCTAATACGAGCAATTGTGCAAATTAGGTCAAAAATGTGAAAACCGATGAGACTGGCTTCCGTGAGCCAAAGAGCTAATCTTGGTCGGTCAAGATAACATGCTCGTGTCCCTAAGGTGTCCGCGTCTCAGTCTTGAGAATTTTGATATTTTCTGGTGCACGTTTGAGCGACCATTTGAGAAAATATGACAAAATTAGGGTTTTCTGATAAAACCGTCAATAAAACATTGAACGAAGGAAAATAATAAAAGTGAAGGAATTATGAAGTGTGGACCGGTCACAGTGGTCACGTGACCAACTGTTGGTCGCTTGAGCAGTCTCCAAACCCTAATTAACGTCCTTTACTAGAATTGATGTATAATTCTCATACGGACTCGGATTCTGATGATTCGCCCCTTCATTCCGTACGGAAAAGAATTTCCTATCTCCCAACGCGGGAGGTTTTAGGTTTTGAGCTCTTTCGGGAGATGAAAACCACCCGAAAGTAAAATTTAGGAAAGATTTAAGGAGCCGATCCCACGATAAAACGAAGGAGTTTTATTAAAATCAAGAAGTTTCCATGAGACGAAGGAAACACCATGAGACGATGGAAAATATTTATAAAATAAGGAATTGTGAGACTGAGACGCCGGTGGTCAAGGCACGGTCGGCCAGTCATGACCACGGTCCCGTGGTGTCTCTTCCTTAGTTTTATATATTTTGATGATTTTATGAAGGATTCATGAATTTTGAGAAATTAGATAAATTTAGAGAGTTTTCATGAATTGAAGGAGTTTCCATGAGTTCATGGTCTTTGAAAAATATTAAACAATAAAATTCGGTCGTGTGGGACCACGGAGGCGTGACCGACCGGTCATGGCCCAATCCCACGAATTTTAATAATTTTTTGGGTATTTTTGATGATTTGAAGGAATTTTGATAAAAATACCATGAAATCAAGGAAAAATAAGATAATTAATAATAAAATAAATAAAACAGGGCGTGTGGGACCGGCTAGGGCATGGCCAGCCGGCCAAGGCCCGGTCCCACAAGTTTTCATAATTCATTTTATTTTATTATTATTTTTGATGATTTAAGGAATTTTTTGAGGAAAAATACCACGAAATCAAGGAGTTTTTTCATGAAATTAGAGAAAAATAATAATAATAAAAATAATGAGGAACTGTGAGGCGTGGGCCGGGTGAGACCAAGGCATGGCCGGTCAGCCAATGGTCACGCCCCACACACTCTTCTAATTTTATATTATTTTGACGGACTCATGTAAATACCATGAATCCAAGGAATTTTCTCAAGAAGGAGATTCGATCAAACGAGAGAATTTTATCAAATCATGAAAAAATAATAAAAGTATATTAAAATATAGGATTGGTGTGGAACTGACCACGACACGATGAATTGATCGTGTGTCAGTGTCCCAGCACCTTGGTCAAATATTTTAATTATTTATTATTTTCTTCCCTATTTTGCATAGGTTCATCGTTTCGTTGTATTTTGAAATACTCGTTCGTGCGGTGACCGTCAGTGCATCATCGTTGAGTACACTTTCACCATTTAAATCGGGGCTTACTCAGAGGTAGCTCAGATGCCCGATCGTTAATTATTTATTACTAATTCAATGGAGAATAATCCATGAAATGAGTAATAAAACGGATAGATGTTCACTGTTAATTCATAGGATCAGCTAAAGATTCGACTACGAACTCAGAACAATGCGATCGTTGCCATTCCATGGGATCGACGTTGATTCTACCACGGAATCAGAGCAATGATATTTCCATTCCGTGGGATCGTCGTTGATTCGACCACGGAATCGGAGCAATGATATTGCCATTCCGTGGGATCGTCGTTGATTCGACCACGGAATCGGAGCAATGATATTTCCATTCCATGGGATCGTCGTTGATTCGACCACGGAATAGGAGCAATGATATTGCCATTCCGTGGGATCATCGTTGATTCGACCACGGAATCGGAGCAATGATATTGCCATTCCGTGGGATCGTCGTTGATTCGACCACGGAATCGGAGCAATGATATTGCCATTCCGTGGGATCGTCGTTGATTCGAGCACGGAATCAGAGCAATCTTATTGCCATTCCGTGGGCTCGTCGTTGATTCGACAACGGAATCGGAGCAATGTGATCGCTTGTCGTATGCGTCAAAAATATAATTCACTTCCTCACTTTACTAATATGAATATAGTATTCGATAAGAAAGAGTTCGTATCCACAGAGAGGCGATTGTTGTTATGCAATTTTCAGATTCTTATGTAACCAAATAACCCAAGTTTTTTTTTGTTTTTATCTAAGTAATAAAATTAAACAAAGCATAGTAAATAGTTGGAATAATCAATAAGGAGAAGATATTGGTTAAGGGATAGTATCATTCGCAAACATGTATTTTTCATCTATGATTAGAATTGGTATTTAATCTCTCAATTATCAAAAGTCCTAAGATATCTTGATCGCAAGAGTATCTCGTTTATTTCCTGATTTTATCACAAACAACATTAAAAGATGCTAATGTGAAATCTTCTTAAAAAGCAACCTAAAGTGTAAAAACACAATTAGATTTAACTCCCTAAGAGCAATAAGTTCTATGAAATAAGACTAATCGATGCAAACAAACGTGTAAAAGCACTAATTCGTTTTAACAAAGGTTATGATTCATATGCGATTAAAAAGATGTATCACTACAAGTATTAACCACAAGTTGCTACTAGAAATCAGGGACAAACAACTTTTACGTATTGAAAACCCTAATATAGCTTTAGAGATGAAAACAAATCCAATTGATTCCGAACTCAACCAAACTAGCATTCAAATCATATGATAATATAAATAATGAATCACAAACGATAAAATTGAGACAAAACTAATTCATAGAATCAAATAATCATGCTTGAAGAAATCAACATTTATCCCATAACCAATTAATGTATTTAGATACTCATATTCATGGAGTTCATCATCAAAATATTCAAGGGAATACTATGAAACATAAAAGAAAGCAAACCCTAGAAGTTGTTCTCTGCAAAAGCTCCAAGAATATAAAAACACGTTGTATCTTAAATTGTGTAGAAAACTTCCTTTTTATAGCTTTTTCTCCTTCCAAAAATAGGTTTTGTCTTCAAAGTCCATTAGTTGGAAATTCACCCGGCCCACGAGAGAGAGAAACCCATGTAGAAACTCTGTCCCAAAAACGCTTGTCGGAAAACTGGGTTTTTGGCCGGAAATTGACCGGAATCCGGCGCCGGAAAGTCTCCGCCGGCCACCTGAAAATTCACCTCCGGGCACTGAACCATCGGAAAACTGTCACCAGGAAATTCTACACTTCCAATAGCTCAACTTTGCTTCTCTGCAGTTCAAACATTCACAAAAACCATCCAACCCAACTTATCATTTCTTGTGAAAACGTACCCAAAAGCGCGCCATGTAGCTCGCATATCCGGCTGCCAACTCTTCCATTCGACTCATACCCCCTTCATGATTCAGTGAAACATTACCATGCCCACTTCTGGTTTCAAAATCCGATAACCAGAACTATGCTCACCGGCTCACCAATTTCTCTCCGTTTTTCGACTGTTTTTTTGCGTGACCTCTAACCCTTGCACTTTCTGTAGCTTTCGCAACCAGCTCCAGCTAATTCCCCTGCAAACATCACAGCATATTGTACAAGCAGCAACAGATTCCCATCTTCCATCCAACTGCATTAAGCTTCACTCCCTTGAGCCCAGCCAACAACAATAGATAATGCATCAATATCATTCCCTGAGTTCATCCCTGGCACCACCCTTTGTTGTTCTCATCAAACACACAACTCCACCAGAACCCACTAACACAGTTGCACCTGTAACTCAGCGACATCCTTGAAAATCTCCATCAGTAACTCCATGAAGCAGCACAATCAATCACCAGCACTCATTCATTCATCCACTCTGATTCAAACCCAGTTGTTGTACTGTAGATGCAATTCCATCACATTCAACCCCTGACTGCCACTTCACTTATGTGTACAACAAACTCCTCCATTGCAGCTCAACATAGCTCCCCCTTGCTAACTTAGCTGCCACCAACAGTTCCAACCAGTTACATTGCCACAATCACCTGTAGCTCAAGCTCCACCTAACATTCCAGACCTCATACTTACCAGCAAAAACACCATCACTTCTGCCAATAGCTACAGAGACCATAACTCCCATCTGAGTCTCACTTCATCCTGCTATCTCAGTCCAAACTCGCAGTGACCATCTCATGTTCTCCTCGATGTCCATTTCTTAACCGATAACTACCACTATCACAGTACCTTCCATCACTGATAGCATCGACTCCATAACTACTACATATTCACTACCCTTCTTAACTTGGCCATACTGCTTCCGGTTTCGACAACAGGCAACAGTGTCGTTCCATCAACCACCATTCTCGGTCACTGGCATCAGCAGCAGTGCTTCGTACACTCTCTGCCGTGACCAGGGAAACATCCATCTCATCCATATGCATACACCGCAATCAATGTATCACCATTCCGTATCCACAGCTCAGTTGTCCTTCGAGCTCAAGACTTCGTTCTAACTCAAGCTCATCATTCCAACAGCAGCTACCGTCCCTAGTCTCGTCTCTGTTATATCTTTCCTAGCTTGCTTCATTACTGCCAGCAACATCATCACAGTCTAGCATAATTGCACCACAGAAACTCTCCTCCATTCATTCACAGCCAGCACCTGCAATAGCTCTAGCACAAACACCAACGTATAATTTTTTTTTCAATTACTGAATCGAGTTCCAGCTGCAAGAGATAACCATCAAACCACACTAATCAAGGAAGTAACATCTCATATGTTTTAGCTCCAAAATCCCCTTGATCATGAACCATAGTTAACTAGTAGCATCGGCTTAGTTTCCTCATTGTTTTTCCGGCTGAAATACAACCCAATACTCGACCCAGGATCCACAGGATTCAAGTAACTTACTGCCATATATCCAAACTCAACATCTGTGCCATAAACCTCCCTTTTTTTCCTTGAAAGCTTCAACCTCATAGACCCATAACAGCACACGTTTTGAACCCAGTTCAGCTTCAAACTTGAACTCAAAGCCACCACAACACATCCAAAGTAATGCCTCCTTCATTTCCTTCAGAATTCATTCATGTAAAACAATACACCAAATTTGAAAACAGCAGCTTCCTATTTTTATTGAAATCCAGCTCAGTTAAGCTCCAAATGAGAGCTACAAAACCACCAATCCGCAGCATTTTGAAGTAGTGAAGAGGAGTTCATTGAGGCCTTCTATTGAATATGATGTGTGCACAATCCTGATGGTGTAGGAGATGAATATCTTGTGATGTTTAAGCCGCTTCCATGCTTCAATATCTATGCAAACTCCAATCTGAAACAAACCCAACATTTCTATTGTTATCATAAGTCACAAACATTCACCATTCACTCCTTTGAATAGCAACAAACCATTATCTTCTTCCTTGGTTCAAGTAGTCTTGAAACTCTATCAACTACTCCTTATTTTGAACCTAATTCAGCCTGAAATCTTGAGCTATAACCTCCTCGTGAACTTGAGACACTGATTAACACAAATTCTCAACGAAACCCATGGCATCTCGACTGAATTCATGCTCCAGACTTACCCAAACTGTACATTCGAACCAGCTTTTTCTTGTTGGTTTCAGTCCATAGTCACCAATGAGGCTCTTGATTCTTGGCGTATCCATATCGATACCTGTCTCATCTTTGATTTAAGCATAGTAGCGCCTCCATTCTTGTTCAGGGAGCATGAGTTAATGAGTAAATGGAAAATTGAGTTGTCTGAGAAACAACTTGACCTAAATCAGGTCTGTCCGTACAGATTGGGATATCTACACCCACTGTTTTTATATAGGACACAAACAGATTATTTGGCTTGTTAGTTCCAGGTATTTGACAGCCCAATTCTCTATTCGACCTCATTCTTCATCTCCTCCTTGCGCAACCGTAGCTAGTTCCGCTCGCCTGTGAAATGGTCTTTCTGCTCCAAATGAATGCCGTCTTTCGTTTTTCACCAACTGCATCCATCTCTTACTTCTCATATTCACTTCTTCCCTTCAATGAGAATCATCACTAAAGTTGTCGTACTTTTCAGACATAAATCGTATCACTAAAGCCGACATACTTTTCAGACAGAGATGAAGAAATAAAAGCAAATAATGAGAAATAATGCGCCTCCAACTCTTTTGCCATGTTTCCTCTCCTTTTGATCCAAATGACTCCAAAGTACCTAAATACTCAAAAACAGAACATAAGATACATAATTTACAAGAAAACTAGCAAAGAAAGCATAAACAATAGATAAATAACAAGGTGTTTTAG